>OY740774.1:31810367-32340367 GCA_963513935.1 Aphrophora alni | reverse complement strand
TCTACTAATGTTGGTGTGTTTTTTCTTTTTTGACTGAAATTGACTGACTGTCAATTGATTGTTTACTGGCAATCTCGCGTGGTTGTTCCACGTCCTCCGTTTTCATCGATCGCGGCAACCTCGCGCTTTCATATCATGTCACTGGAGGAACGTGGGGTAACTTTTTTTTTTTTTTTTTTTTTTTAAGTTGTGATTTGAGGGAAATATATTTTCTGTTTTAAACTCTACAGTACAGTTTTCCGAACAGATTACGATTCGTTGTGAACAATGCATTACAAACTAAATAAAACACAATTAACTACATATCATAACCTAAACATAAAAATACAAACATCTTTATACACAAACAATATATAAATAAAACAAACACAAAAGCTGAAAGTTACAAGGTTGCTACCAATGAAGTGGGTTGATATGAAAATACACGCTCCTTGATAGTCTTTCTCTATTTTTTCCAACTTCTCTTGTTGCTTGTTATATTCTAATTCTAGTCTTCTCAGGTTTACTTGTGCAGTTACAAGATCCTCATGTTTTAATCTACTTTCATCAGAATGTACTAATAATGCCCGCAGTTTATCAAATTCGTTCTCTAGTTTTTCGAATCGTTTTTCATGGTCTACTTCTAGTTTTGAGAGTACTTTTTGCAGTTTTTCATGGTTTTTCACTAATGTCTCAAATATTTTTTTATTTGACTTCTCTGCATTACATCCACAACTGTCACTGGTTATTTTATCATTAGAAGCAAATGTTCACGAAAAACGTGAAATTTCACATTTAGCAAACACCTGATGCAGGTCCTTAAATTCTTTAAGCTTAGGCTTTCTCACAGATTCATAATTTTCTCCTAGTCTCCACATATAAACAGCTCCAGCCTCTGTAACTGCAGCACATGTCACAAAACTGTCAACACCAATATCCACAAACCTTGATATAATATCCTTTCCTACTTGAACAGGAGTAACTGACTCAGTACAACCACTGAGATCTCCCAAACCATAGGCATTCCTACCCCAAGTGAATATCTTTCCAGTCTTTGTCAATACTAAGCTTTGATATTCATTACACACCACCTTGGCAACAGTTTCTCCTGGGATGTTCACTTTAGACATTGACATTATTACCCAGTCACTATGAGACCAAATCTCTTCCCACTGGTATACATCTTCATTCTCAGTAAGTGCCAATGACTGGTTCCATCCACAAGCAATAGCAACTACTACTTCTTCAATACTTTGCAGCTTGGGAGTTCTACCTAATGCTTGTACACTGCAACTCCCATTTCTCCAGACCCTTTAGGACACCTGAAACCTAAAGACAAGGACTCAAGAGAAAGGTTCGAGCTTATTCCACTTTTTCCGTTAGAAACCCGCGCAAAATACCAGACAAGGGTATCTTGCTTCCACGGTGCCAATTCGTCCCAAGGAAAAACTTCATATAGATTTCGTGGGCAAACTCCCCAGAACACATTTTTTTTTTAAGTTTGATTTGAGGGAAATATATTTTCTGTTTTAAACTCTACAGTACAGTTTTCCGAACAGATTACGATTTGTTGTGAACAATGCATTACAAACTAAATAAAACACAATCAACTACATATCATAACCTAAACATAAAAATACAAACATCTTTATACACAAACAATATATAAATAAAACAAACACAAAAACTGAAAGTTACTAGGTTGCTACCAATGAAGTGGGTTGATATGAAAATACACCCTCCTTGATAGTCTTTCTCTATTTTTTCCAACTTCTCTTGTTGCTTGTTATATTCTAATTCTAGTCTTCTCAGGTTTACTTGTGCAGTTACAAGATCCTCATGTTTTAATCTACTTTCATCAGAATGTACTAATAATGCCCGCAGTTTATCAAATTCGTTCTCTAGTTTTTCGAATCGTTTTTCATGGTCTACTTCTAGTTTTGAGAGTACTTTTTGCAGTTTTTCATGGTTTTTCACTAATGTCTCAAATATTTTTTTATTTGACTTCTCTGTATTACATCCACAACTGTCACTGGTTATTTTATCATTAGAAGCAAATGTTCATGAAAAGCGTGAAATTTCACATTTAGCAAACACCTGATGCAGGTCCTTAAATTCTTTAAGCTTAGGCTTTCTCACAGATTCATAATTTTCTCCTAGTCTCCACATATAAACAGCTCCAGCCTCTGTAACTGCAGCACATGTCACAAAACTGTCAACACCAATATCCACAAACCTTGATATAATATCCTTTCCTACTTGAACAGGAGTAACTGACTCAGTACAACCACTGAGATCTCCCAAACCATAGGCATTCCTACCCCAAGTGAATATCTTTCCAGTCTTTGTCAATACTAAGCTTTGATATTCATTACACACCACATTGGCAACAGTTTCTCTTGGGATGTTCACTTTAGACATTGACATTATTACCCAGTCACTATGAGACCAAATCTCTCCCCACTGGTATACATCTTCATTCTCAGTAAGTGCCAATGACTGGTTCCATCCACAAGCAATAGCAACTACTACTTCTTCAATACTTTGCAGCTTGGGAGTTCTACTTAATGCTTGTACACTGCAACTCCCATTTCTCCAGACCCTTTAGGACACCTGAAACCTAAAGACAAGGACTCAATTTCGAAAATCGTTAGGGCTTTTCCAGACGTCCTCACCAAAAGGTTAGGACTGACCAAACTCTTTGAATACGACATTCAACTAAAGGATGATATCCCAGTAAAGAGTCAGCCGTACCAACTGGCCCCTCCTAAGATGGAATATCTTAGGAAACATATTAAAGAGCTACTAAGCTCGGGAGTAGTAGAACCGAGCCTCTCGGCTTATTCTTCCCCAGTCTTTCTGATTCAGCATCCAGAAAAGAAAACCCGGATGGTGATTGACTATCGGAGGCTCAATCAACACATTGTTATCGAAGCTGTGCCGCTACCCAATTTACATCAAAGTTTTAACTGGTTTGTCGGTGCCAAATATTTCATTGTTTTTGACTTAAATTCAGCTTACCATCAGATACCGTTAACTCAGAGATCCAAGCAATTAATTAGTTTTTGTACTCCATGGATGCTTTATCAGTTTACTAGGGTCCCTTTTGGACTCTGTACTGGTGCTCAAGTGCTTACTCGTCTTCTAAATCAAGTCTTTTCTGACATAAAATTCAAATACATCTTCAACTATCTAGATGATTTAGTGATTTTTTCCAAGACTTGGGAAGAGCATCAATGTCATCTTCGCGAAGTACTATCTTGACTACGACGCGCGGGTCTGACTGTTAACCCAGAAAAGGTCCGTTTCGCTGTGGAAGAGATTAGTCTCCTTGGACATATTGTTTCATCAAATGGCGTGCAAATAGATCTTTCAAGAACTAAAGCAATTAGAAGTTTCCCGCAACCCAAGAACCCTAAGGCCATTTCCAGATTTATCGGAATGGTCAACTTTTTTGCTAAGTTCATTCCTTACTTTGCGGAGCACGCCGCACCTCTAAAGTTGCTACGACGTAAGGGCCAAAAGTTCTCTTGGCAAGCTGCACAAGAGAAAGCTTTCAACCATCTGCGCGAGGCAATAATCCAGCCACCGGTTCCCCAGATGGCGGACTTCGCCAAACCTTTTATCCTGCAAACGGATGCGAGCTCAGTAGCCCTTGGAGCAGTTCTACTCCAGGAAATTGACGGTTCCCTCCAACCAATAGCGTACGCCTCTCGTACGTTAACTCCCGCAGAGAGGAAAGCCTCCTCTGCATATGAATCCGAGTGTCTTGCCGTCGTTTTCGGAGAAGAGAAATTCAGGCAATATCTAGTACATCAAGAGTTTCTACTCGAAACCGACAACCAAGCCCTATCTCGGCTTTTGTCACGTTCCCGTCAGCTTGGCAAATTAGGTTGGTGAATCGCCAAGTTGACGTCACTAAAATTTAAGTTGGCGCACATACGAGGTACACAGAATGTGATTGCAGATTCCCTTTCTAGGATGTTTGAACCAGAGAAGGAGTTCACGGAAAACCCTATAACCTTTGAAATATCATGTACCAGCCTGCATACCAATTTCCCCTTGGCATTTACCGACATCAATCATCATCAAAAGGCCGATAGTGTTTTGAAAACCATTATAGCTGATCTTAAAAGTGGCAACGTCCAGTTTTGCCTGAGTAAAGGTGTTCTTTGTTTATAGAATCACCAGGACAAGGCCACCAGAATATATCTCCCCCAGTTTACAGTTAGTTGATCTAGTTATTAGCTACCATCAGATTCAGTTGTAGGTGGTCATTTGGGAGTCCTTAAGACTATGTTCAAGGTTAAGGAAAATTTCTTTTGGCCTCCTTTAAGAAAAGATGTCACGAGAAAGGTTCGAGCTTATTCCACTTGTGCCGTTAGAAACCCGCGCAAAATACCAGACAAGGGTATCTTGCTTCCACGGTGCCAATTCGTCCCAAGGAAAAACTTCATATAGATTTCGTGGGCAAACTCCCCAGAACAAATATATTTTTTTTTAAGTTTGATTTGAGGGAAATATATTTTCTGTTTTAAACTCTACAGTACAGTTTTCCGAACAGATTACGATTTGTTGTGAACAATGCATTACAAACTAAATAAAACACAATCAACTACATATCATAACCTAAACATAAAAATACAAACATCTTTATACACAAACAATATATAAATAAAACAAACACAAAAACTGAAAGTTACTAGGTTGCTACCAATGAAGTGGGTTGATATGAAAATACACCCTCCTTGATAGTCTTTCTCTATTTTTTCCAACTTCTCTTGTTGCTTGTTATATTCTAATTCTAGTCTTCTCAGGTTTACTTGTGCAGTTACAAGATCCTCATGTTTTAATCTACTTTCATCAGAATGTACTAATAATGCCCGCAGTTTATCAAATTCGTTCTCTAGTTTTTCGAATCGTTTTTCATGGTCTACTTCTAGTTTTGAGAGTACTTTTTGCAGTTTTTCATGGTTTTTCACTAATGTCTCAAATATTTTTTTATTTGACTTCTCTGTATTACATCCACAACTGTCACTGGTTATTTTATCATTAGAAGCAAATGTTCATGAAAAGCGTGAAATTTCACATTTAGCAAACACCTGATGCAGGTCCTTAAATTCTTTAAGCTTAGGCTTTCTCACAGATTCATAATTTTCTCCTAGTCTCCACATATAAACAGCTCCAGCCTCTGTAACTGCAGCACATGTCACAAAACTGTCAACACCAATATCCACAAACCTTGATATAATATCCTTTCCTACTTGAACAGGAGTAACTGACTCAGTACAACCACTGAGATCTCCCAAACCATAGGCATTCCTACCCCAAGTGAATATCTTTCCAGTCTTTGTCAATACTAAGCTTTGATATTCATTACACACCACCTTGGCAACAGTTTCTCCTGGGATAGTCACTTTAGACATTGACATTATTACCCAGTCACTATGAGACCAAATCTCTCCCCACTGGTATACATCTTCATTCTCAGTAAGTGCCAATGACTGGTTCCATCCACAAGCAATAGCAACTACTACTTCTTCAATACTTTGCAGCTTGGGAGTTCTACCTAATGCTTGTACACTGCAACACCCATTTCTCCAGACCCTTTAGGACACCTGAAACCTAAAGACAAGGACTCAAGAGAAAGGTTCGAGCTTATTCCACTTTTTCCGTTAGAAACCCGCGCAAAATACCAGACAAGGGTATCTTGCTTCCACGGTGCCAATTCGTCCCAAGGAAAAACTTCATATAGATTTCGTGGGCAAACTCCCCAGAACACATTTTTTTTTTTAAGTTTGATTTGAGGGAAATATATTTTCTGTTTTAAACTCTACAGTACAGTTTTCCGAACAGATTACGATTTGTTGTGAACAATGCATTACAAACTAAATAAAACACAATCAACTACATATCATAACCTAAACATAAAAATACAAACATCTTTATACACAAACAATATATAAATAAAACAAACACAAAAACTGAAAGTTACTAGGTTGCTACCAATGAAGTGGGTTGATATGAAAATACACCCTCCTTGATAGTCTTTCTCTATTTTTTCCAACTTCTCTTGTTGCTTGTTATATTCTAATTCTAGTCTTCTCAGGTTTACTTGTGCAGTTACAAGATCCTCATGTTTTAATCTACTTTCATCAGAATGTACTAATAATGCCCGCAGTTTATCAAATTCGTTCTCTAGTTTTTCGAATCGTTTTTCATGGTCTACTTCTAGTTTTGAGAGTACTTTTTGCAGTTTTTCATGGTTTTTCACTAATGTCTCAAATATTTTTTTATTTGACTTCTCTGCATTACATCCACAACTGTCACTGGTTATTTTATCATTAGAAGCAAATGTTCATGAAAAGCGTGAAATTTCACATTTAGCAAACACCTGATGCAGGTCCTTAAATTCTTTAAGCTTAGGCTTTCTCACAGATTCATAATTTTCTCCTAGTCTCCACATATAAACAGCTCCAGCCTCTCTAACTGCAGCACATGTCACAAAACTGTCAACACCAATATCCACAAACCTTGATATAATATCCTTTCCTACTTGAACAGGAGTAACTGACTCAGTACAACCACTGAGATCTCCCAAACCATAGGCATTCCTACCCCAAGTGAATATCTTTCCAGTCTTTGTCAATACTAAGCTTTGATATTCATTACACACCACCTTGGCAACAGTTTCTCCTGGGATGTTCACTTTAGACATTGACATTATTACCCAGTCACTATGAGACCAAATCTCTTCCCACTGGTATACATCTTCATTCTCAGTAAGTGCCAATGACTGGTTCCATCCACAAGCAATAGCAACTACTACTTCTTCAATACTTTGCAGCTTGGGAGTTCTACTTAATGCTTGTACACTGCAACTCCCATTTCTCCAGACCCTTTAGGACACCTGAAACCTAAAGACAAGGACTCAATTTCGAAAATCGTTAAGGCTTTTCCAGACGTCCTCACCAAAAGGTTAGGACTGACCAAACTCATTGAATACGACATTCAACTAAAGGATGATATCCCAGTAAAGAGTCAGCCGTACCAACTGGCCCCTCCTAAGATGGAATATCTTAGGGAACATATTAAAGAGCTACTAAGCTCGGGAGTAGTAGAACCGAGCCTCTCGGCTTATTCTTCCCCAGTCTTTCTGGTTCAGCATCCAGAAAAGAAAACCCGGATGGTGATTGACTATCGGAGGCTCAATCAACACATTGTTATCGAAGCTGTGCCGCTACCCAATTTACATCAAAGTTTTAACTGGTTTGTCGGTTCCAAATATTTCACTGTTTTTGACTTAAATTCAGCTTACCATCAGATACCGTTAACTCAGAGATCCAAGCAATTAACTAGTTTTTGTACTCCATGGATGCTTTATCAGTTTACTAGGGTCCCTTTTGGACTCTGTACTGGTGCTCAAGTGCTTACTCGTCTTCTAGATCAAGTCTTTTCTGACATAAAATTCAAATACATCTTCAACTATCTAGATGATTTAGTGATTTTTTCCAAGACTTGGGAAGAGCATCAATGTCATCATCGCGAAGTACTATCTCGACTACGACGCGCGGGTCTGACTGTTAACCCAGAAAAGGTCCGTTTCGCTGTGGAAGAGATTAGTCTCCTTGGACATATTGTTTCATCAAATGGCGTGCAAATAGATCTTTCAAGAACTAAAGCAATTAGAAGTTTCCCGCAACCCAAGAACCCTAAGGCCATTTCCAGATTTATCGGAATGGTCAACTTTTTTGCTAAGTTCATTCCTTACTTTGCGGAGCACGCCGCATCTCTAAAGTTGCTACGACGTAAGGGCCAAAAGTTCTCTTGGCAAGCTGCACAAGAGAAAGCTTTCAACCATCTGCGCGAGGCAATAATCCAGCCACTGGTTCCCCGGATGGCGGACTTCGCCAAACCTTTTATCCTGCAAACGGATGCGAGCTCAGTAGCCCTTGGAGCAGTTCTACTCCAGGAAATTGACGGTTCCCTCCAACCAATAGCGTACGCCTCTCGTACGTTAACTCCCGCAGAGAGGAAAGCCTCCTCTGCATATGAATCCGAGTGTCTTGCCGTCGTTTTCGGAGAAGAGAAATTCAGGCAATATCTAGTACATCAAGAGTTTCTACTCGAAACCGACAACCAAGCCCTATCTCGGCTTTTGTCACGTTCCCGTCAGCTTGGCAAATTAGGTCGGTGAATCGCTAAGTTGATGTCACTAAAATTTAAGTTGGCGCACATACGAGGTACACACAATGTGATTGCAGATTCCCTTTCTAGAATGTTTGAACCATAGAAGGAGTTCACGGAAAACCCTATAACCTTTGAAATATCATGTACCAGCCTGCATACTAATTTCCCCTTGGCATTTACCGACATCAATCATCATCAAAAGGCCGATAGTGTTTTGAAAACCATTATAGCTGATCTTAAAAGTGGCAACGTCCAGTTTTGCCTGAGTAAAGGTGTTCTTTGTTTATAGAATCACCAGGACAAGCCCACCAGAATATATCTCCCCCAGTTTACAGTTAGTTGATCTAGTTATTAGCTACCATCAGATTCAGTTGTAGGTGGTCATTTGGGAGTCCTTAAGACTATGTTCAAGGTTAAGGAAAATTTCTTTTGGCCTCCTTTAAGAAAAGATGTCACGAGAAAGGTTCGAGCTTATTCCACTTGTGCCGTTAGAAACCCGCGCAAAATACCAGACAAGGGTATCTTGCTTCCACGGTGCCAATTCGTCCCATGGAAAAACTTCATATAGATTCGTGGGCAAACTCCCCAGAACAAAAATGGGCAATTCAATGATTCTGGTCGCGTTGGACCAGTTTTCAAAATTCACCTGGCTAATCCCTGTCAGAGATGCTACTTCTAATAATACCATTAGGGCCTTAAGCCAAGTGGTATTTCTGAATTTCGGTTTCCCAAAAATTATCATCTCTGATAATGCCCAATGCTTTGTATCGCATGCGTTCCGCAACTTTTGTTTTTCCACGGCGTAAAGAATGCAACACTATCCCCTTATCATCCTCAGTCTACTAATGCGGAAAGACTAAACCGTAACTTAAAGGCCGCCCTTATCGCCTATCACTCTCAAAACCAAACATCTTGGGATGAATCCCTTTACTGGCTTCAGCTGGCTTTCAATTTCGCTCATCACGAGACACTTAAAACAATCCCATTTAAAATCCTTTTTAACTTTCTTCCAGCAACTTCTCTCAGTCTTAGCTCTAATATTGATGAACTTCTGCCCCTTTCCAAAACTAATCCAACTCAAGTTTGGCGCCAGGCCAAACAGAACATCTTAAGAGCGCGCGAAAAGGCCAAGAAGACCTATAATAAACACCGAATCCCTCATCAATATAAGATCGATGATCTCGTCTGGTGTAAGACTCATCCTTTGAATTGTGCAGCAGACAAACGGGCCGCTAAGTTAATGCCTCGATGGTCCGGTCCTTTTAGGATACTAGTTTTCCTAACTCCCGTTACTGTTGCGCTCTCTTTCCCAAACTCCACGAGATACATCAAAAAGGCACATGTCGAGCAACTCAAGCCTCATAATGCTCCCACAGAGCCAGCCGTATAGGTCCTGTTATCATCCGATCAACTCAGAAAACAAATTTGAATAGTTAGTTAGGTCTTCTTCCCCACTCTCATATTGTCCAATCCTAAATGCGGAGCCAAGCCGCAGATTTCTCTGACCGTTGACGATTCCTTGCGTCCTGGTAAGTTTAATCCTCACCATAAGACATTTGGAATTCTAAACGGTAAAGAGAATTATATCTTCATAACACCTGATTTGAAATAAAAATAAGCTCTCTACCCTTTTTTTCTGGAACACGTAGCCTGATCAACTACGCTGTCTCCTGGTAGCCAGGAAGGGCTAATTCACCGGACTTAGTAATTCATCCTTATGGATAACTTAGCACACACTCTTCTTGGAGCTGTGTGTTTTTCTTTGACATCGCACTTTCGCGGAGTGAACGATGTGATGTGAGTACAGATAGCCTCATGAACTCTGCTGTGACCGCGTCAACCATATGCATGTGGATAAAGACACAGTGAGTCCTGAAGAAATGTTGTTGTGTCTTCTGTTTATTGTCTTTGTTGTCTTGGTGGAGGTGTTTTGACCAGTTCTCTCGGGTCAACGATAGACTCCTGGTATATGTGTGGGGGTCTACCATATGTAAATGTGCTAAATTAAAGCTAGCTTTAGGTTTATGTTGAGGTCAAGGGGTCGGTCCGGGATGAGAAATTTTCTTGGTTTGTTTATTTCTTCTCTGCTCACCCCGACTCCACCCTTCGCGGGGGGAGAGCTGTAGCGTATATAGGTCACAGCACCGACCGCTAGGTTGGTTGGATACTTATCTTGCAGATAAATCTACTTCCTGATATGTAAACAGAACCTCAACCTTTCAGATAAATGAAGTACAGTAGATAATTGTGCCTCGTGGCAAGATTCATTTCTTACATAATATTCATTCATTCGACTGACATGCAGGGATCTACCCGTCTAGACGTTTTCTTGCCAAGCTATATCTCTGTTTGAACCAGGTTAGTTAAACTTGAGAATCTTGCTAAACCTCTAAATCTTTCTAAATAAATCAAAAAAAATAAAAATAACAACTTGTGCTAGTAATTTAAATGCAGTTAATTAATACGTTTTGTTTGTTTTTCTTTTCTAAAACAGCCACGCTGGTTCAAGTGTGAGATTCAAGAAAAAAAAAATTTTTTTTTAACAATTTTGAAGATATAAGTGTTGGATCACCAAAACGTTAATGAAGGCTTTTGAAAACAAACGAGGTTTATCCTTCAGTTGTTAAGTCAAGAAAGAAAAAAAATAATAATAAAAATAAATTTAATAAAATATATATATATAATATAATAATATTAATAATAATTAAATTTTTAATATATTTGTTAAATATCAATGTTATGTTTAGAAAATGGCGATTGTTTGTCTTTTAGAAATGTCAGTCATTTTGTTCCTGATTGGCAGTGATATAAGAAGTGTTCCAAATTATGTTTTGTAAATTCATAATAACGAGTAACTCAAAATTGTAAATTATATGAGTTTATTTTGCAATTTGCAATATTTATGCAATTAATAGACATTGGAGTGGCATAGCCCACAGTGTTTACTTGGTACAAGTTTCAACATTGGTTCGAAATTAGTTTCAGAAGTTTTTATTGATTGATAAATTATTTGCAATAAAATGGTTTCTTGCCTTATTTATGGATTTATGCACACATTTTTTTTTTTTAAAGTAGACTATAAAGTTGTTTGAGAATGTTTATCAGTTGTATAGTTAGTTTTAGATATAAGTAAATATATATATATATATATATATATATATATATATATATTCAAATATATATATGTATAATGAAATTGGAAGGGACAGCATGCAAAATTTTTCGGCACAAAAATTAGAAATTAAATTTCTTTTCTTTTAAAAGATAAAGTGTAATGTTTTCGTTGGCCAACGTTTTTCTTTACTAAAATTAAATCATATGTCTTTCATAATATAACAAGCAAAGTAAAACAAATTGTTGATATTTAATTGTTTATTGTAATTGTTAATTTGTTGATTGTTAATAAATTTTTAATGTATGTATAATCTTGTTGCTGGAGTAAAATACTTTGCTTGGCTTTCTACTAGTGTTGGTGTGTTTTTCTTTTTTGACTAAAAATTGACTGACTTTCAATTGATTGTTTACTGGCAATCTCGCGTGGTTGCTCCACGTCCTCCGTTTTCATCGATCGCGGCAACCTCGCGCTTTCCTATCATGTCACTGGAGGAACGTGGGGAAACACATACAATGCCTATGTGATATGTCGTCTACACGATAATTTTTGTTTTAGAAAAAAACCTATTTATCCCCATACTAAACAAGCAAAACAATAAAAGAAAAACAAGTTTAAAGCTGTTACTTACACAACCCTGTCAAACAATGTAACCCAATCAGATCCTCTAAATACAATGCCTAAAAGTTGGTCTCTGGGGTTTTGTAGGAAATGTTAAACCGTATTGTTAGATAAAGGGATCGTATCCACAGAGCATTAAATATCTTATGCATTTATATTTAACCTCCTCGTAGATATGTATTTAATAAACAGTCTGTACTCGCTTCGCTCGTGTCAGTGTCTCTACTCTAAAACTGTACATTAGTGTAGAAGTCTCCATTCCCTACACTCGGCCTTACTGGATCTCGTAACTATATGAATATGACATTTACATTTTTTCTTGGAATGTCATTTTTTTTGGAAGTGTTCAATATTACATTTCTTACAAACTTTCCTATTTGTTGCAGGATTGAAAACTGCAAATAGTTATCTATTTTAGTGTGCTATAAAATAAGGTTATAAGTCAATAGGGTTCTATATGATCACACCAAAGGTCCCCTATACTAAATGTCATATCTCTCTATCTTAATATTTACGTATTGACAATGACGACAGACGGACAGTATATTGAAAATAACTTTTTTGGTTTTCTGAAGCCATGAAACATAAATCTCCGTCACAAAATGGAGGTCGATTTTTTGACTATTACCAAACTTTGCCTATACTTCGTATATTGGGTAAATAATAAATATAGATTAAAAATTCAATTAAAAGACTACAAAATTGAATGAAACGTATTGTTTACACACATTTATCTTCATTTTAGCTACAAATTATAGTACATATTTCAATTTACCCCCTCAAATAGTTGAACTTGTTAGCGGCAATTGGTATGAAAGCAGACTGACAGACTGTTGAGAGATGGACTCGGATGTGGATGAATGAGTCCCTACGTCAAGTGTCATTCCTGATTGACAAGCCACGCCCGCTTCCGCTGTCCTTATGTCTTTCCACATCATACACTGCTTCATAAAAGAAGAATACAATATCGTTGTCTTGAACCATTGAATGTAGCAAGTCTCAATGAAACTTGTATTGACATCAGCCAATCTCTTTACAGGTTAACTCCAACGTGTACTTTCTTAGTTGTAAACCTTGAATCTGGTCTATTTTTGATAATATTTCTTTTGATTTGTTCAATTTCTATTTGTAAATGAAAGCGCGGACCATAAAAACAAATACTGGAAGCACGTTTTGTAACAGACTTTAGTACATGGCGTATGAAGATGACCTGGTGATTTTAGTTCGAAACATAAATGCATAAGGGAAACTGAAGGGAATCGCTAAAAGAATGGGCGTGAAAATAAATGAAGAAAAGACTAAGTACAGTATCCTCAAGCTAGGAATGTGTCTGGGGGGGGGGGAGGAAAAGAGGGGCCCACACACTTTGTTGTGTTTACTTGCAGCGATACAACCTCCAAGAAAAGAATAAAGAGTTCAAATGCTTCTGTGTAAACGCCTACCCTACTTTCGTTTCTTTTATCGGTGTAAATAAGAATAAAACGTTTACAAAAGTCTGTCACGAAGTTGTAACTTTAGGAATTAAATGTAACTAAGCAGTAATTTTTGTACCTAGTTTTCTTGGAATGGGTTGTACCGTCAAGTCAGGCTAGGAAAGCAAGTAGAAGTTAGGACACCCCCTTTACACCAGACACAATCCTAGTCTGTGGCTACTGTACATGATGACTACACTCCTTAATACAAAATTACAGAATGTGGAGTCCTTTTGAAAAAGAAAAGAGAGACCTTTAAAATGTTAAAATGAGGTATCACACTACCTATGTTTCTATTTGAAATTTTTCCAAAAACAACACCCTGCCCCCCAAAAGTGCCCTTTTGGGTCATTGAGGAGCGTCGAAAATAATTTTCCTGAATTCTTTGGGGTCGAAAAAGGGGGGTGCTAATTGGAAGGAAATTTTGATCTGGTTTCGTTTAGGCACTACTGATAGTGTCCATGTGGTCTGAAACACCCGGTATAGTGTTGGGTTTGATCACTTTCTTTTAGTTTACCTTTCAGGTCTCTCTTGACCAACACTTCTTTTCCGACACTGATTCTATTAGTTTTCGAGGGCTAGGGGTTTTTATTTCGTTTTTTATAAAGCGATGAATACCGAGACGTTGTTCGCCTTTAAGCAATAAGAAAACAAAATTGTACGAACCTCGTCCTAAGATATTGCCATCACGATCTCCTTCCTCCATCATAACTAAGTGACGCTGAACCCCTCTTAACTGAATTATTACAACTCCTAATAGACACGCCTATAAATAACTGTTCTATATTTAAATTGATGTATATTAAAAGGATCTCTTCCCCGCCCTTAAAATAACAAAAGCTATCAAATATAGTCGTGAATATATAATACTGGCAAAACTTTTTATATCTACTCTCTAAACTGGGGCGCGAAATTAAAACCCCCGCAATTGGTTTGTATAGGAGGCGACAGCAGACAGCATCCATTATATTGATCTGAAGTGGAAGAAGTATCGGATGTCATCAGGAGATAATGGAGTGTCTGAAGGGTTGCTATGGACATTATATGTAGTAATGAACTATCGACTTAGCGTAGGACTTCTGTGGCTCTTCTTATATTTATTTCCTTATTTTATAGAAATTGAAATTTTGAAGTCTGACGAGAGAAGTCGCGGAACAAGGAGGCGTGCATTCTAGAGCTGGCATTCGTATAACTCGGCTGCTGGTTTATTCTAATTCAAATACTTTTATTTAGTAAAAATATATTTAAAAAAAATCAATACGTAATTAAACTTGTGAAAATTAGTCTTCACAAACTCTCGTCCGTTGTTAACAAGTGTATTACATATTATTATCTTTATTTATTTATATTTTTAAACAAAATACAAACAAAAGCAGTAATACAGAAAATAAAAGTTTATAAATATACATACACATACAAATACAAATTTACAAAATTAATAGCCTATAACTAAATTGAGATAACATTTGCACGAGATTCCTCACAAACCTTATCCAAAGTGGGATACTTATCAAAAAATCATACTAATACATATATATATATATATATATATATATATATATATATATACATATGAAAACAAATTATAAATCAAAACTATTGTTATATACAGGGTGATTCAAAACTGCACGGAAATTTCACGGGAAATGATTCTGTAGCAAAAAAAAATAAGATAAAAAGTTCATATAAACATAGATTAAAAACAGCTTCGATAGAGAGTTAATGCTAACGAAATTTGACTCGAATTTCTGATCCACTTGTAATTTGTGGCCATATTGAATTTCACGGGGCATAAATTACGATTCGAATTGATGGTCATATAAATTTTTACCTGAAAAATTATATAAAATAGGTCCCAAAATCGTATCTTTTGTAGTTTTTGAGAAAATTATTGTAAAACCTCAAAAAATGTAGTCAAAAAACATAGTTCGAAAAATTAATTCTGAGTTAATTGATGTGAATAAAGCCAATAAGGAACTTTTTTTAAATGGCCTTATTTGATTTTTAAGGCCTAAAATAAAAATGATTTGAAGATAAAAATTATCTGAATTCAAATATGTTTTGTTTTCAGTCTTTTCTTGGGTGTTGTAGACAGTTAGGCCTACTAATAAATTAAATGTTTAGTTTTTTGTCGATAACTCGGTTTTCTTATGAGCTATAGAAAAAAGACAAAAGGCGTTTTGTTTTTCGTTAAAAGAGGGAAACTGCTGGTTTTCAAGATATTCGACATTAAACATTTTAAACGTCCGCCATTTTGAAACTGTAGAAAATAAAGTTTTCTGGTATACTTGTAACATAAATAACACAAATACCAAATCTTTACTCAATATCGTTTCTACTTCACTTCCAAACATATAGTGTTCAATTTTTAAACACAAAATGGCTTAAAGGGCACATACACTATTTTTTTTTTTTTCCCACACTCTAACCTGCTAAGACCACCCAAACGAAGTGTTGAACTATTCATATTTTTTTTAGTTATTAAATAATTTTCCGAGAGATATCAGTGCAATATCGAATCACCCTGTATAAACGACTCTGCAGTTTGCCTTATTACAATGCTTATTATTTCCATCATCTCGTTACCTGACGTTAAGCAAGTAGCAATACTGCAGTTCTTTGCTGCCTCATTAAATCAACATGCGTCAAGTAATAAGAATTTCTATTCACACAATAGGTAATTTCTGTGTGATAAAACTGAAACTGTTTTTATGACAGATATGTTGTTTTGTTATTTAAAAAAAAAAATTTATAATCATTTGCAGAATATAAGAACTGAAAATTAAAACCTAATAAGAACTCCATTTACTTTTTGTGGATTCGTAAAATATTTAATCCCATTTTTATTTACTATTTTCCCAAATAGAGACCAAATTTATTATTTTTTAAATTAAAGCGTTTATTTCTTATTAAGGTTCTGCTACATTTTCCTCAATTTGGATTTATCGCTTAAGTAGCCTATAATGTTAAATTGAACCAAATATTGATGATGCTTTAAAAAACATGTAAAAGCAACGAGATTCCTTGTTGCCAATTCGCGTATTTTATTTCACTCTATCTTAAGGACCTTCTACAGGCAGTTTAAAACATATTTAGTTCTTGCATCTATTTTAAAATTCCTAATAGTAATAATCTCTATCCAAAGTTGCTAGCTGACTATAGGTCTATTTCAAACAAAAGAGCATTTTAGAGAAGGATCAAATTCATGAAGAGCTTTCTTCTCGGATATACAGAATGTTTATAAAATTTGTTCAGAAATTTCAGAAGCTTATTCCTGACATCAAAAACAATGAAATAATTTATATAAACTTATAAAATGCTTAGTTTCTATCTAGCCGCCATTTTGTGTTTTTTAACCAAAACAGTCATATCTTTTAAGGTTATTTAGTAAAGACCCAATTTGAGAAAATACTCAAGAGGTGACTTTACTCATTTCAAAATGGCGGCTATTTAAAGCTTATAAAGGCGGTATTAAAGTTTTATATACCATCAAAACCGTTAATTTTGACAAAATATTTAGGGATAATTGACTAAAAAAAACAAAAATAAACCTTGACTGCCATTAATAAAACCTCGATTTTAAGCCGTTTTGGAATCTATTTAAGTATGTAAATTTTTTTCTTAAAACCATAGAAAAAACCTTAAACTACTAAAATAACATTTTTGCGACAAATAGTTTTTGTTTGGTTAGTACTGTACTGTTCTGTTTTGTGGATATATATGTGAGAGAGTTTATGCGATGTTTTTTCACTGTTTAATTTATTTCCTATTTGCTTCGCGTCTTCATTTGAGCACAATTGGTATCCATATAATTTATGAGAAAACTTATTGTCATTGATCTTATAGTAGATATCTTCAAAATTTGAACTTTCACAAAACAAATTGTTAGACTCAGTGCAATTAGATGGGACTCAAATAAGCATCTCAGTGCTTATTCAGTCCCATCACACACTGTAGCCTACTACAAGCAGATCTTATAAATGTAATACTCAAAAGTTGGTCTCTTGTAGGAAATGATAAATTGTGTTGGTAGATCAAAGTTTGTTTAAATCAGTTGTTACACAAGTTTTTGAATTTCGTGATTATGTAACTCCATAAGATATATTTTGAACTTTTACAATGAGCGTTACAGGAAGTTGCAGGCGGGTGGAGAAGTTATGTCACAACTACTACTGCTGATAGAGACATTGACTCAGCTCCATTCCGCTGTCAACGTTTGTCATGTTACCGTCTCGTTTTATCGTCCGTTTGTCGTCTTTGTATTGTTTACAAACAATTGAACAAATGTTCTAACCAGAAAAATAGTTATGTAAATTTCAAAATTGCTGCCTATTAAAAAAAATAATAATAGTTTTTCAGTTTCGTTTAAATTTGGTATTTAGGATGAGATCTACAAACAAAACAACTTAACAAGAAAAATCATATACATTGGCAAATTTTCAAAAAAGTTTAGTTTTTAAAAAAAAATTTAGGAGTACGATAGATTTTTATTAAATTTGGTATTTAAACTCATATTCATTAAATACGTTCTCGACTTCTTATTTCATAAACGCAACACATTTGATATGATTTCGCGAGATTGACTATAGAGGACTTTACTCCCTCCAACTTTCTTCCTGACTTTCACCTTTCATCACAACACAACAAACCAATGTTTTTGAAATGCACGTATAACTACGAAACGCACAGTACAAAACTCACTGCAAGACTGAGCTGAGTGTTTCCCCCCACTACTCCAACCGGCTCTGAGACGACTGCGCATCTCAATGACAGAGGTCAGGTTAAATCGTACGAACTGTATATCACTACATTCTTGTCTCGACCCTCACGGGCCTAGAAGCCTCCGTTATCCACGCTTGTGTCGGTGATTCAACACTGCCGGCTCCCGTAACTATACGAATTTTCTTGTGTAGACAGGGTTCGAAGTTACATTGTTTACAATATCTACATTATTGATCTTCGTAAAGAGGTAGGGTTGCTACCATTTCACGAAGAATAGTAATATAATTTTTATCTAATTTAGTGTGTTAGAAGTTACACAAGATATGAAACAAAAACTGGCCGCCATTTTATTATTTTCAGTTCAATGTTTAATTGATTTCTCTATGAGAACACTATAGGCTAGTCTCCTATACCAAAAATTTCCTGTTCCTATCTTTATTTTTGTGGCCGCTATCGTGCTTACGTATAAAAATGAAAACACCGGACGTGCGCCAATAAATCGACAGATATCGAAAATCACACTGTATCGAAATTAATAATTTTCAATTACAGCTGTGAATATTGAAAGTAATATTTTCCCGGTTTAGTCCCAAAAAGAAAGCTGGAGATTTTTCTCGTACTGCTATGTAGTTATGCATTCTAACACCAGTTGCGCTAGTAGCATGTTGCTTCTATCAGTAGTTATGTATTTGAAATCAGCTGTTCTTATTAATTACGAGTACTAGCAACAAAGCAGCTAAAAGTAATGCAATGGAAACTCAACAGTCACAAACATCCTACAGAATTTATTGCCCAACAAAGGACTGAACATAAGTAAATTCTCAATAAATAAATGAAGTTTAAAATGTAGAAATTATAACCTTTAATGTTTGTAAAGTTTGGTTAAAAGTTATACGTTTGCGGGGTAATTACATCATGTTGATAAATTATACTTCTTTTATTATTATTTACAGTGTGATGAAAAAGTATCGTTCATAACTCGTAACTGAAGTGTTACAGTAATCCGGTCCTTGATCGAAAATACGATCGTGTTCGAAAAAGAGCACTTTCCTACTGGTGATGAAATATTCTATTTAGGTTTTCTGAGGCAATGTAACTTGAAGCAGTAAAAAAATACAAATCAAAAGTTTTTATGGTTATGAAACTTACAGTAACTTCGTATACTTGGCCACATGTCGTTTTGGATGCGAATGATGCTCATCTTTGAACACTTGTTTCAATGCGAGATGCTTCCAGACGGACAATTCCACGTAAAAGTAACTACATGTCGCGTTTACTTTGACACGGCTCGTATCAACGAAAGTTGAATCTTGGGAAAACAATAATAAGAGACTTATTACACGTATTACTGTGTTCAATAATTTACAACATAACTCGCCGTGGGTGCTGTTGAGAGTGTAATTTACCAATTCACTTGTTGGTTATGCCGCGAAATTAAATTGAGCGTCAATTTTTAATGTCAAGTTTAAACTAAGATTATAGGGGACGTATTAAGTACGGAGAGATGAGTGGGTGGGTGGGTTTATCATGGGGGTATGTGGGTGGCATTCTACCCACATCTAGAATGATTTAATTAACACTCGGAGTGAGTGATCCGATCAAATGAGGTTTATTTCAGCCATTTTGGTTTATTGTAAGCCGGAAGAAAAGCTTCTGACAGCGTGTTGGTGTGTAAATATTAGTGGTGTAGTGGTATACAAATATTTAACGGAATTAAATCGCCTAATCATATTTATTTAATAATTTTAACAAATTTCTATTCTTGGGAAGTAGACAAAAAAGAGATCCATGAAATGTGCACTGTTCTTGACTTCTAAAACAGGATTTAATGGTCAGTTCATTTCGACTTATGTATAGGGTGTCGCAAAAATAAATTTAACTTGCGTATCTAATTTCACTTAAAAGTAAAGGCAAACTACTTTTCGTCTTTTCTTAAAAAAAGGAAGAACACATTTTAAACAAATTGATGGCCGCCATCATATTACTTACCCAGTCCCATCGTACATTTTAATACAAGAAAATTTTCTAAATGTAATGCCCAAAATTGTTTCCCTTGCGCCTTGTAGGAAATGTTATATTGTAATGGTAGATGAAAGAGTCTTATCCAACCAATCTCGTAACAATTCTAATACAGTATCATATTTTCTTGAGAAGTCAAGATTCGAAATTACATTTTTGACAATAACTTCGCTATTTCGCGTCGTGTGGTTGGTACCATTGAAAAATTGAAATCTGCAAATATTTATTTAATTTAGTTATAGGTTGTAACACACGAAATATGAACTAAAAAATGCCCGTCAAGTTAAGATTTTCATTCAATATTTTTCAATTTTAATAGAGTTCTGTAAGAGCACATTGTAGTCCCCGATACCAAAATTAACGGGGCTATTATATTTTTCGTGGGAGCTATCATGGTTACGAACAGACAACAACGAAGACGGACAGAAGGCATATCGGATATCACTTTTTTGATACCCTAACGCCATTAAACTTGAAGATCAGTCATAAATTAAAATGGTTTGCAATTCCCAAACTTACCCTATATTCGAATACTGTGTAAGTAATAACATTTCCTGGTTTATAATTAAATTTAAAACGTGTGCCTTGATATGACAAAATTCAGAGAAATTTTAGGACAACTACATTTCCAAGAATCTTTTTATCAAATTACTATATTATTTGTGCATTACACGAGTTCATCCTGTTGTTTTCGCAAATTTGTTCTCTTTTATTGTTCTCAGCGATAAATCCAAATTGAGGAAAATGTAGCAGAACCTTAATAAGAAATAAACGCTTTAATTTAAAAAATAAAACATTTGGTCTCTTTTTAAGATAATGGTAAATAAAAAATGGATTAAATATTTTACCAACCCACAAAAAAGTAAATGAAGTTCTTATTAGGTATTAATTTTCAGTTCTTATATTCGGCAAATGATTATAAAAAAATTAGTAGACTAGGCCTACTTTATATCAAAAATAACAAAACAACATTTTTCAAAATTTACAACATATAGGCTACGCGGCATTAAAAAAAGTTTAAGTTTTATCACACAGAAATTACCTAGTAGGCCTATTGCAAATAGAAATTAATATTACTTGACGCATGTTGTGTTATAGAAACATTAGACCTACTGATTTAATGAGGCAGTAGAGAACTGCAGTAAATATTTAATCACTTTATAACTATTCACACAATTCCCTACGGGCTCACATGCAGTTTAGCATCCCCGAGCAGGGTGACCAGAGGTAAGCTTTTACAATTAGGGCACTTTAGACTAAAAAAAGAGGACATTTATACAAAAAAAGAGGCCAATATTAAATACACTTTATATATTTTAAAGAAACTTTTATTCGTAGTTTTTTCATACGAAACCTATTAAAAATACATATTTATTCTTATAATGAACGAAAAGAGAATTTAATTCTGCTTGCCTAAATATTATACTAATTATACCTTAAAAATAACAAAAACCTGAAAAAACTTTGGAAAGACTGGACTGGAGGAAGGCGTCGTGCAGTAGAGGTACGAAGCGCAGGCGCAGAAACATAAAGACGAACGACAAGACGCCGCGGTTGCAGAATTGTTTATCACAAGAATGAATGATATGTTTCATGTCATTCTTTTTATTATTATTAGCCTACTGCTGGTTTTCGAAAAAAGCTGCACTTTTACATAACTTCCAAAGCCAAGAGGACAAGACACGTCCTCCTAAAGCCGGACGTCTGGTCATCCTGTTCCCGAGGTACATCGCTGAATCCACACATTTTCCAGTAATCTTCTCTTTCAATTTTTCGATCAGGTCTCTCTTGATCAATTCTTGTTCTCTTTCGAACCTGACGCTGTTAGAATATACGAGGTCCTGGAGTATGTTCTTGTTCTTTTCTTCCTTTTTATAAATAAAACTATGATGCCCGAAAGGTTTTTACCTTTAAACAACAAAGAGGAAGAAATACAACCATTAGACGTCTCTAGAGCGATTGTCGCAATAGCCCCTTTGTTATTTTCATGATCTACCTTGGAATGAACTTACCGGTGTAGATTACTGTCATACTGGACTATCAGTTTTGGATGATTTGATTGTGATTTTAGTACGATACATTTAGATTAATTTTAATACGCGTGTCATATATAAAGAGTGTTTCAGGAATTCAGGAGCTTATTCCTACAATAAAACCAATGAAAAAGTTTATATAAACACATAAGTATCTTAAAATGTTTAGTTTTATCTAGCCGCCATTTGGTTTTTTAACAAGGAAAATCAGGGGCATTAGTGACGCCCTGAGGATGACCGTGCATAAAGTGGAGACGAGAAAACAAGTATTATATTACAAAAAAAATTTGGATTTACTAATTTCGTTCAAATTTTAGTGAAATATGAAGGTTTTATTACCCAATTTAACTTACAGAATCACAATTTAAAGCAAATTAAGGTTTACAAATAATTGACAAATAAATTGACCTTTATCGCCGT
Source organism: Aphrophora alni (assembly GCA_963513935.1). Lineage (NCBI taxonomy): Eukaryota > Metazoa > Arthropoda > Insecta > Hemiptera > Aphrophoridae > Aphrophora > Aphrophora alni. Next base: position 32,317,799 of record OY740774.1, on the reverse strand, counting down.
CATTTAAAACCTGATATCAACTACATCCAGATGAAATTACTGGCACGAGCAAAGAAAGTCTAAGCTTTATTGCCACGCTTATCTCAAGTAAGTATTTTGTTTTCCTTTTTGCCAGGTATGTGAGACGCTCCACACTCTATGTTTCCCATAACTTTGCGTATCTGTGCATTCTTCTATTCCTTATCTCTTACACACGTGGCCGTAACCTCTAGGTCACGATGTCAGCAAATTGTTTAGTGGCGCTATCTACAGGATCTAGTCTCATTGTCTTGATTTACACTGAGGTTGTCTTAATATTGTCAGATCTTTGACTCTTCAAGTCTCTCGTCAGTGTTTTATTTAGTTTAAAATTTATGCAGTTGATTTATTTTTAATAATTTTACTTTCAGAGATACAATATACAAACAATTTATGTGATGGGTCAAAAAATTGATGCCGAGTTGGGGAAATATCCGTTGGTGGTCATATCACAAAAAGGTGGTTTTTTAATAACTCAAAATGTCGGAATAGTTGCTATAAGACCTAAACTCAAATTGATTTTGTTTAAGCGGCTTTAACGATTATTATCACATTTTCCAAAAATTCCAGTTTGGGCTTCATTGGTGAAACGCTAAAAAAGTCCATACATTTGGGTGAAATGTAAAAATTAACGACTCAAACCATTGTGACAAATTGTAAGTAAATAAAAATGGTGGTTCAAGAATAACAAGGAAAAACGAAAATGAACTTCCGCAGTTGTTTTTAAGAATTTTAGTTCGATCTCATACAGTTTATGTTCTGAATGTTAAAGTAACTAGCTTCTATTTAAATATAGAAATATCTTTCTACAAAACTTGTTAATATAGAAAATTACATATTTGTTCTAACCTTAAAGTAGAATAGAGACATTTTTGGGGAGGTACAAACTGATATTATTTTTGGTTTATGTAATATTTTTTGCACATTTTTTTTTTTTTTTTTTTTTTTTTTTTTTTTTTTTTTTTTTTTTTTATACGAGAATCATTTTATGGTCCAAGGCATGAACGTGTGAAGAAGCGATGTTGAACGTATGACACCAAAACACATCAAACACGTTGTGAGAATGCGTCTCCCAATTTAAGCCTAAAAACTTTAACACCCATCTCTGGGATGATAAGTACATCCAAATATTGAAAAATAGGGGGATAACAGAACTTCAAAAGCTTGCAGAATCACTTGTAGTCGACAAAACTGTTTTCAACAAAATAACCTCATGTCACTCATCAAAAAAAGGTATACTGTAGTTGTTCATGTCCCAAATAGAGCTTCAATAATTAGACTGGCCTGGGAATTCAACAAACTTTAATCCAATAAAGAATTTGTAGGGAATAGTGATGAAAAGACTGAGAAAAATTTACTCCACCAATTTATAGTCAAAGAATAAATGATATGTGTTGCGATAAAGGTGAAATAAAGGTGTTATCAAGAAGTGAATAAAAAATGTTTTAAAAAGAATTGTATATTCAATGAGAGAATTGAATTATTATTAAAAAGCGAGGCGGACATATTAAATACTGTAAACACTGTAAATTCTTTATATGTAATAAATTTTTGAATATAACCATTAATTTGAACAAGACTGTATGTTTACTATCATAATATAGTGTTTACCTATTGATTCATAAATTGTACTTTTCCATTACAAAAAATATTCGTTCAAGGACGAAATTTTAATTTTGATATTGGGGTCAAATCATTAGTTGTAGAATTACGTTTTGTACATTTTTATAGTTTAAGGATTATTTTAGTTTTATTTTTTTAAACTATGATTTTTTTTCAAAACCTTCATTTGGAAACTGTGACAGTTTTGGTTGTTAAAATTATAAAAATAACCTGTATAGTAAATTTAAACAAAATCTTACTAAGATTACAACCATTAGAGTGTCACACGTAATCAAATTTATAAGTTTTTCAAATCCACTAACAAGTTTAGTAAAAATCGCTAGACACTATCGGGTGTTTCCTTAAAACCACCCGAAATAGCTATTTTTTCTACAAATAGTAGCTTAATATTGGCATCAAAAAATGAAATTTCCCACAGTAATAGTCTACGTCAATTGTGTTCGAATTATACAATAAAACAGTATCCAGAAAAAACCGGCCCCCTAGTTCCAAATACGCTTATTGTTCACATCTTAGTAAAGAACTGAAATTGGATATTTACAACGTTTATAATAAACTGAAAAAGGGTTATTTTAGGGTATGATGATTAAAGGAAAGGGTTGGAGAAGGGTTGATTTACTGGTAAAAAAAGGTTAGTGTACAAAAAACTGGATTCTGGTGTTTTAATAATTTGCGTACTTCTCTTGTAGTTTTTACGTTGAAAAAGTTTAAAAGTTTTTTCTATGAAGTAAGAATTATTTGATGTGGCTAGTAGACGACTTTTCAGTTTCTACGTTAAAATATAATAAAAATACAACCAAGAGACAAATATGAGTTTCTACAAAATCTGTTAATAAAATCAAATCGATGTCAAATTTGAATCCAGTGCTTCAAAATACATAAATAGACTATTATTATTTTCATCAAAATAGGACCGGTTTTCATATATTTGAGAACAACTTCTTTCTTAAATTAAATTGAAAAATTATGTGTACTTCAGATAATCATCATAATAATTTCAAACCTTCACACTCAAAACCTATAAATGTTATGGAAGTGTTTCATGAAATAGCAAAATGTCTTTCCTTTTGCAACTATAAAACATAATCCAGCGAGTCTCGCGGTTGTATGTCTATAAAACTACAAAAAAACCTTTCTGTATTCATGAAAAATGAATTTCAGGCACCTTCAAAATAAACGTAGTCATAGGTATAGCAGGTATGTTCCGATAACTGAAAATTACTATCCGAAAATTGGCTGAAATTCAACATTGAACGTTCCCTGACTCATGTAAAAAGGTGCCAACAAATATAAGAACTCATTTTAATTGTTATAATTGACAAAGGGAAAAATTAATTATATGAGAAATTTAGTAATTTCTTTTCTTCACAAATTCTAAAGATATAGGTAATACCGTAGTACACTGAAGTAGATAAAGTTGCAGAAATGGTTTATTGAAGGAGTAAATGTGGAAAATTGAAGGAAATTTGTTGGTTGTTGGAAAACATGTTACGATAGCCTATATGGCATGTATTATTGCAGCGAGAATAAATAAAAGGTGCCCCTTCTTTATTACATTAAATAGTAATTTTCCGAAGAATGAAAACAACCCTTAAAAAAATACAATAATTAAATTATTTATTACATTTAAACTACTAGACATGTTCTTCACAGTTATTTTTTACAACGAATATGAAAACAATACTGAGCTACTTTCTTATCAACATGTAATGATAAAGTGATGTATTCAGAAATAATTTGTTCATAAACATCCAAATTATTATTTGTAGGAAACACGAATTTTAAATTGTCAATATTACCTAAAGCTCTTTATATATAAACAGAAGGACATAAAAAATAAGACTTTAAACTGAAGTAGCTGAAAACCGCCAATTTTTGTAATGATTTTCTGATTTCTACGAATTGTAAATTAGAACTTTCTGGAAAATTGTTCATTGTATTACATGTGTATAAAATGTAAGGTCAAGGCACGGTAACATCATGTATGTGCCACATTGTTGTCCTGTATTATACCTTTGGTAGGGGCTACGCACTATTTAAGCTCGTAAGATGAGAGACAGGGGAGAATCATAACAGGCGAAAAAACTCTACGGCCAGAATTGCGCTGTACTAGAGCTCCAACAAGCTAGACGATGCCAGTTTCCGCTATTTACTCCTCATTGTATTTGTAACATAGCTTGTTTATATATTAATATAAATTAGCAAAACCAAAAGAATTTAACCTAACCTGTTCTAGATGTCAAATATTTGTTGTTTTCGTAGTTGGTTTGGCGTGGCGGAACGCCACTGTTTCGGCAACTTGTAATCTCGTCCTCGGACTTCCTAGATTTTAATAATGTTCAATGATCAATTCAGAATTAGGCCTATAAGGGTCGCCACAGATCTTGATCGATGAATCGGCGCTACTAGCCATTCTGAAACAGCGAACCAGCGCCAGCGGTCGGCGCATCAGGTTTATAATACGGCAAAACGAGTAATCCAGAGCGGTGAGCGCGTTGTCGTTTACACGTTCCTAGACATCTTGAGAATAATAAAAATACGATGAAACTTATATATGCCTTTTCTGCATAAATTTCCGCATACAACGGTATAAATATATTTTAGTTTTAAAATTAGGCCTATGTGTAATTTTTAATAATGATTATATTAGAAAGTTGAAACAAAATGACATGAAAAAGTCAGTAAGCGAGAACTTTTTTTATTTTTGTGGTAGAAACAATCTTCCAGCGAGAAAGTTGGAGGAAATTAGTTGATCTTAAAAATGTATTCGAAAATATTTTTGATAGAATTTCTAGTTTCTTCAATACTCCGATGTAAATAACCGCTATGTTCAGTTCTACGCACATTTAAAAAACCAATGTTGTTAAGAAAGTACCCGCACTCCTCCCCTCGCCTAACCCAACTCTTGCCAAACCATCAGTCAAGATCCATGGCGGCCCTTATACATGATATTCATTATTTATTTTAATTTTTTTTTTTTAATACCTTATAAGCTTAAACATAATCTAACCAAATATTAAAAAATGGTTTTTGCTCACATTATCCCCACGAAATTTAACTTTCGTCTTCGAAAACTTGATTTACACAATTGTAGCCTATTAGGCTAAATTTCTTTACGTAATGAAAATATTTAAGAAGAATATTCCTTGTCTATAGTTTTACTGAACGTATTTGTAGCAATTTTATAAAATATTTTCGCATCTACCGTTATAATAAAATTAATCCATTTTCTTTTATAAAATCCCTGAAATAATGTTTTCCAAACAAAAGCTTGACAGTGAAATGTAGCTCACACCACGCCTACTTTCGCTATTGGCTCGTCCGACCCCTCGTTCCCGACGCTTACCTCCTATTGGCTCCATATTATCTTGTCAATAATTTCTTTAGTACTGTTTTATGTTTTGACATTAATGTATATTGATTTCTGTTTATGTTTAAGTCTCGATCATTTGTTTACACTTTGTATATCTTGTCGTGGCATTGTTTTAAAAATAATTATCTGTAAAACAAATTGAACACGAATAATAATGTGGAGGATTAAATGAATTGGGAAGATTACATCGCCTAACTTGGATCCGTTTTCAATGTTGTAGGCACCTTGGAAAGGCGATCCCATATTTGTAGTAGTTTGATGATATTGTCAAACTAAACTGAAACGAGTTAATTCATAGGATGATCAGTTTAGATAATCGTTGCAAAAACACTGTACTGACTTTCTCGCTTATCCTCAAAGCCAAATAAACAAAACAACCAAATTGTTCGTTACCAAATATGTCAGTTCGGTAGGTCTACTTGTCAGTCAAGTGATGGTCTCAGTTGAAAAAAATGTATATATTAGGGTCTAAACTAGCTTTGCTTGTGTCATAACAGCATCCTAAAAAAAATGAGCTTTTAATAACTCCAGTCAAGATCCATTTCTTTCTTTCTTATTATTCGTGAACTATAATATTTTGTATTTGAGATTTTTTTCACTTTGGGTCATTAATTTTCAATTTCACTAAAATTTGAGAGTCGATTCTGAGAAATAACTCCTTTACTCATGGTCATATTTTTTGTTTATTACCTATCTCACAAACCGGTATTTTTGGAAAGATGGCGACAAGTACGTTTGCGTTTTTAGAGGTTTCACTTGAGCAAAATTTGATCAAAATGCTTTTGTAAAAATTGTAATTTTGTATTTTTTCTCTCTTATGTTAGCTAATTCGAAAATGAATTATTGAACAAATTATAAAAGTTCTGAGATATGACCAAAATAAACGCACCAAATTTGATTAAACACTGTCCCATACTTGTTGTCCATTACTACGCCTCTATGATCTAAGAAGATTCATGATGACTAGGTCTCTGAAACCCAGACCTAGTACAGGTAAAGTATGATACAGTATATAAATAATAATTATATATATATATATATATATATATATATATATATATATAATGACCTTCCTTGACCTTCCTTCTGTAGTTCTTTAACTAGGTGTGGTTAGGTAACCATATACACAACATGATTGATACTGAATGATACGTAATTTGACAGTTCTTAAAACAGAACTATTTTCGCTGAATAACAAAAACATCGATAGATTTGACTTAAAATTGTTGAAATATGTATCGAAATAACCTCAAAACAGTCATTTTACATCGCTGTTTTCGGATAGAATAATGATTTGAGAAACATAAAAAGTGACTAACTTTGTTATATAGAAGAATGATCGAAATTATCGAAAAAACGTTAATTTGAAGACGAAATGCCGAGATTTCGTACTAAAATCGATCGGACAACTCTCCTGCATAATTTACCCCTAATTTTATCTTGCGAAGTGCTGCAATATCTTTCAAAATAAATTCGCTAAAATCCACCTAGCAGTTGTCGAGATATTTGACGCCAGGGAGACTGATAAACTTGGTTCAAAGTCTAGAAATACAAACTCGCAGACTCGACAAAAACTGTAACAAGAAAACTTTAAGGTTAACAAACTTCATCTAGACTAGATAGAGAAATCGAACACCTGTCAAGAAGTGTTTAGATTCATTTTACACCCACATCATATTGTCTTACAATTTATCACTCTTGTTCGCTCTCAGCGTACTTCATAATTCATTGATTCAATCAAAAGGTTTGTGCATTTTAGAAATGCTTCTGACTTAGAAGCTAGATGTCTTTATTCAATTAAAGAGGAAAAACCAAAAAGCTAATTTTATTACGTTCCACACTATATAATACAGGGTGCTTCAAAGTGGACTTTAAAAAAATGACAATCATCAGCGACGAGTCAATTTTCCATGTAAGTGGTAAAGTGAATACACACAACTATCGGATCCACGACAATCTTTGTAACATGTTCGTGATACTCCCAAAAATTAACGACTTTTGTGTCCTAAGCAGCAAAGTTTACGGTCCTTTCTTTTTTGAAGAAAAGCCATCAACGGAATAGTGCACCTAGGTATGCTAGAAAACTTGTAATCCCACAGATTGATGAGGATGACTAAGAACGCCGCATAAGCTTCTAGCAAGATGGCGCACCACCGCACTACCTCATCGAGGTCCTTGATTTCCTCTATAACCTCTTTCCAGGTACATAGATAGATCGAGGTGAACCAATTGCATGACCACCTCGTCCATCTGATCTGACAACTCTTCTTTTTTTTACTTCCGGGGATTTATCAAGGATAAAGTTTATAAACCATTGTTACGAATTCTCTCGCTGAGATCAGGAAGATCTACGACGCAGTTGAAGAACCTATCCCTGAGATGCTGCTGTGGGTTTGGCAGCAAATCGACTTCAGGTGGGATGTCTGCAAAGTGACCAATGGAAGTCACATTGAAGCATAAGGTAAAAACGTAATGTATTTTGCTACAAAATGACACCAAAACCAGCTCTGTAAGTAGTTTACATAAATTTATAAAGTTGTAAAGTCCTTTTTGAAACACCCTGTACATACAAACTCTACACCCATCCATACCATGAATACAGTACCAACCTAACAAAACTATTCATCAATAAAAATACCAGTTGGGTAGTTGTCAGTCAATTGAAAATAAATCAGAGCTGCTGTCTTTGAAAACATATGTAGCCTATATCGATATAAATAAAAATGGATGGCTAAATGTGTTGCTGGAGCCATTGCTTTGAAATTTTGCATAGTAAATCAGGTTAACCCCAAGAAGGTTTTAAACCAACAATTGAAGTCATAGGATGTTAGGGCTTCGCCCCACTGGCCTTCAAAGTTACCATGTTATTCTTATGGAAGAAAGATTTGTTTAGATTTTATCAGATTACTAATTTAAAATATTGTAAACAGCTGTTAAGGATTTGTAAATCAAAATCTTTAAGATATTGTTTGTATAAGTGCCAGAACAAATTTCACTTAGAGGTTATCTTGATACTCAGTAGTGCGTGTTATGTTTGATTGGTTTCTTTTGTGTAATATTTTTAACACAGTATTAATAAAATAGACTTCTTAAGCGATGTCATGATCAGAACTTGATGAGAAAAAATAAATTTGTGAAACTGCCACAATCCAACAGTTCTTGACAGAACGACGTCTGTCCTGACAGCTATTACGAATATTAATTGAATGATTTGATCATTTTTACCTGTCTTTAATTATAACTGATTTGTATTAATATTATTAATTAAACAAAATAGTTGATCTCAATAGTTACATAATTGTTATTTTTCTTTACAATTACACCACCAGACAGCCACAGCAACACGTGGCCGGGTACTGCTAGTATTAAATGAAACTTAACTTTCTTCATTTTCCCTCCGGGGCTCACCGATGTGAGTACAGGCTTGACAATCCCGAGAGGTTCTAACTGAAGCTACACTTTGTTTCACGTAATATTGTTTTAGATCCCTCTTTTTCACTTTCTATCAAGTCTTTCTTGACCAATTCTTGTTCTCTTCTGACCCTAAAGCCATTATAGTATTCAAGGACTGTATTTTATCTAATAAGGTGAAAGATTTTTCGCTTTTAAAGAACAAGAAAATACTTCTGTCAAAATCATCGTCTGCGTAAAACTCGTTAAAGTTTATGTTTTTGTTTTTTAATCCATTTTTCCTTAACTGTATTTTTAATTTGTATACTTGAGATTTTGAACACAAATTCGGGTTATCAATCTTCACATTTTACTAATTTAACGAAATTGGTAAAGTGTAATTTGTTTTGGTAGCTTTTTTTTTAATTTTCGGGATTAAGTGCGACCACGAGTTTGGACGATAGGGTAGGCTACTCCACACACGACAAAGACGTCAATCCAAAAACCTGAGGACTCAGGAAATCTAACCCCCCCCCCCCCCCGAGAGATCCTAGCTTTTAATCTAGTCTAGGGTTAGATCCTTGTATTTCATGTTTCTTATCAGGTCTTTACCAACTCTTACTTTCTTTCAACCCTAAAGCTACTAAGAATGATTAGGAGTCTCTATTTCACCTTCTTTTTTTTTAATGCGATGATGACTGACAGGTTTTTTTACTTTGAAATAACAAGAAAAAAACAAACGCAGGAGATGGATATATCTTCAAAAACTCAACATGTTTGACTTATCACATAACTATCTTTATACTACATAAAGTGAGAAAGTGAAAAGTGTAAAATATAACCTAAAATTATAAAAAATCAGGTTGTAACCGGAATTATACTTTATTTATGGTTAAATTTAGTATGTAAGTTAGGTTAAATTACTCGTTATCATTTTATAAAAACTGTAAATAGCAAACCTTCATTACTTGTTCATGTTATTTAAAATTCCGTTCTATTAACCTAAAAAAATGGCCGCCATTAACTAACATGGCGGTCAATTTAAAATTTGTTATGGTACGCTCTATATTTTATAGGCCCCAAGTGTTTTCTAAGTCTATACAAAATCGTAAGATATTGTAATTTTTTTTATAAACCCATTCGTTTAAGAGTTATAGGCGCTTAAAGTTTCGAAAAATTGACGTGTTGCAATTTTGTAGGCTACTTCCCATTGTTGAATCAAGTTAAACATTTAATTAGGCATAGGCCTAGTATAGGATTGATGTTAGGCATCTCAGTTATTGTTTGATTGGTGTAGCTCGAGTAGCCTATCACTGAAGAGGACGACCTTGTCGTTGAAACGCGTCTGATACTTAGGCGTATTTTTATGAGAATTATGTTTCTGTGTGTTTGTTATCCTGTATAGTATAGGACGTTTAAATACTAATACAGGACTAAACCTAAAATATAATTTGTGGAACGAATAAAAACTGGCTAAATCAGGAATATTAAAAAAAAAATCAAAATCAAAGACCTTATTATCAAATTTCATGTTCCAATCTTTATTTTTGTGGGCGCTATCGTGCTTACGTACAACGACGACGGATGGATGGGAAGTCGAAAATATTTTTTTTGGTTTCCCAAAAGAATGAAACATGAAGATCAGTTCAAAAAACATAAGTCGACATTTTTAACGATTACCCCAAAGTTTGTCAGAACTTTTTGTATATTTGAGACTTTTTATGACGCTGAGTTGATTTAATGAAGGGGGTTTTCTAACATAATTGAAGTCATATGCTGGCCACATTAATGATTTAATATTGGTGCTAGACATTTTAAAAACGCTTTATCTTCCAGAAAGGTTTCTTTCAATACCTACGGTTGAACCTACTTTTAGACGAATTCTCACGACAAACCCCACATTTTACTTCTTTTCTTTTTGTCGTATCGGCAATTGTTCTACTATAACCTAAAAATCAGTCGGTTGAAAATGAAAAAAATATTTCCCACAGTTGTAGAACTATTAATTTTCTCCTACCAAATCGAATTTACACTTTACACAATAACCCTTTTGGGGGAAAAAAACTGCAAAACCGAATTTATTAAACGAAAACCCTTTCTTACTGTTTCGAGAGCTAGATACAATAGAAGTTGTCAAACTACAAGGAAATTGGATATTTTCAACAAACCCTTGGTTAACGGAAGGGTTGTTTTGGAAGGGTGTTTAATGTCACTCAAAGGGTTAACTCTATAGTGTGATATAAGTCCTCCCCTTTTATTTATTTATAACTGTTATAGTTTTCTGTTAACGGCAAATTTTTTGTTTAAATATGTAAAATGTTTTAATTTGTTCCTAAACATGAAACATTTTATACGTTTGTGGTTCTATTCAAAAACAAATACACACCATACTGGGTACAAATACTTTTTGGAATTCCTTGACCCTTTGCTTAACTAATGCCATCATTAACTGCTGACACCCGAGATGATGAAATCTCCGCTGCAAAGGTTTATTGAAGAATTTTTTTGTCATCATCGCTTTATAAAAAAGAAAAAAAAAAACATAGAATAAATACTATCTAGCCTACTCTTTGAATACTCAGAGTCAAAAGAGAACAAGAGTTGGTCAAGAGAAACTGATAAGAAGGATGAAAGAAACAGATCCAACGTAAGACTACATAAAATTAAGTGTAAATCCAGCTAGGAACCTTAGGGATTTCCAAGCCCGTAGTCACTATAGAGGTCGTAATTATAGTCACAATTTTCTTAAATTTTGTGTGTAGACTCGGTGTTACAAACTGTTGGACAAGTTCGTTAATTAGGGGGAAAACGGTCTAATTAAAAAAATGGATGATTATCAAATTTCAAAATTTCGTTTTTTGGGGATATCTTTTGACTTGTAAGTCGTATTACAGTTTTACAATAATTTTGTGTCAGTTTAAAATCTGGATCCAATGATAACCAAACAAGTTTTGTACGATAACAAGTTATACAGTGTAAGAACATCGCCAAAGAATATTTGGGACGGAGTAAAGGGAGGGATAAAGGGACAAAACTTTATGGGAGGGTGCCTCGGGATCTTGGAACCATGACCCTTAGTGCCTCAGATAAACTCCCCCAATTCACACTACTTATATCAATACTTTCTTAGGCCCTAAAGGACCTTGTCTCTACTCGCTTCGCATATATCAGTTTCTGGGTTCTAGCGGGCCTCGATGTTGTACATATTGACGGAGCCTCTCCACTCGCTACGCCCGTGCCTCTCGGGTCTCGTAACTATATTGGATTTTCTTAGGAGGTCATTATTAATTATTACATTTTTGACAATTACCTCGCTCTTTGGTAGAGAGCCTCATCGTAGTTAGGTTAGAAATCTGAAAATTGTTATTTAATATAGTGTATTATAAGTTGAATAACACGAGATATAGTATAAACAAAAACTATTTAAAATGGCTGCCATTTTGACATTTTTAATTCGATTTTTCTGAATTTCAATATTTTAGAATTATTTTTTAAATTTGAAAATAAAATTAGTAATAACTCAAACCTTATACGATGGCATTATAGTCCCCTATACCAAATTTCATGTTCATATTTTAATTATTGTTTTGTTATCTTGCTTATCACTTTTTGATTTTCTGTAGTCATGAAACATGAAAATCATTTTAAAAATGGAGGACGACATTTTGATGATTATGAAATTTACCCGATACTACTGGATAAGTAAAGTGAACGTCATCAAAACCTTGAAATACTCAAAATTTACGTAGGTATATCCATGTGTTGGTGCACACTTTATTAATTGTTACCTCAAAGACCAATCAACCTTCAGGCACATTCCTAGCTCTCGACAAGTTCAAAAATCAATTTAAACCGTAGGAACATTACGAAATGAATGTGTCAAATATGACAGACAATCAATCAAACTGCCAGTGTAGCAGGCAGGGCCTTCTGTTCGATCTTTGATCCTAATCAGTGAGCCGCCTAGGTTTGTAATTAGGCGTGTGATACGGAGCGCCATAGCTCTCTGACCTCTGGACTAAACTGTGGGAAGTGTGTCGGGACGTGATCTTACGATGGTTAGAAAGTTGCAGTTACCATGGAGACCATGGAATGTCCATCCGTTGGAGTAGGTTGACAATAATGTTTGGTTACTTGTTAATATCTTTAAATATTGAAGTTGACTTGTGAGATGTTTTAAATTATAATAAAACGAACCCAACTTCTTACATATACGTTTTTTAAATCAAACGCGTTTCAACTACACTGTGCCCATCTTCAGTGGTGCAAATTATGTTTGATTATTGTAAATCACGCACCACTGAAGATGGCGACATTATAGTAGAAACGCGTTTGATTTAATAAACGTATTTGTGAAGAATTGTGTTCCAGTTTTATTTAAATTTGTTAGTAAACACAATTTCAGTCCAATTTTACTTAAATTTGATTATGTAGGTTCAGTTTTACAAACAATCCAACGGATTCATCGGGAAAAAACTATTGGTAAGTTTTAAAATGGTTCAAATTTCAAAAACTGTTTTTTATAATGTTTTACCTTTACGTTACAACTCTCCACAACAGCTCATTTTATGCAGCTTTTAGACCTGCATCTAAACTATCTAATCAGCATGTTGTTTAGCCCTCACTGAATACAGCTTCGCAATTCCGAACTGCATAAGCTGGATCTACATGTAGTCTTGGGTTACATACCTTTATTCATATTGCCTATTAGTTCTCTCTTGACCAACTCTTGTTCTTTATCGACCATGTGACCCGATTGAAATTCAGAAGAAACGAACAGAAAATGTCAAAATTTCGTGTGTGTTCTTCAACTTAAAATATAGGCTACTAAATTATTTCAATTCTGCATGTAATGGCACCAAAACTTCTCTGACCTCCTGTGATATTCTTATAATTATGAGATTCAAGACTGAGTCACCGAGACGAAAGTAATTTCGCGGATCACTCAGAGGATACCTCTTGAGGAGTGCTTTTTACTCAGTGGGGGAGTACAGACCTCTGAGTGTCTGGGATGCATTTAGTATTAAGGGTGACGGCTCAAATAATTGATTAATTTGAGATAACACGTATATATGGTTCACTGTGTCTTAATTTGTTTGTATTTTATAAAATTTCTATCTTGTGTATTTCTTGTATTGTATATTGTGTATTTGTATTGTGTGTTGTGAGTAGTTTTTGTATGGTATCAAATGTATACCGCAGCACTGCTGCACAATGTAAGCCATAAATGATGCAAATAAAGAAATAAAATAAATAAATGAGTAGAATCTTCTTCACATTTTCTTGAGAAGTGATGGGTTTGAAATTACATTTTTGACAATATCTTCGCTATTTGTTATCGTGCAGAAGAGGGTTTGGTATCATTACATGCAGAATTCAATTTTAACATAAATTAATGAGTTAATAAATTCAATAACACACGAGATATGAACAAAAAAACTGTTTAAAATGGCCGCTATTTTGACATATTTCTGAGTTTCAATATTGTTCTGTATGAGCACACTATATTATCAAATGTCATTTTCCTACGTTAACTTTTGTGGCAGCTATCGTGCTTACGTACAGACGACAACGATGGACGGACAGCGTGTCGAAAATCACTTTTCTGTTTCCTGATGTTTTGAAACGTAAAGATCAATCAAAAAACATAGGTCGGAATTTTGAACGATTACCTTACGTAGTAAATTGGACGAGTTAAACAGGAACAGAAATGCTCGTCCTATCCGCGTGCTTATTATTTTTTTAATCATCGCAATACGTTATTTAGAGTGAGCAAGTTTTTTTTAAACCTAAGATAATCTTGATTTTACTAAAATACTCCAACCTACTATGAGGCGCCTTACGAAGGTTCCATTCAATAGCAGAAAACCCACTTGTCTTACATAATATCAACACATGATGTAATGATCCATTGTGCATTAAATAATGGTATAAATCTCCAACTAAGACACTTGTTGGCTCAGCTGACAACACCGGAAATGTCCCGTGGTGAAGAATTTAAGGGGCGAACACAGTTTTTGCTACTGGGTTTAAACTTCTTACATTGAAAGATGAGATTTGTCTGTATTAGGTTCAGGAAAAATACGATTTTATAAAGGGGTTATAATTTCAGAAACGTTAATTATGAAATGTTAGTCTGTAGAATCGTTCAAGGTTAGTTTTGATTAATTTTTGGTAAAAAAATCGTCTTAACCACAAATGTTCCAAACTCGAGAAACTAAACTAATTTTGATTAAATTTACTGCATAAGGAAAAAATAATTGTGCAAGCACAAAGTTTCTCAATAAACTATCCCCAAATTAATTCTCAACAAAAATGTCAGTTTGGTAATTGTCGATCAGAAAGAATAAAATATATGAACCGTGGATGCCGTCTTTGAAAAAAATTACATATAAGGGCCTAAGCTTGCTTCGCATTTTTCATAAAGGGTCCTCAGTGTATTGATTAAAATTGACCTATAATTGACGGGGGTTAAGGTTAGTTTTTTTGCCAATTATTCCTGATCCGAAATATTTTTACTAGCTATTTTGAACACGAGGTTGGGTTATTAATCTTCTCATTTCATTTTGAATGAAATCGGTAGAGTTGATTTTGAGAAATTACGTAAACAACGCCTTGGCCGATTAGCTATCTCCATAATTCACGAACTTGCATTTTTGGAGAGATGACGACCAATAAGTGTTGTTAGGGTCCTTAGTAGCCGTTATAGCCGATTTTGAGAAAATCTTAATTTAGTGATTTTCAAAGTAAAACAAAATCGTACCCAGATATGGCAAAAATTTGCACACAACAAATTTCATTAAAATCAGTCAATGTGTTTGGGCGGTAGAGACAGACATACGACAGACAGGCGTCATTCCAAAAACCACTTTTTTTTTTACTCAATGGTTTTCCAAATATAATATATCTGCAGAAATATCGACATCGATTTTTTGACCCGAATACGTGTTGAAGTAAATTTAGGCTCTTTTAAGGGTCTTTTCACATTTACATTACTTAGAAGTAAAGGAACTTAAGGACTTTGTTGATATTGGGGGGGGGGGGATCTACCGTTGTAGGATGTTAAGAAGTACACTTTAGCTAGGTCTTGATTTTTTGAAAACTTATTTAGGTGGTTAAATATATAAGGAGAAGTAATGTCGCAAGATGGTCCCGCAGAGGAGGAAGAAGAGGATGTAGGGTTTTGGTTTTACCGGGGTAGGGAGGCCGCCCACCACCTTCAGTCCACGGACAAAGTCATAAAGATTTTTCCATTTTTCCTTCCAAAAAAAAAATATATATATATATATAAAGGAGAACATTCAAAATTTAAGCAAAAAAGTTCTTCTTTATTTCAAGTTGTAAAACTCACTGCGTAAATATTAGGAACCATGCCTGTTATCGTAAACACAATATAAAAGTGGAAAATAAATTATTTTATTATGACACACCGTAATGATTTTTACTCGCTACGATTCGCCGAATTCTATAGGCCTTGGCGTAAAGTAGTTGATGTTTCGTCATTATTCGTATTGTGTATGTTTTAATGCACCACATCATAACCACGATATAATAGGGCAGTATGGTATTATCATAATTATATTTTGAATTTGAGTTTAGAAATTTTGTTTCTAAAGTTCTTTCTATAATACAGTAAAAAAATGTATATCTTTTTTTTCTGTGTTGTTTTCATTAATGTGTCTTGGATTTGTCTTGGGTTATTAATTTTGGCGAATTTGACTTCATATTACAATTTTAGTAGATAACATAGCTAAATATATATTTTTTAAAAAATGTCCTCAGCCCCCTTTGGTCAACCCTTGTACTTGATGAACTCGTCTGGACCACTGACTAGACTAATGTTTGTTTTGTTGAAATCGGTTTGACATTTTGCTGGAAAATGAACCTCTGACTATAGAATGCGAACAGATGATGTCTATTTAGACGCTCTCATATAAATCACATCTATTTTGCCGAAACTGTCCAATTTAGTCTGATTTATTAGTTGTCACCTTGTTTAGACCTACTTTAGGTGGCAACCCACTTGATTTTTTTTAATAACTTCTCCCTCTGCCATTCAGGACAATGTGACAAAAACTCAACCCCCCCCCCTCTCATTCCTTGAGGGTCTCTGCCATCAACATGTGTTGGACTTCAGTCGACATCTTACTAAACTTGGAGTGTTTTTGTGTGGATTCTCTGAACGTTTGATGCTAGTTTGTTTTTGTGTACGTATATTTGTTGAAAACATTATTTTTTAGGTTATGTTAATTTTGTAAAAGTAAAGTGTTTAGGATAATTAGTAAAGATTAGTACAAAAGTTATATTCTATCTTAACATTGTACTTTCTCAATCTATAATTTTATTTTAATGTATTTTGAACCCCTTAGAGTCCAAAAAAGTTTTTTTTCTTCTAAAATGTCTGTTATGTTCGACAAAACTGCATTTCTCATAAATCGATTTTGTTAATTTTTCTTGTCAAAACTCATACATTAAATTCTCTCAGCGTAGATTCTAACGATTTTGATTAACCTTGCGAAATATCTAATTAACATCTAAAATAATTGTATTTACCGTCACCAAAAGTCAAACAATTCAATAGTGTTGTATAAAACGGCCCAACCAATTTCGATCAAATTATGGTGAAAGATGAAGGTCAATAACCAAAGTTAATATTCCAAATAGCAAGTAAAAGAACATTTTGGTTTTGTAGTAATTGAAAACAAAATTTTAACCTTGATCGTCATTTAAAACTATATTGAAAAAAGAATCTATTAACTGCAATGATTGGATTTTAAATCTATTATCCTGTATATCTACAAGTGGAAGATTGTTGATTGTTAAACATTTTATGATTTACAGATAAATTTCGACGAATGTTTACGTTATTAATGATTCATCTTGTTAGATATTATTGGACAACCAAGTAAATATTATTAAATCAAAGTTTTAAAAGTCTTTTTATTCTTAAAATTGTTTATATAGAATTCAATTTTTAAGAAATCCGAAGATTAAACAGTGATCATGCTGCATAAAATCACTAGCAGAATTACCCAGCGGTGCCAGGGATAATAGTAAGGATAACATATTAATATGTTCAATTTAGTTATAGGGACACGAGATAAGTTTAAGTTTCAAAAATTAAATAGCCTATCTTTAATATGTAAGAGAGAAATAAGTAATTAAAAAGTGAACTTCATGATAGTTTTTAAACTTATATCTCGATATAAAAATGTCTTAGAATCTGTTGTTGAGTTTCAAGGATAGAAAGGAGCGAATTAAACCTTTATTCAACATGAAATATCAAAGAATACAATTTATAAGCTGAACAGAGTTCAAAGTATTCATTTATAGAAATCCCAATTGTGAATAATATCATAAAGTTTGCTAGGTGTTTATTCTTTAACTAAAGCAAGAGGCGAAACGCACTGTTTTCATTCACCAAAATTAAGGTTTTAAAAATCATTTATTCTCAAAATTGTCTCTACAGATTTTAGGTAAATTTTCAAGAATTCCGAAAACTAATAAAATTATTGAGATAAAAGCGAGACCAACTATTACATAATTTTAGATTTGATACAATAAACAAAAGAAAATTTTAGTGAAACCCATTAGTGATTTACGCAATTGTGACTGAGACGAGATATAGATAGATCTCGCTCTCGTCTCGTTTTGAAATGTCGAGTCTCTGTTAGTGATGTGTTAGTTCGAATTAAAATACTCGGTGAATGCGAGTATCAAAATCTTCGAAACGTTCCGATTATTAAAATCCTCGGATTCGAAATAAAATATTCCTAACTAGGATCAAGGAGACGATATAATGTTCGTTAGTAATTCACTGATTGGTAAAGCTGAGTTCGAATCCGATGCGCAAAATCATTCTGCGCAGATACTCGATTTCGAAATAATAATCCAAATATTGAAATCATTTGAAACCGATTAATTCGATTATCCATTTCACCCGAGTATCAACATCGCTAGTCTCTGTCTTCTTTTTGTCCGTGAAAGTCTCGTTAAAAGTTCCGTCTCTTAGCTACAATTTGAAATTAATTATCTCAATTGTTTTTGTATTTCATAAACAAGGATACGTGTTTTTAAGGCTTTAAAGAGATTAAAGGTTAAAGACAATATTACAAAATAAAATAATAAATTAGATATAATTTTAAAGTAAAAGTAAAGGATTGTAAAAGATTGGAAGAATTGGAGTTAATTATTTCTAGTTTAAGTGTAAAAACGTATCGCGGGAAAAAACATTTTAAAGTACGAAAATATCGCAAATTGTTTGTTTGTTATTTTTGGTTGTAAAAAGAATTCCAAGGTAAAGATTTAAATTTTAGGATGAAAATTAAGTTGCATAAGATTAAAACAGCAGGAATAACAAAGAACGACTAGTATTTGTTGCTTAGATATTTTCTATCTACTCCTTCCAGCTGATCTACAGTCTTTAAAAATGTTAAAAATATAGATTTAATAATCCCTTGCTGTACTATTATGTTATTATAATTGTTTATTCAAGTATAATGTGTTTCGATTATTAGTATATGATCGATTAGAAAATATGTTTGTCAATAAAGAGACAGTTAAAATAACGATAACAAAAAGAACACAACAAACAGACAACAATAAGAAAACGTTAAAATTTTATCGAGAAATTGTCGTTGTTGATCGATAGTGAGGAAATGATAACGTTCAACCAACTTTAATTAACAACGTGTATTTTGAAAAAAATTATAATTATTTGTGTATAAACTTAGAAAGATTAGTGTTTGTTATTTAAATGTTTTAACATTAAATTTTTCTGGTACAATTAATTATATACAGTGTTATTTTGATATTTTATATATAATATTTTTTTATTTTATTATATTTAACTTTTTGTGGAAGTGATTGATTTATTTCTACTTTCTAATAGTTCTACTTAAAATATAATAAATATATCCTGTATATTCGTAAAGTAACAGCCACCATCCTTATCTTCAGTTTTATAAATTTCTACATCTTTATCATAAACAGCTATGTACGTCTTTTGTTATAATTACTTTGTCCATTTATTTATGTGCAGTGTTTAAGAAAAATAATTTATGAATCAGCTACACAAGATAGAACATGTTGAACATTTTTGGTAACTTATAGTGAACGTTGGGAATAATGTGAATCGTGTTGGAATAACGTGAATCGTGTTCCAATAACGTGAATCGCATTGGAATAACGAGAATCGTGTTGGAATAACGTGAATAATTGTGTTCCAATAACGTGAATCGCATTGGAATAACGAGAATCGTGTTGGAATAACGTGAATAATTGTGTTCCAATAACGTGAATCGCATTGGAATAACGTACTTTGAACGTGCCACGATGTGAATTACTTTAAAAGTTACATCTAATCTATGATGAAACGAACTTATGTTGCAGATATATTAATTTTTATTTGTACAATGAATTTGTGTAATGAAATTCGTAAATGAATTATAAATTATCCATCACTTCGAACTCTACTTACAAACCTCGGGGTACTGTTCCTTTGTTACAAAGAAATCAAAAACTTAATGCAACCCCAGGTGTTAATATCGTTTCGTTGTCCGTCTATCTGTATGTTTGTGATTTTTACTAAAGAAATTGTTTTTAAAAAACGGCTCTACAGAATCAAACCAAATTTATGTGCATTGTTCCTATTGTTAGTTTCAGTTCCTATGTTAAGTTTCAAATGGTGGCTCAATTAAAGTTTTTAAATTGAAATAACTCTTACTATAGTAGGTCTATAGTATTATGATGATACAAAGGTTTCATTTGCGTTAAATATTAGTCAGTACTAGTATTATAATGATACAAAAGTTTTATTTGCGTTTTAAATATTAGTCAGTACTAGTATTATAATGACACAAAAGTTTTATTTGCGTTTTAAATATTAGTCAGTACTAGTATTATGATGATACAAAAGTTTTATTTGCGTTTTAAATATTAGTCAGTACTAGTATTATGATGATACAAAAGTATCATTCGCGTTTTAAATATTAGTCAGTACTACTGTACTAGTACTGTATTATGATGATACAAAAGTTTCATTCGCGTTTTAAATATTACTCAGTACTAGTATTATGATGATATTAGTCTGACCTAGTATTATTATGATGATACACAAGTTTTATTCGCGTTTTAAATATTACTCAGTACTATCGCATTTTCAGAATGACCGCTGTCAAGTTGTATTAGTACCATGAATTATTTTAAAAGCGTGCAGTCCGACAGACTTAACATTTTAAAGTTGTATTTTGAAATGACTAATAACTTAACAATAAACTTTCATTTGTTATAATTTGCTTTCTCTTTATTAATCTATATATTAAACTAATTGCAGGTTCTTCTTATTAATATTATTATTATTTTTTTTTTTACAGACAAAAAGGCAGCGTACCGAGAATCAAAGCGAAAACGACCAAGACAGGGATAGGTGAGTGGGTGAACAGTTTTGTCTAGTTTAGTCTCAGTACAATAAATAACGCACTACCTTGCTTTCCTTTACTTTTGCACATGAAACAAAAGTAGCCTATGCGAGAAATAAAATAATGATAATAAATGACAAAGTAAGTTCATGGGCGTCATTGTTGTACTTACCCTGTGAAAGATTTTATTCACAGTTTGGTGAAGTGGGAACATTACAAAATGGAAATAATAGAAAATTATCATTAAGGAACAATTTAGAAAGAAAAAACTATCCTTCATCGCTGTCATTTGAGTTCAATTTCTTTTCATTTATACTTAAAACTACTGAACTAATATTTTCTGTTTAGTTAGTATTTCGATAGGGAATGTGTGCGAAAAAGTTTGTGCAATGTTTTTGCACCGATAACTCCCGAATCTGCAGACTAAAGAAGGTCGCAAGCGATTTGAATCTATAGAGTCAAAATTAGCGCAAACTTTGATAGAAATAGATTCAACCGGTTATAATAGATTTTTTGTTTTGGTCTTATGGAAAAGTTTCTAATTTTGAATTATTTTTTTTAGGAATTAAAAAAACAACCTACTTATCAAATTTAATATCGTATGATTCATTACTCATTAGAAAACACTGCTGGCTGACTTACAGACACTTTTTTCATTATTGTTTAAAGGCAAAAAATCCCTCGCTTATAAAAAAAGGAAGAAAAGAACAAAAAATAAAAACCTCTTTAGCCCTGGAATCCTCTAATAGCGTTTAGCAAGGTTGGAAAAGAACAAGATTTGGTCAAACCTGATAGGTAAGATGAAAGAGAGGGATCTAACCCAAGACTACATGGAAAAAGGTGTAGATCCAGTTAAATCCCTCGGGATAGCCAATCTCGTATTCACTAATGTAAGCTCCTGAAGGAACAACTTAGGCTGTATATACAAGCAGACGTTTTATAAAAGAAAATATTCTTCTTTGGATTCATTAAGGTTTTTGGGGGTACACAAAAAGGGTATAATATAAATATGTTAAATATAATAGGCCTATTATTTTCTAAAATATCAAAATCTATACTAACAACTCCCAAAATAATGTGGTATCACTAAGCCTATAATATAATTATTATATTTTGATTAATTTAATCGTTTACGATTCATAAATCAGAATTTGTTAGAAAAAAATTATATGTGCATAATTTTAAACAGCATTGTATTAAATAAGCTAACACACATTAAATTTATTTTCTGACCCCCTCCCTCCCGTGTTTAAATTCCTAAGGGGATATAACGAAGACTATTATTTTTAATTTTACAGATATTCTTGGTAAAAAATAACTGCACTGTTTATTTTGCAAATATCCTCCATCTTTTGTAAACAATGTAGCAATGTAGTTATTTCAATTGTATTGTAAGAATGAATTGGCATTTGCAAACTGCAACATTACGTGTGATGATAATGCTGAAGCTATATCAAACAGTTTATGCAAGTCGACCTTGTGGAAAATAGCCGTGATCGTCTAGTGGTTAGGACATTGCGTTGTGGCCGCAATAACCCAGGTTCGAATCCTGGTCACGGCATTTAATTTTTTCCTTTAAAATATTTATTTGTATAGATATTTTATATTCTATTATTGATAAAGATTTATTTCGTATTGAGTTTATTGTAAATTTATTAATGTTTTTCCCCTGTATAAGAAACTTTAATCTGATTTTTTTCCCCTTCATTTTTCAAGTGTATTTAACAAAACACTTGGAGATCTTCTTGAAAAACATAATATTTAGAGTCAAATTACCAGAAAAAAATTAATCTAGCCAAGGTTACAGAATTGTTTATCAATTATTTTGTTCTAGTAAAAAATGAATTATTAAAGCGAAAGGATATTTCGAAAATTTTAATCATGATCAGAACATATAGGCTATGAAAATATTTTGCTAAATATCTTGAAAAATTAAGTATGTATTCAAAAACTTTTTCAGGTAAGAGTTTTGTAATGTTTTTAATTTTAGAATTAGGATTTTTCAAATTTGTTAAAATCAAGTTGACTTTTGAAACAGAACAACGGACTAATAATGCCATTTAATTTCCCCCTCTATATCAACTAACTTTTGTGTAAAATATTTGTCTGCAGTTTTAAAAATATTTACTTGTTTCAATTTACAGTAAATGTATTGTAAAAGTTATTGTGTATTTCTTTATTTTATTTTTTTTAACCCTGACGTTATTTGAATATTCAAAGGCTAGGATCTTTTTTTATTTTATGTTTTCTTCTTCTTTTTTTTTATAAGGCTAAATTTGACTGGGAGGTTTTTTGCTTTTAAAACACAAGGTTTAAAAAAAATACAGTACCTCTTTATATATATATATATATATATATATATATATATATATAATTTTAGAGGTCACAACTTTAGTAGAATTTACTCAAATTTGGCATCTAGGTGTTAGAAACCACTAATCAAATTAGGTGCGAAGCAAGTTGAGATTGTTTTAAATATACAATAACGAGATAAACTAGAACCGAGTTGCCTTCACGATTGATTTCAGTGGTTTTTTATACTTAAAAGCGACAGCGTTTCGCTCTTATCAAATACTTTAAACAAATTTCCACAGTGACGTCAGCATGAACTGTGTGATCGACTCAAGTTTAGTAAGTTGAAACTTGATTTAAAACGTGGCATCGTTCTATTGTACAATGTACAAAACTACCTACAGATGTTCCTGTACATATTTACTAGTGAGAAAGTTTATGCCATGTCTAAACACCTTTTATAACACTTCTAACAATAGTTTTATGTTAATTTTTCGATAATAGAAAACATTGGCGCCCGATGAAGATTGGAACGCAAGGAAATATCCCCGGTGTAAGAAGGGTTGCATAACCAATGTATATTAGGCAACGGATACACATTTTAAATGTAAACACTTCAAATAAAGACATTTTATTTTCACATATACGAAGTGGAGAACATTTAATTATGATTTAAAACTTTGAATTAGAGATTTTAGTTATTTCTAAAGATATGTCTGCCAGTCCTTCCAAGTATGTGCACTTAGCCCCGTTGCCTACATTCTTGCATTAAATTTAAAAAAAAATTATATGGATTTTTGGATATTTTTAGATCGTTAAACTTACATTTTTTTGGATAACTCAAAATGTGGAGTATTTGCCGCAGAACTAAATCACAAAATATCGTTTTCCTCGAAATCTATTTATACGATTTTGATCATTTTTGTCCGATTTAGCCCAAAGATTTGGAGTAGGATAGTATAAAGGTATATTAGCTAAACTGTCCCAAAGCAAGTCTGGTCTAGTGACTCGGGATAACTAAAACACCTCATCACAGCCGACGGTTATAGGAAGTGTGACCTCCCCCGTGAAACGCGTCTGATATAGGGACCGAATCATTTTGATGATTTCTCGTCCTTATTAGACTTACGTCCACAACGTGTAACTATCCTACAGGAACTCACGAATGTCAACCTTGAGGAAACTTGTTGGAGCTACACCCTTATTTATCTAGTTTTAGGTTAAATCCCTCTCACTCTATCCTTCGGGACTCTTTTGACCAACTCTTGTTCTCTTCCTACAGTGATGCTAATAGACCATTATAAAGCTAGGGGTTTTTTTGAGGCTCTTTTCTTCATTTTTTTAAAGTGGTGATGAGAGAGGTTTTTTCTTTCAAACGACAAAAGAAATAATGAGAGTATGGTGTTACTAGTGTTATGAAAAGGTTAAGTTTGGGTAAAAATTTACAAAAGGGAATGTAAAAAATCTATAATGTATGTATTCTCAATGAAACTCATGTATGTATATCTGTTATGAACTCACTTGTGTAAGAAAGTGTTTTTTTTTAATTTAATTTAATTTTTTTTTTTTATTTATTTATTTTTATTAATAATAATAATATGTTTGCCAATATACAGGCTGTTTCGGAACTCTTGTAAGAAATTTTAGGAATTGTTCCTGGAAGTAAACACAGAACGAGCATTCATTTATTTGAAACAAACTTAGCTGTCTGTCTGTCCGTTTTTGTTTTTTCTAAAAAAAAAATTAAAGTCCAAATTTGGTATACATGATTTTTATTTTTCAAAATGGTGGCCGTTTAAAATCTTCAACTTCAACACCGTATATCACGAAAAAAATTAACTTTATAAACAATTTACAATTTACAAAATGTTAACCCTTTGAATGACAAACAAAATGGTGGTTGTATTTCTACTGTAGCTCAAAAGATAACCGGGTTATTGTCAAAAGACAGAAAACATAATTTCTTGTCAATTGTCAACAATACCCAAATTTAATCTGAAACCAAAATATTCTCAAATTATGATGTTTTATAATTCGGCATTGCCGCTGAAGCAAGAGATTGTTTGATGTTTCTTTCTCAACCGGTTAAAAATTGTTAACAGCTTTCGAGATATTTCATTTTCAATTTTAAAATTTTGAAACGTAAAAATATTTAAACAACCGCCATTTTGAAAAAAGTTTTTTGGTATATTGATAAAAAGTCATACAAGAAATACATATAACAAATTTGGAATTGTTATCTAATTAATTCCAAAAATATAATGTTTTTTGGACAAAATATAAAATGGAGGACAGACAGACAACTAAGTTTGTTTCAGATAAATGAATACTCGTTCTGTGTTTACTTCAACCACAGGAATAATCCGACAGAGTACCAAAACACCCTGTATAAGTTAGCATTCATTTCTCTGAAGCCGTTTTGCAGATTTTGTTTAAAATTGATACCTATAAATTTAAGGACGTACCTTCAACAAGAAAAAAATAAACATTCCGTTTTATATATCTAACGAAATGTTTATTATATATATTTTACGATTTTGATTCAACTTTTCTTCAAGGCACTTCCACTCCATAACGTTTTACAAAACATAGGGTCGTCATCTCACAGATTTTCCCCTTGTTGTGTAGGCAAAAAACCCCTCGATCATATTCGCCGTACAAAAAAGGGAGAAGAAGATAAAATAAAGACACCTACCTCGCAAATAGTTTAATAGCATCAGGGTCGGAAAAGAACAAGAGTTGGTCAAAAGAGACTTTATAGGAAAGGTGAATGAGAGGGATCTAACTCAAGACTACATTAAAAAAGTGTAGTTCCAGCAACGTTCCCTCGGGATTGCCAAGCTTCTACTCACTAAAGTGAGCCCCTGGAAGTGACATCAAAATAAAAATTTCTCTTCGTACGTTATCAATAAATCAAAACTAAGGTACTGTTTTTAAGAGTTTTAATTTCTCAAAATTGGTTATACCGATTTTGATCAAACGTCGGTAAAACATAAAGATTTAATAAGTAAAAGAAACGCTTTTGAGAAATTCGAAAAATAAATAATTTTGTTGTCTTCATTGAAAACGTTATTTGACTATTTTTTATATTAAATCCTTTATTGTTTTTAAGTGTTTTTAAAAATATTTAACAATAAACTTCTACATATTTTAACTGTAAAAAAATGTCTTTTACCACCACTACAAGTACGTTTTAAAAAAATAATTAATCTGGGGAAAAAATCAAAAAAATATAAATTATATTTTATTGGAAAAATTAATCGGATATTCATAAAATACATCATTTATAAGTGTTTAATTTATATAAAAAGAGAAAAATGATTTACAATAAGTTCATTAGGTAGAATGCCAAAAATGCCAAAATTAGAGTCCTGTCTTCACTGAGAATCACATTCCTTGCAGTGATTAATAGACTATACACTTAGTAGCTAAATCAAACACTTTGAACTCTAAAATCACTATTTATACAATAAACTATTTACAACACTAAAAACTAACAATATAAAAACAATAATTTACAAAAAAAAATATTCAAACACTTAATAGTTAAAACTTTCGCAAACACTATTCTTTCGTAAAATATACGACGCGAGCTTGAGTACGGTAATAACGGTTCAACTTTGATCTTAGCCGAAGAGACAGTGGCCTCTCTATTCACAATGGCAGGAAGGTAAACAAAAAGACAGATCGTGTCCGTCTTTTGTCTACGAGTTCTCCGAATTTTACAAAGGGCGGGTCATAATTTTTACGAATGAGTAGTGTTCTAGGGTTAAAACTCGAACTTTAGTTCCAAAAAAAAAAATAGTATGGCGTAAAAATCTGCTTTATAGTGGAAGCTTGTTCACACGAAATTTTCATTTAAGTTCGGGTCGGCGAAATTACATCATCTGAGAAAGTTCATGTTGTTCAACGAAACTTCCGGTTACTCTTCCAGTTGATCACACGCTACAATATAAATATATTTGTTGGAAAAGAAGGCTTGTGAACCAAATACTCCAATTCCAAAGGCGGTTTCTCAGAAAGGTTTCAAATTATTAATTTGTATAAGTGTCATTTTCCATGAAATTTCTTCAGTCCCCACGCCGCGCTTTATAACTTGCCGACACCCTTTACTCGGCCTTCTTTTTCTAAAGAAGCCGCATTTCCCTTATTCCCAGTGTATATACTAGAAAATTTCCCTTTGGGTGATGATATTATTAATTTTATTCATTTACTTTTGTTGGCAGGGTGAGGGGATCTTTTGTTTTATTTTGTTGGCAATAATCACCCCTTTCGATGGATTTGAAATTTTCAGTTTTAGTCTTAGTCGTTGAATTGTACTCTGCGGTGTTGGTGGTGTTTATTTTGCTGGTGTTTCTCATATTATTTAGTGCCAAGTATTATATTTTATATTTGATTAATCAATTTATATAGTTTTCTTGTGATTTTTCGTTATCTACTCGTACTTATTAGATACGATATTTTCATAACGAGATACTAGTTACACTCCGTTTTTAAAAGTTTTTAGCCTACATTTAAAATTTTGAAAAACAATATTTTTTCATTTAAAATTTATTTAGGATAAAATATATATAAAATAAAATACGTAAAAACATTGCAATAACTTTCCTATACATCTAATCACTACGTAGTCCCTCTCTTTCATCTTTCCTATCAGGTCTCTCCTGACTAATTTTTGTTATTATCGGACTCTGGCGCTATTAGAGTATTCGAGGGCTAGAAGTCTTTATGTTCTCTTTTCCAAGATGATGATGACCGAGAGGTTTTCACTTTAAACAACAAGAAAAACTATGTCTTTCTATTTACGCGCGGAGAGGTATAGAAAGAAGGGGGATGTCTATTGTTGATTCTTTATTTACGAGAAAGAAGATAAAATATAGACGGTTATCCCTCGAATAACTAACTAGGGCCAGGGTCGATAAAGAACAAGAATTGGTCAAGAGAGACTTGATAGGAAAGATGAAAGAGAGGGTTCTAACACAAGATTAGATAAAAAAGGTGTAGATCTAGCTAGGTACCTTCGAGATTAACAACCCAAGTCACTAAACTGAGCCTATAAGGCTATTTATGAGAGATCTAAATTGTTATAGAAAAGTTTCTCCCCTTAATAATTTTGTAGAACAACATATTTTAAAAGATATTTTTAATGTATTCATATTTGAATCTTTGTTTGTGATATAAATTTCCCATGTTTTTTGATTTAATATCTTAATTATTGACGGCGGGAAAGATTAGTTTTTGTTGTTTCGCCAATTATTTTTAGCAGTAATTTTTTATTATTTTCGATTTTTTACACTGATTTGAATAATTAATACTCGCATTATACTAAATTTTTTACTAAATCGGTAGAAACGATTTTGTCTGGTCGCTTGGGCCTATATTTTAACAATATTTAATCTAAATGGTTGAAATCGGAATTTTGTATTTTAGTTTTATGACATGTATTCCCAAATTTTCAGTTAGAAAAAAAAATCAAAGATATCTCGAGAGATATGAATGAAAAAATGCCCACTAATCAAAATTGGTCCACTTGTTTGAGTTGTACATATGATAGGCTTCATTCCAAAACTACTTTTTGGGATTAGGAGACCTTACAAACTACTTTTTGTGGTTAGGAGACCTTACAAACTACTTTTGATTTCGGAGACCTTAAAAACAACTTTTTGTGGTTAGGAGACCTTACAAACTATTTTTGATTTCGGAGACCTTAAAAATTACTTATTGGGCTGAGGAAAACTTAAAAACTTTGGCAATAACTCACCATTGATTTTTTGACCCATCATAATTTTATACTACGTATATAATGATAAAATAAAATCAGAGAAATTTTTTGGTACCACTAATTTATCATAGCTCATAACGTCAAATTTCGACTTAACAGTGTGTCTGCTGATCTGAAAACTTGGTATTTAGATTATGACTGGGAAAATCTGAAAATAGACTGAAATTTATAAGATTTAGTGCCAATATATAGAATTTTAAATATTTCTTTTTGTTATATTTTATTTATTATAAAAAAACATTGATAATAAAATAATAATACAAGTAATATATTTTTCAAATGTTCGTAGCCTATGTCTATGTTGACTGACAAAATATGATTCAAAATTAGAACTACCAACCCAGTTTTATTGATAGCCATATTTACCCCCCCCCCCTCAAAGCTTTGTAATTAAAACAAATTAAAATATTTAAACTAGCAAAATTTAAAAAAAAACTACAAATATTTTTAGCAGAATTGTATATAAAATGAATATCCTCTCCCCCTGCCGTATAGTTTTCAAAGTAAACAAGTATGTTTAGCAGAATTGTAAATAAAATAATACCTCCCCCTGCATCACAGTTTTGAAAGTAAAACAATTTAAAATGTTTAAACCAGAACTAAACAGAGAAAACAAGAACACTAATGTATAGCAGAATTGTAAATAAAATTAATGCGTCCCAAATTTGTAAATAAAATTTAAATAATACCTAAATGGATGGTGTTTGTTTTTGTGATAGTTTATGTGATACAGTATTAAATACTTAACAAGATACATACACTACTCTTAGGATAATGAAAAACAAATTGGTAAACGCCGTCGTGGTATTTACCCAGCCCCATTATACAATGTAATACTTTTTTATCTTTTTTAAAACAAAAATTCTCGGCTAACTTTATTAAAAAATATGTAAAGCTATATCGTGGGCCTATGTAAAAAGAACAACATAAAATAAAGACCCCTCTAGCCCTCAAATAGGGCCAGGCTGGGAAATGAACAAGGGTTGGTCAAGAGAGGCCAATGATTTTGAGATATACAGTAATACCTTTACGAGAGACCGTGGTTAATTTGTTTTTTTGGGCATTTTCGGGGCTAAATTTGGGAAAACGTTATCAAAATCTTAAGACTTAATTTTATAATAAAATCGTAATTTTGTATTTTAGGGAGATAGCGACGAACCCCCTTTTGTGTGCTTAAGGATACATTTTGTGTATTGTGTGTGTGTAAGTAGTACAATTAGCGTAAAGTTTATTTTGAGTTTTTTAAATAATAGAATCAGGACTAAAAATACAAGATGGACAATGAATGGGAATTAATAAGAAAAAGATTGGAGGCTGCTTTAAACCATATAGAGAATAATTGGTTTAGTTGTAATTTTAGTAGTTTAAAAAGGAGTGAGTCAAGATATTCGGCAAGATATGGTAATTCCATGGTAATCAACGCATTTTCCGAGTTGTTTAATGACAATCTTAAAAACCTCTGTACTGAAAGGTAAGTGTTTTATGGGTTCATAGCCCGATGTTAAAATTTAAATCATAAGAGAGAAATTTTGGCAAAATGAAGTGGCGCAAAAGTAAGCTAAGTTGTACGGTAGCCTCAGGCTAGGATTGTGTCTGGTGTAAGGGGCGTGTTCCCCCTTTTACTTACTTCCCTAGCTTGACTTGACGGTACAACCCATTTCAAGAAAACTAGGTACACAAATTACTGCTTGGCTACATTTAATTCCTAGTTACAACTTCGTGACAGACTTTTGTAAACGTTTTATTCTAATTTACACCGATAAAAGAAACGAAAGTAGGGTACGCGTTTACACAGAAGCAGTTAAAGTCTATATTTTTTTATTGGGGTTGTACCGCTGAAAGTAAACGCAACAAACAAAGTGTGGGGCCCCTCTTTTCCTCTCCACCCCAGACACATTCCTACCTTGAGGATACTGTAGTGTTATTCTTCACCCTCCTCCTCCATTAAAAAAATAAAATAAAAATCCTAGTATAATATATACAGGGTGTCACAAAAAACCCCATTTCGCTATAGAGTATCGTATTCCATATATCCAAGTAAATGAATAATGTTCACTTAGTTTTTTCTAATTCGCTTTAGTTTAGTCGCAATCCGCCAATTTGTTTTTTACAGAAACTCACTGTAACTCCAGAAATAGGATATTGAGTTCAAATTTGGTGTAAGCATCTTGTATATTATGATTTACAAGTGAACCAAACACAAATACTTTATTTTAATAATTTTCTAAATGGCAATCTTTTAAAACTTTTAACGTCGAATATCTCCAAAACCTTTAAATTCAAAGAAAAATTCAAACGGCTGTCATTTTGAAAATTATAAACACAAAGTAGGGCTTATTTGTATTTGCTACTCTCGTAAATCGTAACGTACAAAATGTTTACCAAATTTGAACTGAATATCTTGTCTATTTCTGGAGTTACAGTGAATTTTTGTAAAAAATAAAAAAAATTTAAAAAATTCAAAAATAAATTAAAATAATAATAATAATAAAGATTGCGACTAAATAAACGCGAATTCGCAAAAAGTTACTGAACATTTTTTTATGTATTTGGACATGTAGAATCGGATCCTGTATAGCGCGTTAGGGGGTTTTTGTGACACCCCTTAAATATTATGCTACAGAAAATATAGAGGTTGTTCAGAAAATGTGTCAAACCAAGTGGTGGTTAAATAAGTCAAAATAAAAAAAAAGTTACTATAAACATATATCCGAAAACGCTTCGTTGTCCATCTGTCGGCTATTTCGTTTTTTTGAAAAGTAATAATTATAGCTTTTGAAATTATTAAGATTCGAAATTTGGTACACATGTTTTTTTGTGTAATGGTTAACTGGTATACGAAGAATCAAAACTTTATCTTATTAATTGTTAAAATTGGTGACTGTTTGAAATTTTTAATATAGAATATCTCTAAAAGCATTAACTTTATACAAAATTTAATCGGCCGCCATCTTGAAAATGTATAAGTTAAAGTTTTGATTCTTGGTGTACTGATAATTTTATTTATTGCATATAAAATATGTATTCCAAATTTCCACGCAAAATCTTAATAATTTCAAAAGCTATAATTATTTTTCAAAAAACAGAATAGTCGAGAGAAGAATAAAAATCGTTTTAGGATGTATGTTTATAGGAACTTTTTTTCTTTTTTCTAATAGCAATCAGGGTCGGAAAAGAACAATAGTTGTTCAAGAGAGACCTGATAGGATACATGAGAGAGTAGGATCTAACACAATTTTATGAAAAAAAGGTGTAGATCCAGCTAGGTCCCTCGGGATTGCCAACCCTGTACTCACTTTGAGCCTCTGAGGGAAATATTATCTTTTATATGACTGAGTGATATTTAGTTTGAAAGCCTATTAAAACAATTTTGGTAAGAACACATAAAAAAATATATAATCCAATATTTGGGAAATACAATTGGTAATATCTTCACTAATCCCCCCCCCCTACAGTACTAATATATTTTAAAATGATGTACCTACCTCTCTCATAAACTCATTTTATATGAATTAATAATTTGTGTTTATTATATATCTTCTTTTTTTTTGTATTATTCTCCTTTACTTTTTGACCAGTTTATCAAAACAAAGACTTTATTTTGTAAATTTCCAGTTTGTGATTTATTTTTATTAACACATCCAATATAAGAAGGAATAACTGATATCATAAACGTCCAGGTATTGATAGGAGTTTTCTTTTGATCGACAGAAAAAAAATCCCATTTTGTTATTGAAGTTTTTGAGATATTAGCATTAACAATTTTAAATGACAGACATTTAGAAAATCTATAAGATAAAATCTTGGTTTTTGGTATGATGGTAAAAGGTTACAGACAAAATTAGTACCAAATCTGGACACAATATTTCATCTATTTGCAAAACTGTGTATGTATGGTATGTTAAAAGAAACTAAAATAAAATGTTTTGAGTATTTGTTTATATAAGTTTTTTTTTGCTTAAAACGATGAAAGGAACTTAAAATGAATTGCAAACGTTAAACAAATTTTTAATGGCAGCTGTAATGTTTAATTCTTTCATGTTGTGCTTTCGATGAAACACAGTTTTCTCATGTTGTGGATATTGAATAGGATTTTGTCACTATGGTAAAGAATTAAAATTTCAAAATGGCAATCGATAAATTTTTAGTTATTTATTGTGAACCAATTTTGATGAAATTGTGTATAACAAATCATAATTAAATTTTGTTTGCTACATTAGTAATTCTTGAAAAACTGCTTTTGCTAATTTTAAGTATATCATATAATGTATTTGTTATCCTTGTGTAAAACTATTTGCTTATTATTGTAAAATAGTAATTTCTTTTATAAATTTTGCAGAGGACTTGACTCTGGTAGTGGAGATGGTGCAGAGTTAGGAGGCGATGTTTCCAGCCCAGGAAGTGGTCAGTCAGACTCCACTTGTAGTTCTCCAAATGCTGGACAAGACGTCCCTCCACACAATGATGCAGGTAGGCCCTGAGCTCAATATACAGGGTTAAAAAACAATGATGTAAACGTTTATTTGTTCATAGCTGTATTGTTATAGAAAAATATTGTCTATCTTAATAGATAGATAAATAAGCTCATTATCAGTTAAAATAGAGAAGTTTATCACAAATGCACAACATAAGCCCTGTAGGTGACACTACAAATATTCTAGCGGTATTCAAACTCTATCCATGTGCATGTCAGAAATATCTGCCAATATCAACTTCACTGCTTCACCTAAAATGTGGCATTTCAGGTGTTGTAATTTTTGAAGCGAGGGATAGGCATCCAAATGATGTGTACTCATATGAATTTTTTACGTTGTGTCAAATCTGGTAGATATGGAGGACAAATTAGCATTTTTAAATCGTTTTCCGCTGCTCGGTCAATCCAACATCCCAAAAAGAGAACATTAAAGTAATCTAGAATATCCAGATGAAAATGTGTTAGAGTGTCATCCCACATTCAAGACTACATTCAGCATATCTTCCTCCAGCTGAGATATAAACCATTCCGTTATCATGGTTTTTTTTCGGGGAAAAAAGAAGGAACAGTACAGTTTGCGTCTGCACATAGCACAAAGCACGTTTACTTTGGGAGAATCACTCACATGACAGACATTGAAATGTGGGTTCTATGTACTCCAGATCCTAACGTTGTACTAGTTAACTTTCCAACTTAAATGGAAAGTTACCTCATCAATGAACATGAGTCTTTCCGAGAATCAGTCTTATTTTAATCAGCTCTGCAAAAGTCCTGACTTTTAAGCTTGTCTTTCAAATTAGTGCTAGCCCATGTTGTCGACTTTTTTGTATTACAAACATAGACATCTTGAACTCTGTTCACAGTTTCTTTTAGTGTTTCTGGACCACTTAAACTTTTACCAGGGCATAAACAGCCTTTCGTTAAAGCAAATATTGAGATTAAACTTCTAAAATGGTGTACTATACATGGTTTATTCCATTTCTGATTAATTCATTGACACTCTTCAAAAAGACAAGGCTTTAATAATATATTTTCAAACACAGATTCATTCTCACTTTTTGATTGGCAACTACCGAAATAACATTTTTGGTGACTATTAGTTTTAATTCTTTTTTTTTTTGGTTTTGAGGATGAGTGAGTTTGCAATGTTTTTGTACCGTGAACTTGACAATACATATTTGTGTAGGCTATATCCAAACTACACAAAATAAGCTTATAGGTGTCTAAATAAAAAGGATCTACTAAAAAATTGTCAAATTAGACGAAAATTTATAAGCTTTAGAGCTATTATTAATGATTTTTTCAAATTAAATTATTTTTTGTAATAATTACTCTTTTTATCTTAAAAAACAATTATATATAATTTATTATAGATTTAAATGTTGCAACAAAATGAACTATAAAACCATTTAAATTTGCTTAATGTATTATTCGTGTAAATGATAAGTTTCCACAAGAAATACTCATGTATTATGTTGTATTCCAGGGGGACTACTAGGGAGTACTACAGCTGTTTTACCTCAGTATAGTTCATCATGGTCAAATGTCAACTTAGGTTCAGACTCCAATGGTAAGTGAACTTGTACTTTTTTAAAGTAAAATTTTAGATTATTTGTTAAATACTGTATTTTTATTTAATTTTATTAATTTCTTGCTTGGTATACAAAAACAGCAAGGCGAGAGAAGTTCACCTTAAGATACAGTAAATTTACAACAACAAAAACACATCACACAGATACTTAAATAAGGAACAAAACAACAACAGCATGGCTACATCTCAAAATATAGTCTAGTGGTTCAGATACTCCTCCGAGTTTAATGCCCATTTAGTGAGTTAATTTTTTATGTTCTTCTCACACTTACTAAAAGAATTAATTTCTTTCAAATACTGAGGCAGTACATTGTACAAATTCAAATATGAGTAGCACACACAATGTTCATATATTTTTAGTCTATGAATTGGGTATTGGAGTATTTTCTACCCGTGTTTGTGATGACTGACATCACTCTCCTTGGTTTTTAGGAATAGCAAAACATTCAAAATATGAATACAGGGCAAGATTAAAAACTTTTAGTTTTTGAATACATATCTCCATGATTCTCTATGTTTTAAATTACAAATTGTTTTAACTACTTTATTGTAGACTATATGAACAAGTTTTATGGATTCTACAGAATTACCCCTTATATCTATACCGTAACTGAGGTTAGAGGAAATGTAAGTGGTAATTTTATGTATCTTAATTATGTTAAAGTTGCAATTTCTTAATGTTGGATTAAGTGCAAAGCATGCTGAATTAAACTTATTGCAAAGATAATGGACATGTGATTTCCAATTTAATTTTTTATCCACAAGAGTTGTGTAGAGTCTGTAATCCCAATAGTATGTTCTGAAAAAGGAGAAACAATCTTACACATTTTGGACTAAAATGAATCAATTGTATTTAATTTTAAATCTTTAATTGAAAACCAATCATCAGCCATTGTTATTGCCAATTATGTGGATTTCTCCAAATCTCTATTTATAATGACGTATGATAGTGTTTATGTTTTTTTTTAATGTTTTTTACTATTCGTTATAACAAGTAAAAACAATTTACACATTAACAACTCCAAAATGGGAAACATTAAAAAATGTATCACATTCATTTTATAAGACTCTTTGAGTAAATCTGAAGATGGTGGCATAGACCGCTGAAACCGGTAATCAACACTTATTTTTTGAGGATTGTTGGACAGACTAAAAAAGGTAATTATTCATTATTACATAATATATTGTTAATAAACAATTCTGGTTGGCTTTACTATATAAAAATGTTTATAAAGGTATAGCTTGTGGGAGATTATTATAAAGCTTATTAAAAAACAAATACATTGGTGTAGTTTTTAGTTCAATATGATGATTAGTAACCAAATGGTGAATGGTAAAAGTATTTAAAAAAAATAAAAGAGGAAATTGCTAGTAAGTAAAAGTTATCAAATAATATTAATGCTTGAAGCATACCAGTTTGATGATTTATAAAGGCAAATTGAACAGGACTCATTCAACTTTCTTTTCTTTTTTTTTTGCAACAGCACTTTCAATTCATAAAGTTTTTATCCACTCTGCACTTTGATCTTTCTAGAAAATTTTTTCACATTAGTTATTTTAGTAGTTTATTTGGCTTTAGATGGAACAGTTGTGAGGTTTTTTGTTAACTTTAACCAATGAATTGGTCTGGTGAAGACAAAATAGAAATGACCTTTCTGTACGGGCAAGCATTGAAGAATTATTCTGAAGCAGTGCGCTTGTTTAATGAGGGAAATCTGGAAAGACCAACTACAGTAATTGGACTTCTGAAGAGACTAACTATAGTAAGTTACATGTCGAAATTAGTGAAAAAATTTAATAATACACTGAGTGTAAAAGATGCTCCTCAAATTAGTAGACTACAAAAGGCATTTAGAAACGAAAATTAAGTTTATGTCCTTGGTATAGTTTTGATAGAACCTAATTCGTCAGTTCGTAGCATTTAGGCAGATACTGGTCTTTCTTGTGGAACAGTACAAAAAAATTCTAAAGGTGAACAGATTTCATTCATATAAAATAAAAGTACTACATGAACTAAATAAAGATAGATAAATGGAGTTCTATGAAACAATGCTAAATGTGATGGACCAGAATCAAGAAAATTGTCTAAGATACATTTGTTTCCGTGACGAATCATCTTTCTCCTTACATGGGACAGTCAACCGACATAATTCGAGGTATTGGTCTGATGAAAACCCACATTTGTTTCACAAAGGACACACTCAGAAACCGCTAACTCTAAATGTTTTCGCTGCCATTTATGGCGATCAAATCATGTGACTAATTTTTTATAAACGGCTCTCTAAATAGGAAAAAGTATTTAGACATGTTACAAATTGAAATTGTTCCTGCACTGAGGGCTACAAATAAGGCAAACAGTATTGAGAATGTAATCTTTCAACAAGATGGGAAGCCATCCTATTACTTAAACAATGTCAGGCAATATTTAAACACACATTTTGAAGGGAGATGGATTGCCCGGCGAGGTTCCATTAACCGGCTGACCCGCTCACCAGACCTCTCGCCCTGACATTTCTTCCTATGGGGATACCTCAAAAGTGAAGTTTTCAAAACTGAACCTGAAAGTTTAAAAGAATTCGGAGACAGAATAATAGTGACTTGTCGTGCAATAACTCTATAGACTCTAGGTAATGTAAGAAGGGGTTTCCAACTGTTTCTTTATTACTGACAAGAAACAATGGTTGGCCACTTTAAACACTTAATTTAACAAGGTAATGATTTCAGTAGATTTTCTTACATAAATCTATCTATATTTGAAAAGAAGTCTCTTTCAATGATTTCTTATTTTCTTTAAACGTTTACCATCTACCATTGTTTTACCAATCATTAAATTGAACTAAAAACTGGACCAATCTGTTTGTTTCTTAATAAGCTTCAAAGTATTGTGGCACAAGTTATACCTTTATATTTAAAAATGTTTACCTCCCCCATGCCTCCCATAATTTTGACTTGGGGGTAAATTTTACTTACAAAGGTAGCTATTGTTATCCCATAAGGTTTCAATGAGTTTCATGTTGTATCTAAACCCATTCAAAAATGAAACTGACTTTTTGTGTACCTATTTGGTATAGGAGGCTTCAATTAAATTTGGTTTATATAAGGCGTATTATTTTTTGCCTTTTTCAATTAAATTGATTATTTTCCAAATATGTTTGTCCATTTTTTATTTATCCATTAGACCTAATCACATGCTTTTTTATGTTCACTAATTCTTATGTGGTCTTTTTGTCTCACCAATATATAGCTTGTCACATTCCATTTAATACTGTAAATACAGTTTTTAGCATCCAAAGTGCCAATTTTTGGTTTGGTTTTGACGAGAAGTTGTTTAATAGTGTCTTGAAACATTAGTTTAATGCTGTGTATTAGTTTTATATACATAAATGATGGTATAAAACCTATTAAACCGTATTAATAATATAAACAATCCATCATTATCAAATAACTTTAAAACCAGAAAAAAATCTTCACATGTGGGACATTGGTCGTGAGACAAATTTATTTCAAATATTTGGATAAATTGTAATTGTTCTATGTTTCCTGTTCAGTTTTAATATATATATATTGGCTTCTATAAGTTGGATTGTGCTGAAAAAAATTTCAGATTATTCATAATGAATATCTCTATAAAACTATATAGTTAAAATTATTTAAGAAATTTTTTAAAACTAAACAAAATTATAAACAGCTCCCATTGGTAATTTTTAGTTTTTAATAATAAATTTGGTGTTAATGGGTATAAGTTTTATTTGTTATAATATACATGACCAACTTTGGTTTTTAAATATTACAAGGAATTCTTTTCCAATCATTTTTGGGAGAAAACAACTTATATCAACAATTTTGTTTTTAAATTGTACCATAAGGTTAAAATAATCTAGACATTTTTTAAAAAGTAATTTTCTTAGGGTTGTTTAAAAATCCACCTATTTTTTGTTACAGTATCTTTTTGTTCTAAATTTTAATTATTTCTGCAGCAGTTTTATAACTCTAGTGGACATATAATTCAGATAATAGTTGCATAGAAGGATTGTGTGGATCTTATCCTTCTACATTTGTCTACATTTGCACATCCGCACATTTAAAATATGGACATTTAAAAAAACACAAAAATCTATTTGTAAACATTTTTTATTTTTTGTTAAAGCAAAAAAAAATTTTTAAATACAATTTGAAAATAAAATGTCCTCATGATGTCACTACAGTAAGGGCATGTCAGTACCGAGAAACCCTACCTCGATCTACATTTATTTATATAGATTTGGGTTAGATCTCTATCTTTTTTATCAAGTTATTTTTGAACAACACTTCTTGTCTTATAACCTCAATGCTGTTAGATTATTTGAGGGTCAGGGTTATCTTATATTATTTTCTTCCTTTTTTTTTACAAAGTGACCCCGAGGTTTCTCACCATTGAACAGTAAGGAAAAAATTGAAAATAAATTTTTTCGTCTTCAATATTTTGCCGAAACAACCAGTAATATTTGTAAAGAATCAAATTTTTGACTGTTTGTAATATTTCTAGACATTATAAAAGAGTGCCCCTTTTTTTCTGCTGTTTTATCCCTATGGTTGTGCAAAGTTTTAACCGCTACCAACAATTATACTAAGTTTTATCACTGAAAGAACATTGTATATTTCCAACAAAAGCTAGAATTGAATATAATTAGAACACTAAAGCATCCAACTCAACCAATCGGTTGACAGTTGGTGGCACCTTTCCAGATTAACTGAAACTTGATTCCACTGTTGATGAACTAAACAAAAACGAATTTACTATTTGCTCTAGAAATTGTTAAAATAACAACAGTTGACATTCTAAAACAAACCACAAACTTGTAAAACAAACGTTCAACAGAAATATATTTAGATTGTTTCCCCACGAGAACCAGCTGGATGCAGCTTCTTATATTGTCAAAGGATAACCAAACTATTTGCTTTAACTATAACACTTTTTGATCTTTTAGTAAGAAATGGTTTTGCCAAACCAACATTCTAAATTCAACGTGTTACATTGTAATTTTGGATCTTTATATTTATCTGACATTTCATTTTGTCTAAACTTATAGTTGCTTTTATTTCTGTATGTTTACAAAATATATTTATAAACTTCTTAGTCGGTTTACATCCTTCTGCATAGTTGTTCTCTTAAAGTGTGAACTAAAGCTGGATAATTAATAACACTTCAGATATTCCAACAGTTCAATACTTCATTACCGGTTTATACTTTTGATCTAAATTGATATTTTTATATTTCCTAAGCTATTTTGATAAAATATGAAGGTTTATGATTTAACAGTGTTTCTAAAACTTTTCAGTAAATGACACCCTTAATATATCAGGATTTTCCACGACACACAGAGTCGGAACGTAAGCCTAACTATGAACAGGTGGTGTGTGGTTAAGTTTAAAAAATAATTAATGTTGTATTTCAACTTTATAAACAATTTATATAAATTAGTATTTTGAACAATCAATAAATCATAATTAGTGGATGGCTATTATTCACTGGACTTTTTAAATCTTGAAATCACACTGGTCACAAGCTAACATAACATAACCTATACAATATTGATTTTTTAACGAAACTTGTTTTTATATGACAGCTGTCACTCTAAACCTAACTTAGCACAAATATAACATCATAAATGTAATTAAAATTGTTTTGAACTTTACCAATTAGCAAAGAACATGCAAAAGGTAGTTAATTTTGTACTGCCAAATTTTGTCTTCACTTTGTGATGTCAAAATAGTTCAATAAAATAATCTACAAAAGCCAATTCACATGAAACTTTAGCTGTAGCTGTATCTGGGATCCATGCAAAATTGTTCAAGTTATCTTCTTTAAAGTATTTTACAAACCAGTTGATAAGTTGTGATAGGTAATCATCAGAAACATCTTTTATATTATGAGAGAAATCAGATTCATTGAAGATCACAAACTGGGGAAAACAATATTTCCCATCATATTCATCTTCTTTTTGACCAATTTAAAAATATCCACATTATCTCCATGCAGGGAGTGATTAGACACATTTAACTTTTCAAAGATATTGCACGAGAATGTGTTTTACCAACAAATGATTCTGCAAAGTGTGTGGCATTATTTTTTATTTTCTCTTAAAGAAAAGTATACATTTCTTGCTCTAATTCAAATTTATGGGACAACACATTGTGTCATGAAAGGTTAGTTCAATTAGCTGTCTTTTGTATCATCGATCATGGTCCAATTCTAAATATACCTCGGCAAAATGTCATTGCAGTGAACATATTAGAATATAGTGTTCCATGTCACCATGGTGAACAGTTTGGGAACCAATGACCTAAACGAAGCAATTGTTTGTCAACTTCATTTTTGTTTTATATCTGGTTGGTACATTGGTTTAGGATATATACATTTTTATTTCATTCGAATTTGATGGAAATAAAGCTAATTTTAAGATAATCGATATTTATTTTTTCCCAAGCTGTCTATTTTGAGATAGGGATGAACATTTTTTGTGAAGAAGTGAAATGTTGTGGCTACAACCCAAATCTAAAATTTCAAATTTGTTTGACGTGTACTAAAGTTTTAGTACAATAATATATTTAAAAATTGTAAACGTTTGTAAAATGTAATGTGTGTATGAAGTATTTCCGTGCTATCCCTGAAGATGCCTCATGTTGAGGTGAAACAGCTTTTGTACTACTTTTGACAAAGGATATAAAAGGTATGTTGATTAAATAAATCATTATGTATAAATCAATCGTTTGGTCGGTCTCTCATATAACTAATATAGTAATGTGTATAGTTTTTAATAATCACCTGTACAGCTTTCGTGGAGATTGTCTGATAACCATCATAGAGCCATTCTTTATTTAACTCAATTAAGTGCTTTCCTGCATAGCAATTTCCCAGGTGGGAGCTGGATGTTGGATGATGGAATGAATGACTGAACCGAGTATTCCCCTTTTCGCTCCAATATTAAATATAAACTAACTACATTGTTAACATTGTTATACTACAAAATTTATAGTGACAGCGTTAAAAATTTTGAAATTTGTTACCGGAAAATGTTAAAAGATAAAGAATCGTACTCAGATAAGTTTTGAAAGTTAAGATGATATTATCGAATGTAATTTATGCATTTAAAAGGTTTGTAGAAGGGATGTTGGAGTAGTGTAACTTTTCCCACCACATAAATATGTAGGTTAACAATAAATAACAGTATGTAAGGAATTCAGTTCAAATAGTATATTGTCTAAATCAACGGTAATGAACTACACTTGTGGAAACTTTAATAACCAAATGAATGAAAACATAATTCAAACAGAAAATCACTTTATTTGTGCAACACAAATACAAGACGATGTTTAAATGACTAAGTCATCATCTTCAGCTGGTATATGCACAGAAATTCTACAGCCCACTGTCAGTAGAGTTTGTGTGCAGGTAGCAGCTGCACTTAGTCATTAAAAAGTTGTCTTGTATTTGTGAACAAATAAAATAATTTTTTTATGCAAAATTGTGTAATATTCATTTGATTAGTATATTTTATATTTAAAATTAAAACATTCTAAACATTATGGATATTAAAAACAGTTTTTTGTTAAAGTTAATTAATTTTTTATTGACAAGATTAGAAAACTATTATTTGCATCATGAAATTCACTGCTTGTAATGTTTGTTTAGTTCTTGGTGTTAAAAGCGAAGTTTGCAGCCCTGTCGACTCTCTAAGCCAATCAGATCCTTTGTATTCTGTAGCAGGAGATTCTATTGGTTCGTATACAGACACAACCAAGGATTCACAGTATCAGTATTCCACGGCACAACAATACTATTCCAGGTATGTACAGCTATTAACCTTGAAGTTTATCTTATCTCACAATTTTTCAATTAACGAACTTGTTTAATTACATTAAGGTTTAAGAGATCTAATTTTATTATTTCCTGATTTTTAATTTTGTTAGTGGTACTTTAATTTTGTTTTAGTTTCATAATTTTACAAGTGTTGTTATTTATATGTATGACAATTTCCTGTAGATTAGTAAACTGTTTGCTGATGATAAGATGGAGTTTTTCCAGTTTTTTACGTGTATACTTCATTTACTAACCTTGACCTTAATAGTTATATACAGTGTGTCCTGAAGGTAATCCAATGTTAGACTTGTTATGAAACAGTTGTTTTTACACTGATATGTTTGAAATTTTGCATGACTGTTATACATATCTATAAATACATACCTCAGAATGTTTAAGTAAATATTTTTAGATGCAAACAACAAAATGGCAGCTATTTAAAATAAAACACAGTTTTTGGGCTATTATATTATTTTTTTATCTTTATTAACAGCTGTTATGTTTGTTCTGGTGCATTGTTGAGTAGTTTTATATTGTACTGTATGAAACAGTGATATATTAATTTCTTAACCTCTTTGTGTTGTTTGAATCATAGCTTTTT
Source organism: Aphrophora alni (assembly GCA_963513935.1). Classification (NCBI taxonomy): domain Eukaryota; kingdom Metazoa; phylum Arthropoda; class Insecta; order Hemiptera; family Aphrophoridae; genus Aphrophora; species Aphrophora alni. Next base: position 32,274,396 of record OY740774.1, on the reverse strand, counting down.
CAATAAAGCAAAAAATAATGTGCTGTTCATAGGCAATTACATTTAAGTATGAAACAGTGATATATTAATTTCTTAACCTCTTTGTGTTGTTTGAATCATGGCTTTTTCAATAAAGCAAAAAATAATGTGCTGTTCATAGGCAATTACATTTAAGTATGAAACAGTGATATATTAATTTCTTAACCTCTTTGTGTTGTTTGAATCATAGCTTTTTCAATAAAGCAAAAAATAATGTGCTGTTCATAGGCAATTACATTTAAGTATGAAACAGTGATATATTAATTTCTTAACCTCTTTGTGTTGTTTGAATCATAGCTTTTTCAATAAAGCAAAAAATAATGTGCTGTTCATATTTACATAGGCAATTACATTTAATCTTGAAGGAAGAAGAAGATTTCAAGTTATCGTATAATACCTATGAAGAAACATCATCCCTAGGTTAGATATAAAAGTTGTATTTTTGGAATATTTTATTAAAATCGATGGTCTAAGATACCTTTATGTGCATATCTAGGATAAATAAACATAAAACTTTTGCTACAACTCCCAGAAAATTAACACAACCGTAACGGAAATAAATTTAAACCAGATAGCTTAGAATAGGGAAATCATAATAATAGGCCCTAGACTGTTAATAAGATCACCAATAAAGGATTAAAATATACTAATAAAACATAACATAAAATAAAATGTAAATAATCCACAACTTAAATAACCAAAATAATAGCTAAGATAAACAATTTAAATATTAAAAAAACACTATGTACATCCCTTAGTAGAGTTTAGGTTAATCATATGTTTTAGATTATGAATGTTATTATTGGGAAAGTATATGAATGTTATTATTGGGAAAGTATGTATATAATATATGTGTAGGAAAGTATTTGTAATTAATTTAAGACAACATAAATAATTTGGATAATTAAAAATGACATAAATATTTACTATAAATCTGAACTGGGAACATGTGTGAGAATTATAGACGAAATAAATAAAATGAATGATCATAATGGTAAGTCGCTGACAAAAACTTAACCTCGAAAACTTGAAATATGCAGAAATATCCAAATATAGAAGGTATACCGGTATGCTATTGTTTGAAAACGGAAGCCTAGCCTTCCTTATCAATCAATTTTACTCCTATTGTAGAACCCAGCTAAGCAAGACAATGTTGTTTGCAGCTCCAGATAAAAATAAAATATTTAGGGGTACCACTTAAAAAAGAACCTTGCATCGGTTGTGTCTCCCACAGTTAGAACTGTGGTGGGAGTTAGGCCAGACATACCCGGCCGCTGCTTCATTGCATAAGGTTTTATATTTTCTTTTTCAAACCTACTACAGCGGTAAAAAAAACTGTGAATGTGTATCGTTTATGTTCCTGACAACTATAATTAGTAAATTTAAATATTTTACAAAGAAAAAGACATTAAAGTTTTGTGAATAAACTTGACATGTTAAACTTTCACAATTATCAATCTATTCATGTTTACAGTTCGATATAAAATTTATTTATTAATTTATGGAAAATTATTTAATAATAATACCAACTTAGTTTTTTTCACATAAGTTGAGCTCCACCATCTACAGGAAAAGATACTCCAGTAATGTAGCTCGCTTCTTCACTGGCAATAAAAGCAATGGCAGGTGCTATTTCTTCAGCTGTTGCTGGACGATGCATCGGAATTTTGGGCCTTATAATGTCATACATCTTCTGAGTTTGTTCGTCAGTAAATCCATAATGCTGACGGAATTCTGTTTCAACTAATCCTGGCTCCACAACATTGACACGTACTTTTTTGCTGGCCAACTCCAGAGCAAGGCATCGAGTAAATTGTTCAAGTGTTGCTTTCGACATGCTGTAGTCAATGCTAAAACACAGTGGTCGAATACCGGCAACACTAGATATGTTTACAATGTTACCTTTCGTTTCTATCAGATACGGTATTGCTAATTTTGTCAATCGATAAACAGCTTTTACATTAATTTTAAATATTCTTTCGAATTGTTCCAAAGATATATCAACATTTTGAACTCCACCCGTGCCGCCTATACCTGCATTGTTAATAAGAACATCTAATTTTTTAAATTCTTTAATTGTTGATTGTAGCAAAGTGTTTGAAAATTTTTCATCACCGATGTCTCCGACTACTACGAGAGGTTTTTTCTTGCCGACTTCTACAATTTTTTTAGCAACACTGTTTAATTTATCAACGTTACGTCCAGTAATAGTTACACTAGCGTCTAGTTTAGCAAAATGAATCGCTATCGCAGCTCCAATTCCTTGACTTGATCCAGTAACTATAACTACTTTACCTGAAAACATTTTCGATAACTCTGTTATTAAATCAGACAACTCTTTGACTCTCACAGTTTTAATTCTACTGTAATATTATTTTCAATACAGTATAGATATGCTGTTAGGCCACTTGAGGCTTGTTATATATGTTATCATCATTTTTTAAAGATAATGTTATCACAAATCAATAGATTATATTTTTGTTGCTGCTTTACAGTATTATGAGGCAGGGTAGAGAAAAATTTAGATTTTTTCTTTCTCACATATACATAGTATAGAGAAAGTTATGTGATGGGTCAAAAAATCTATGTTGAGTTATTTGACAATATTTATCTGCTTTGAAGTCCCTGAGGCAAAAAAAAGTGGTGTTTGGAATGATGCTCATGTGTCTGGCATTCGTCATATGTGTACTGATTTACACGTATTGAACTATGGACCAATTTTAATGAAGTTTGATCTATAGTATTTTGGGCATCATATCTCGAAATATATGTTTTTTTATAACTCAAAATTTAGAGGTAGTTTTCATAAGAAAATACACAAAATTATGATTTCCTTAAAATATGCTCTTATGATTTTGATCAAATTTTCCACAAGTGCAGCCTCTAAGGAACCAAACAAAACATATTGGAAACCGTCTTTTTAAACATGCCTGTTCTTCAGTTTTTCTTAAAAAATAAAAAAATTGACCATGAGGCTATTATAAAATAAGTAATATCTCAAAATCTACTCTACCGATTTTATTAAAATTTTAGTGAAATGTGAAGATTAATGACCCACATGTATGTAAAAAATGTCCAGTATAAAAGTATTATTGTTTAGGAATAACTGAGGAAAACAAAACTGAACCTTAACCGCCGACTACACTGAGGATGTGTTTATAGCAAGTTTATAAGGTACTTAAACGACGATATGATGGTTACCTATAGCTCTCTATAAGCCATACTTTCAAAGTGCAACATACAAATAATCTAACCCTACTGTAATAATAACTTTTAACTTGCCATTTTATTTGTACTTATCTTACATAATTTTCAATAATGTTTTCCTTAATAAAATTAGTTTTATAAATGTACATCAGTAAGATGTCAATACCAGTTTTGATTCATTCTGTTAATATCAATGTCAGGTTTCTCTTTGCTCGGTTGACTATTTATCCCAGTATAGCTGCAATTTCTTCTTGGACCGAAATATTCAGTTCTTCAAATATTCATGATTTGTTTAGTTACACCCATAATTTGAGGTGACAAACAAAATGATTTGTTGACAATGTTGGTCAGGGCAAATTAATGAAGCATGAGATGACACAATTGGAAGCGGTTTTGGATGGTCTGCAAGGATGCTCTCGCTGTTAGAGAGTATATGGCATCAAGTTGAACACCTCAAAGTTTATTTTGTTTTACTAGCTATAAATTGTGTAATAATCTTATTTTAAACACAACTTGCTACGATTTGCTACGAGACAAAAAAATTTCATTTTTTAAATTTTAAAAGGGTCCTGATCTCGTGGTCTCTTATCTTCCCTATGTATCAGCTTTAATTAACAGAATGAATGCACCAAAAACACAATTAACATATAACTGATTGTAGTCTAAGTAATATTTTTTTCTAAATTAATGTACGATGAGTGTAAATAATATTGTATTTAAATACAGTAGCGGCCGGTGGTTAAGGGCAATGGGAGGGCTCTGTTTTATTTTATACACGTAAGGGAAGGCATGTTATCAAAACATACACTACGGTTCAGAAATCAGGCGTAACACAAGTGTTATTCACTCCATATTAAAAATATGTGGGGTCTACATACTACATAGCGATTATAAAGCAAAGTTTGTACAGTCTATAGCTAATAAAATACAAATTAAAATAAAATAAATGAACTATTTTGAGTTTTACTTATTACCATGTCAGGCCTAGGGGGTCCTAAATCTTTTAAGGCATATCTATGTTCTATGTTTTTAAATCCTTGACTAATGATTAAACTTACATCATATGTCACAACGTTTACCGTTGACATATTACCGGCAACGGTATCGGCATCTAATTTATGGCGGCTGCACTGACTGTTGTCTGCGCGCGCAGCTTCGGACTCTGCCCTAAAAGCCCATTACATGCTGTGTAAATGACGTCACGGCACCCTCAGCTCTGTCTGCTGCTTGCCCCATATGACTAAATGCAATGAAACTAGGACGCTCTGGCCACCGTCCGAACTCCAGAATACATTCGTCAAATATTTTATATTGTAAAACTTCCGCTACAAATGATGGTGAAATTCATAGCAGCAATTCATAATTCATTTGTCTCCAAAGAATTAAATACATCTATAGGTATTTACATTATTAAAATAATATTATCATTGGGGGGGGGGGCGTCCGAGAGTCCTTATGAGTAAGCCGCCACTGTTTAAATGTTATTATTGTAGTATGATTTAATTAAAAATATGTTGTATTTTTACATTTTCATTGACAAATTTTGTTAACAATTTCTTTATAAACCTGACAGTGTTATAATATTGTGCAATACTGTAAGTGTGCAAATAATCTCAATTGTTGTTAAAATTATCTCTGTAATTCTGATAAGATACAAAGCTTCAAATGTGATGTCCATATTTGTTAATGATAAAATTGTGGCATTTATACTTCAGACTTTAAACAGTGACTTTTACATAGTGGTTTCACTGCGTGAAAATGTTTTCGGGAAAGGTAATTTTAATTACTGGTTCAAGTCAAGGAATCGGAGCTGAGACAGCCATCCATTTTGCTAAACTGGGCGCTAGTGTTACAATTACTGGACGTAACAGTGAGAAATTAAACGATGTTGCTAAGAAAGTTGAACAAGTCAGTAAGAAGAAACCTCTCGTAGTAGTAGGAGATATCTGTGACGAAAAATTTGCCAACACCTTGCTACAGTCAACAATTAAACAATTTAAAAAATTAGATGTTCTTGTTAATAATGCAGGTTTAGGTGGTAACAAAGGTAGAGTCCAAGATGTTGATATTTCATTGGAGCAATACGAAAAAATATTTGATATCAACTTGAAATCTGTTTACAGATTAACAAAGTTGGCAATACCGTATCTGATAGAAACCAAAGGTAATATTATTAACATATCCAGTGTAGTTGGAATTCGACCATTGGGTTATAGTGTTGACTACGGCATCTCGAAAGCAGCACTAGAACATTTTACTCGATATCTTGCTTTGGAATTGGCCAGTAAACAAGTACGTGTCAATATCGTGGCTCCAGGACCAGTCTTAACTGATTTTCTCCCGAATTGTGGATTTACTAGTGATGAAACTCAGAACCGGTATGACAGTTTAACGCCTAAAGTACCATTGCAACGTGTTGCAACAGTTAATGAAATATCACCTGCTATTGTGTTTCTTGCCAGTGAAGATGCAAGCTATATTACTGGAGTGTCTCTTCCTGTTGATGGAGGAATTCTGCTTATGTGAAACACTACACTGTACTGTATTACATTATAATATTGAATAATTTTTTTTTCATCAAATAAGTTAATAGTTTGTTTAAGTTTACTAAACAAATAGATAGCATATGCGATTAAGGTTTATAAGAGTTTAACATGTTAAATTTATTCAGGACACATTTGTTCCATCTCTATCTTCGTCCAAAAGTATATTTATTATTATTATTATTTTAAATGAGTAACATGGAACTTTTTAAGTATCTTTGGGTTGGTTTCATATTAATTAAGGTGAAATTTTGCTAAATTCCCACACCAACATCCATGCTTTGGTTTGCAGCAAACTTTCTCACTAAAACATATACATAGGCAAAAAAAAAAAAAAAAAAAAAAAATTAAAACTAATACTAATTTTTTAAATAATTAGAGAAAATCTTAAAATAATGTTTTCCTCATAACAATATTTACTTAACTTATGAACTGGGCTAGTTAATTATATTTTCCAAATTTTTTTTAGGTTCTTTTATATTTAGTAGAGCAGAATGGCACCACATTCCTAATTTGAGTTTTTACTTGTTTTGCTCATGTTAGTTAATTACATCTTACAGTCATTCATATTGAAATCAACATTTTGGAGTACTTGGCAGTGAGAATGTTGTCAATTAATTAATTAACATGCTTATAATAATGTACACACAGGGGCTCTCCAGGATCATATAAAGCTAACATGCTGGGGTTTAAAACTATTTTTCCCAAGGTAGGAAAAATGTTTTATAGTAAATAATTTTTTTTAAATCCATTCACTGACAAATTATTTTTATTTATAACTCAACTCTTTTATGTTATAAAACCAAAATTAAGGTTAATCTGTTTAACATTATTACAAAATAAAATTTCTGTGTATGAGATTAGAAATAGGTACACAATATATTTACATGTAGATATAGGTTAATATTTTAATGTTGGAAGCGGAGAAATTCCAGGTGGCCTAGCAATAGCGCTGATATTGTGTTATCTGGATGTAATACAAACAATAGATTTACTGAACAAATAATTATTATTTTGTTTATATTATTAATATAGTTTCTTCAGATATTGTAATTCATATTTAACTAACAGTTTTAAAATTACATAACATCATAAATAAAAATAAGAATGCACCAATTAAAGTGATATGTGCATAAACAACCGATCCTGTTACATATGAGCTAACAGAGTAATATAAACTAATGTAGCCATAATTTCCTTGTACATACATGAAAAAATTGCTAAAGTTGCTACACAGGTCAATAAAGCCATTCCAAAGTTATGTGGGATATAAAAACTATGCAGAACGCATGTACTATGAGTATAGGCATTTCTTTAGACTATCAAAAGTATTGTAAATTAACTGTTTCATAGACTAAATTTGTGGATCCAAATTAACATTAACTACAGTCAGCCCCAGACTGTCACAAATTTACTGTACATATATATGTATGTGTGGGTTTTTTGTCCATATGGTACTAAAAGTACTAGATACTGACCATTATCAATATCATGCTGTATCAGGTACAGCAAATCCTGTCACAACCCAACTCTAATACCAGTTGACCTAAATCCCCCCAGATCTAAATTTTGAATGAGTGAATACAAAACAACATCGGGAAACTTTATAGGGCTAAGGAAGCCAACTTATAGCATATAGACAATTTTGCCCTAGTCAAACATTGGTTTTTTGGGAAAGAAATCTAACAATTTAAATAGTTATTCCCATCAAATGATAATCCTTTAAAAGGGGATAATTAATTAAAAAAATCATACAAACCACAGGTTCATTAGTTTACTCCTATCTAAAATGATAGTCAATAGAAATTTAAAATCCAGTTATGTACCCTTATTTTTTTACTTTGGCTTGAAAAGTGTTTGATTTCAAAGGAAAGCTAAATTTGAGAACAATAATTGTTAACAATGTAGAATTTTCGTGCAAAATCCTATTGGGGCTTTATAAACCTGTTGTGGTCCTCAGTAAAATAACAAGGTTTTTGGAGATGTGGGAGGGCTCAAACAGAAATTATTTTGTGAAGCATCTCATCGAAAAGTTCATTTAATCTACTGTAAAACCGATTTCATTTAGTTGGTCGAATTAAAATTGTCTTCTCATAATGTGAAATTGATTCAAACTCAATTATTCTCTTGTAAGGCAGAGTTAATATAAGGAAAGTGATAGGGATTGTTATAGGGCACTGACATCTGAGAAAGAATTTAAAAAGATTGGGCGTATTCACTGGGGAGTTTCTGTGCAAGAGATGTGGCCTGTAAGAGAAAAAGCAGAGCACCTGATCTTCAAATGTGAATGCTTTAATTGGGAGAAGACTGGTCTTTGGATTTTTTGTAGAGGGACAGAAAAATAATTCCTCAAGACAATCTTGTTAAGAAGATTCTTAATTTCATAGAGCTTATCAATCTTCCTGAAGGTGTTTAGGAGTATCAAACCATCATTATCCATTTGTGAGCACAGTAAGCTGTTTGGCTTATTGGCCAATCAATGGTTGACAAACTTTAAGGATGGACTGTCTTGATCGGGATAAAGCAATTTGATTAGCTAGTATCGTCGATCTCACAAACAAAATTGTATATATACTCTTTACTACAGTAAATGAGGTTTCCAGTGAGGTGCTACGAGACATATTTTCCTTAAATTCTAGGGTTATTTAAAATTGAACACACATAGCAAATAAAGTTAAAAGATATTCAGTTAATCAAAAAAAACTATTCAAATTCACTCATAGAGTACAAACATCTTTATATAAAAAACCTACTCCATTTTTAATTTAGCATCCCTAAGCAACTTTAATTCTACAGGGTACCTGTTAAACAATATCACGGCTCTATTAAAGATTTTCCTATCTACTATTTTCAGGTTCTCCTTTGTTCTGTGAAATACGTACATTGTTCTTGTACCATAGCTGTGAATTTGGTAATTTATTTGTTATTTTTTTAACAGAAGTATGTACTGTAACCAAACTTACTTTATAAGTATACAACAATACAACGATAAATACCAATGTGTTTTCTAAATACAGTAGAACCCCTCTAATCCGTCATCTTCGGGACTAGGGGCATGGTCGGAACGCAAAAAAAAGGTCCAATTATCCGTAAAAAGCCAATTTTTATTACATATTATATAAAGAGACTTTTTTACAGTGGAATAAGTGATATATAAACTTTTAAAAGTCATAAGTTTACAGTAACGTGTTTAGTTTTTCTCCTGACATGTTGAAAAACAAACAACTGTACATACAATGAATCTAGCAAGTACTATGATAAATCAATAGAAACAACACGAGAGATGACAGCACTAAAGCGGGCAAGCGATAACAAACCGTAAACAATGGCGCTTGGCGCTCGACGGGCCGTGAGTCATTGACACGTCAGCACAAGCTCACGAGCCCAAGCACGGTCGGATTAACCGGAGCGACGGACCAGCCGAGGGTAGATTAGAGGGGTTCTACTGTAATGGCCTACAACTCTCACTGAAACCATAATTAAAGATAGTCCTAAGAGATTTTTTTGTGTCACCATAATTCTATTCATATATACGAAAGATGTACTTCCCTGAATTTCAACACCATACAATAAAAAAAAGGAAGATTACACCATTATATATTAATTTTCAGACATCACTGTCAAAGATCTAGTAAGATCTAGTAATACCTGTTCCAACTCTTTTACAAACCATGTTCACATTGTCTATCCAGGTTAAACGTCTATCTACTACCAATCCAACAAATTTGGTAGACTTTACATCTGAAATCAATTTGTTATCAAGTATAAAATTTAAATACGGAGAGACAACCATTTTGTCAATATTCTAGCTCAGCTTATGAAATTGAAAAATAATTTGTCAATGAATTAGCAACTGAGGTATTCTTAAGAACATCAACTCCTAATTCCAGCAGACTATGGATGCGTCGTCAGCATATGACACCAATTTATATTATGTAGAATTGAGGGAAATGATTTATACGAGGGTTATCCAGAAAGTAACTCACATTTTGGAATTTTAAAACTCCAATTGAAAGTAAAAGCTTTTTATTATATACTTTTTAAACCTACACTCTTACACTACTTTTCTACATAGTCACCATACAAATTGAGATGCTTATCATACCGATGAACAAGTTTACAAATTCCAATGTCATAAAAACTTGCCACCTATGACACTTCAACCATTCATTCACACCAGCTGAAGTTTTGCATCGTCTTCAAAGCACTGTGTCACTATCCAGGTCTTTATGTGCTGAAACAAATGGAAGTAACTTGGTGCGAGATCGGAGCTTTATGAAGGCTGTTCAAAAATCTCCAAATTAAAGCTCTGTAAGATTTCCTGGATATAACGGGCCGAGTGGGGGCGGCATTGTCTTGAATCAGCAGGACTTTTTCCTTGAGTTTTCCTTAGTATTTGTTTTGTATTGATCTACGCAACTTTATTAATGTTTCACAACATTTTTCTGAGTTTATTGTTGGACCACGTACCAAAAAGTCGACTACTAGTACACCTTCCCATTGTTTACTCACTTTTTATGTTAAATCTTCTGGTAAGGTTAGGTCCAGTTTTCCAGCAAACTTAGTTTATTATTTTCTTAAATATTCAGTCAGACTGCACTTGCATATATATAGTATTTACAAGGTCCTACACTATTTACAATATTCTACACTATGTACATTACATGTTTTAATTATAAGTTTTTTAGGGTATGGTATTGTCTAAAGCACGATCAACACATAATCCCACATCACATTCACTGCACTGGTAATGTGATGATTTTTTTAATTTTGAAATGAATGAAACTTCATTTCTATAAATATTGTTATATTATTAACTCATATAATCATTTACCTTGATAAAAAAAAAAATTTTAAAATATTTGTAATACAAAGATTAGTCATTTATTGTCTTGAAACATCAAATAATAAAATTATGAGTTCATTCGAACTTAATCGGTAGAATACATATATAAAATCATTTTGAAGTTAATATAAAAAAAAAAAATTATCAAACAATTGAGATGTAAGAGGAAATGTCTCTTATTAACTACACTGAGGTTATGGAAAGTTCATAAACATATGTAAATATAACATAAAGGAAAGATTTCATTAGTTCATTTTAGAGTCTTACTATCTCGGGTTGGGAGGAATTGGTTTAACACATACTTATTTAAAATAGATCACTCAGAGTCTGTTTCTCGTGAAAATTCATATACATAGGCTACACATACAATTACAAGAAAAACACAATTAATTAAAGTTTATATTTTGGGGAATATTATTAATTATCACTTGAGTTTCTTTCTCTCGGGACAGGGTCAGTGCGGCAAATTTGTCAAGGAAGTGGGGTAATTATACACATATTGACAAAGATATAAAAATAATAAAATATTAATGGATTAGTTTTTAAATAAATGATGAGTGGTGAAATGATGGTAGACAACAATCACAACTAACTGTTCACAAAGTCTATGTTTCTGAATACTCGGTGTACATATAGAAAATAGTTCAATTATTAGTATGATATTTCTTAAAGTTAATGTTTCAAAGTTTATGATAGTAGGCTACTTAGGCCTATTAGTGGGGATATAGGATGGCTTTAAAAAATATATAAATTGGAATGGTCTCACCAATGTTCTCAAATACGTTGTTGAAACTAGCTTGTATTATGTATGCTCCTTGGTAGATTTTTTTTAGAAAAATTTCAACTGTTACTTATCACTTTTAATTTGTGTTACTTCTCAGCACTCCATAGAAAATTTAAATATACTTTTCCACTTATTTAAATTGCATTAAATTGGAGCTGGTCAGGAAACGTCCATTAAGCTTCGGATCTCTCAACCAAACTCCCAAAAATCATTGTTACAGCGTCCATAGAGATTCAACATTATCCATTTTTTGTGATCTTGATTAAGATTAGTAGCACTGATGAAAATGAATACATGACCCTAATTTGTTAAGCAGGAAGTTGTTAAGAACTTCATTTAAGACTGTTGACTCTACTATTACGGTATACATTTAAATTTGTTGAAGACATACTAAGAGGGGTTCCAAATAACTTCCTTTAAATTTAAACTATCTTATTCCTAAATACGATTTCACCTTGGTCTTAATCTAAAACTAGTTGGAATTTCCCGCACTTTAAATTAGTTAGTGGGCTAAACTTTGGTCACGTGATTGCTGTATCGGTGGGTGTGGCTTATTTGATTTCTGTCACATATTATGTCTGTTCCGCCATCTTTGAGATACGACTTTGGTTGTATTTATCATCAATACTAAATAATTTTGAAGTTTTCTTTGTATGTTCAGGTGACATTTTATACTCAGAAATATATGGTTCATATATAGGCCAGGTTTGTTTTGTCCTAGCGTCTTTAATGTTATTATAATCGCCGAAATACTGGCGATCTTCCATTTGATATAACTTTCTAGGCCGTTCCGTGTCCACTTGTAAGTTGATAAATTTCTTTTAGTCGTTCTTTTTACTATAGTTCTTTTATAAATATTGGTTTTTATAGATAGGTGGGATTCTTTAGATTAATTTTGATATGGGTAACATAGGTCTAAAATTTCGATAAAAGGCTTTAATTAATTTTGATCTGGTTGAAAGTCTAAAATAGTTTATAGGCAATTGTTTAGATCGCTACCGTTGTGCATTTTTTCCGGTAGGTGGCGTGCGTGTCTTCTCGTGTTTGAAAGGAATACCAATTATTTATTGAAACAACATTATTTTGAAATGTTTCAATTTTGTGGGTTAAACAGACAACACATCTTCTTAAACCACTTTTACTTTAAATTTCACTGTCATTTACAGTTACCATATATCAAAATAAAAACAAAAAACTTTATTCATTAATATTAGCCTACATAAAATTCATGATACAAGGCTAACCTAAAAACAAACTTCTCAGCTGGAGACATGGCCCATACAATTTCGTCGTTATAAAAGATCCGTAAAGAATATTGTACTCACAGATGCTTAGAACATTAGTTGAATGTTGTCTCAATAGATAGCACATACCAACCACTTTAGTCGACATTAAACGTATTAAAATCGGACATGAATTGCTTGTCAACTATGGTAGCACTTTCGGAGAATTTTGGCGACATCGGCTAAAGTCGACAAAAACTTTAAAAAATAGAGGTAAATATATTTTGTATAGATACAACATATGGAGCGCCAATTTGCAGGGCTTTTTTGTATTCTTTAGTCCTTTTAAAAGTATACATCATTTGATATGGTTCACTATTGAAAATTATAAATTACCTCCAAAAAGCAATTTTGTAGAAGGACTCAAAATTTAGATTTTTCCCTACAATATATATATATATATATATATTTTTTTTTGTATTAACTCATTCAAACTTTTATTTGGAGGAGGGAGGGCTTTTTGACATCTTTGGGTTAAAGTGTTCAACTCTAGAATACACTAGAATGTTTAATACAACTCATTCTTTTCATTAAAAAACATGTTAAACTATTAAAATTTAATTTAATTTGACGCGGAATTTCTCACAATTGCATTTCAATGACAATATCACCATCATTAGTGATGCATGAGCTATAATAATCAAACTATAACTACCCCTTAGTTATGGACACATTGGTCGTTGAAACATTTTTCATTTAATAACCATATTTGTGAGAAATTATCTTAAGGTTTAATTTTAATTTTAAAACATCTCACAAATAAAACTTAATATTTATTTATATGTTAAACTCTTACAAACATTTATCACAGATTCAGTCTATTCTTATAGGGAACATGAACAAAACTATTAACTTGATTGATAAAACAAAATTTATTAAATTATGTAATATAATACACTTTCATCTTTTCACACAAGTTGATTGCCTCCATCTACAGGAAGACATGCTCCAGTAATATAACTTGCCTCTTCACTGGCAAGAAACACAATAGCGGGTGATATTTCATCAACTTTTCCCATACGTTGCATTGGAACTTTAGGCGTTACATAGTCTAACCTCTGCTTAGTTTCTTCGTCAGTTAGTCCATAATTTTGACGGAAATATGTTATGATTGGTCCTGGAGCCACGATATTGACACGAACTTGTTTACTGGCTAATTCCAAAGCAAGACACCGAGTAAATTGTTCAAGTACTGCTTTGGACATGCAATAGTCAATATTAAAACTCAGTGGTCGTATACCTGAAGTACTAGATAAGTTAACGATATTACCTTTAGTTTCTATCAGATACGGTATTGCCAACTTTGTCAATCTGTAAACAGATTTAACGTTGATATCAAAAATTTTCTCATATTGTTCTAATGAAATATTAACATCTTGGACACCACCATTACCACCTAAACCTGCATTGTTAACAAGAACATCTAATTTTTTAAATTGTTTAATTGTTGACTGTAGCAAAGTGTTGGCAAATTTTTCATCACAGATATCTCCAACTACTACTAGAGGTTTCGTCTTGCTGATTTGTTCAATTTTCTTAGCAACATCATTTAATTTCCCACTGTTACGTCCAGTAATTGTCACACTAGCGCCCAGTTTAGCAAAATGGATCGCTGTCTCAGCTCCGATTCCTTGACTTGAACCAGTAATTAAAACCACTTTTCCAGAAAACATTTTCACACAGTAAAAATAACTCACTTTAGACAACTGTGTAAAACTTACAATACTGTTTATACCATCATTTTCAATATAAATATGTGTATCTCTCAAAGCTTCATATCTTATCACACTTACAAAAAATAATGTTATTGAAGATAACAAATTTGAAGATTCATTCCTCTTGTCATATTGTTGCACAATGTTGTAATATTGTGTGACATAATTAAACTTGATAATTTGTATATGGAAATTCTCACTAAAAATGTGACAATATAATATATGTTTAATTTAACCAAGCTGTAATAATGTAGTGCCATTTTACCTACATTTATCTGACATTAATTTACAACAAAATTTTACTCGGTCTACAATCAGTAAAATGTTGATTACGGTTTTAATGCATTCTGTCAATTATAGAGTTGGGTTCCCAAGCTTTATTTATTGCAACCTCGGACAAAACTATATTTGTATGGACATAGTCACTATTCATTACTGTAAAATTACATTAATTCAATACAATCAATAATAAAATGTTACAATAAATTAGTGATTCCATTTAAACAGAACATAAAACCATACAATAACACAATACATTTCAATTTATTTATCCTTTGACAAATTTTTACATTTTGTATAGGACAAGTCAAATATCAATTTACAGTAGATAATAATATGGAATATAATAATACAGAATATAGAGGCACTTAGAGATGAGCATACACTATAACAATCACTAAATACCAAGTGTCCCAAAAGTCCCCCCCCCCCTATTGTTATTTTTTATTAATGGAAATAGACAGATTTGCTTTGGGGAAAGTTTAGATATCTAAAGGAGGAGTTTTTTGAAGTATCAACATTTTCAACCCTTACCTCCAAAATGGGGTAGTTTGGAGATAAGTCAAGAATTTTAAATAGCAGCCCCTATTGAGTAATACCTCATTTTAAAGGTCTTTTAAAAATAAGAATAATGGCGCAAACTAGAGGTCCTAAGTTCATCCTACTCAACATAGCGACCAATCGAATTGCGAATTTTATGTTAATAATTACACTGGAAATGTTACGAAATGTACAACATGCTTTTCCAGAATCTATTTCTGCCAACAAGTAAATGGTAGCCATTTCGAGAACTTAATCTGAGCTAAAAAAACAAGGTAAGGCTCTTACCACCATTTTACCAACATAGAGCAGTTTGTAATGTAATAAAAACAACTGGAGTTTGTAGGTTAACATTCACAATTCGATTGGTTGCTATGTTGAGTAAGATGAACTTAGAGATCTCTGGTTTGCGCCATTATTCTTATTTTGAAAAAACCTTTAAAATGAGGTATCACTCAATAGGGGTTGCTATTTAAAATTCTTGACTTACCCTCAAACTACCCCATTTTGGGGGTAAGGGTTGAAAATGTTGATACTTCAAAAAACTCCTCCTTTGGTTTTCTAAACTTTCCCCAAAGCAAATCTGTCTATTTCCAATAATAAAAAACATAATAGGGGGTGGGATTTTTGGGACACATAGTATAAAAACATAATTTAGTAGAACCTCTGTTAACCTCAGATTAATCGGTCCTCGGATTAACCGGCCTATATCGTAGTGTACTGATTGGATGAGAGTTTCCGAAAATAAATTGTAATTGAAACACCAAAGCGGCGGCGAGTCAAACGACTTTGCCGATAGCGGTATCCCATTGTCGGCGGCATAAAAACACTGCGGCATTGGCACCCATCGGTATAGCAGACATACACCGACAAAAACGTTTGTTGGGCTGCTTTTTTTTCCACGAATCAATTTAGTATACATTATGGAAAATATAACATTTCTTTTCAGTTTTCTTCTTGTCTTTGATTGGTTATGATCTACGTACAGTATATACAGTAAATACAGTAAATAAAAATGCGCGAGTTACGAAAACGGAAGCGTGTGTTGGTTTCGTTTGAGACGCGGTTAAATGTGTCAAAAGACTTGACAGAGGGAAATCTGTAAAAAAGCTTTGTAGTGTGTAATTTTTTCATGTTTGATGTATAGTATACATAAAATAATATATACGATACATTTATGTACAATTAAATGAGTTGCAATAACATCCTAATTGCATAATTCTTAGCGCTACCTGATTAAATAAGCTTTCTTTGAACGAAAACCGATTTTTCACGGGAACCTCGGATTAACCGGCCCGGGTGTCAGTCCCGACTAGACCGGTTAGGAGGGGTTCTACTGTACCACAAATACCTTAGAAAACCTCAACAGTTTGTAAAATTACAATTAAACACATTAATAGAGAATAACAGATGAAAATTCATAATTAAAGCAATTCTGTATTAATAGAAACAGTGAGAGCAAGAAAGGCTGGAAGATGACAAGAGAACAACCTAGATGTAGACAGTTGTGTCTTTAAATGGTTCAAGCAGCCGCGGGATAAGAAAGTTCCAATAAGTGGACTCTTTTACAGGCAAAATCTGAACAGTTTGCTTCTGAATTGGGAAAAAATTCTTTTAAAGCCAGCACAGGGTAGCTAGATGGTTTTAAGGAGTGAAACAAGATTTATTTCAAATCTATTTGTGGTGAGAATGGTGCTGTTAATCAATGGAAGAAAGATTTGCAGTAGATGATTGCGGACAGAGAACCTAAAGACATTTTCAACGTTGATGAGACTGGGCTTTTTTTCAAGTGCACCCCCAACAAAACACTCTTGTGCTTATAAATAACTACAACACCAAGAAAGATAGACAGCTTGTTGAATATTTATTAATCTGTATAAATAATTTGAATTTAGCATGCGGAGATTTTATATGTACATATATAAGAGTATATTAAAATTATATAAATCCCTTTTTTTAAATTTTGTACTGTTTTGAAAAGCCGTTTTTATTCAAGAATGTATAATAAACATACCTCCAAACAGGCGATGCCTTGGAGGTTTTTCTTTTTTTCTCTTAAATATTTTGGTAACATTTAATCTATCAGGAAATATGTGTGTACGATATGGATGTGTATGTGTAGGTTAAAAATATAGCAAATAATGAATATTATTGTAGATTGTATGTAGTGAGTAGTGTTTTACTTTCTTGTAATGTGTGGAATTATCAGGTCAAGCCCGAACATTGCGATGAGTAATCCAAGACTCTAATACAATTTGCTTATGTTTCTGTATCAATATATTGTTAATATTATTGCAGGTATTATTGCATATTGTATTGTACTTATGTTAACATTTCATTGGAGAAATAAAGTTTCTTTCTTTCTATTTTATTTTCAGATTCCTTAGGTCATGAAATGTGAAGCTCAGTGCCAAAACAGGTGTACATTTTGTTGTTGTTATTACCGTACTTACTCGGTATTTCATATATAAACAAAACACTGTTGTATTTATAAATAACTACAACACCATTGAAAGATAGATAACTTGTTGAATTTTTATTTCAGGATTTCTTAGGTCATTTAACATGAAGCTCAGCGCCAAAAAAGGTGTACATTTTGTTGTTGTTATTACCGTACTTACTCGGTATTTCATATACTGTATAAACAAAACTCTGTTTTGCTTATAAATAACTACAACACCAACGAAAGATAAATAGCTTGTTGAATATTTTATTTTCAGATTCCTTAGGTCATGAAATGTGAAGTTCAGTGGTGGAAAAGGTGTACATTTTGTTGTTATTACCGTACTTACTCGGAATTTCATGTATAATAACAGTTCCTAATGAAGAGTGGTGTGTGTTACATGTATGTAAATAGCTTTGTTTGTAAATCAATTGTTTGTGTTGTAATATCAAAGTCTAAATATCTCATTTACAATTGGTTTTTTTCCTATTCCAGCATGCAGCAGGCTTACAACAACCAGAGCTCATCGTACATGAACTCAAGTTTTTACAACTCCGGGGCATATTCTGCATCAGCCTATCCTGCCACCAATAGTAAGTAAACATTTTGTTGTTAACATACATCTTATTTTCAATTAGGGATCATTCATGTAAACCTCTTGGAAAGGCGTCCAAGCTTTGCTTGTTTTTACTTATATCAATTTCATAGTAGTTTCTACTTAAAAGTTGAACAAGAATGTTTAGGGCACATCATAAGTTAAAATTAGGCAAACACATCATGACCTATGGGATAGATAAATGATAAATCCCATCATGATAAATTGGATAGATGAACTAATATAAATATAACTGTTATTTATTAACACAATTATGTTAATATAATACAATACAATTATCTTATAAGTTTAACAAATTTATTTTGATCTCGGGTATTTTCTTTTGAATTTGCCACGACAAGCCCTATTGTTTATATTGCTAAAATGTTTATATTGTAACAAAAAATGTATAATCAATAGTTTTAAATTAAACGTAAAAGATAATTTAACACTATCAAATTTGGGTGATAGGCTTGGGTTAAAATATGGAATGATGAAGAATGACTTTACAATATTGTGAATATTAGAAGGAATTAATTTAGAAGTTAAAAATTTAATTGAAGTGTCATTTTATAGTCCTTTATTTCTTATAATAGTTTATGTGGCAAGATGTTTATGTTTGAAGTAGCTATTAGATTAATAGTAGGCTTAATAATTGATGTTGTCCACTTACCAATTTATTGTTATTATATTTACCAACTGTTCTCTTAAAAATTTAATCTTGATGATGATTACAGTTCTTAAGTGTCTTTGGTTTGATATTATAAGCTTATGTCTCTTTTGAAATTATTGATATATTGTTATAAATTTATAGAGCTCTTGTTAAAGATGTGTGTGGTTTTTGTGTCCTCACCAAAAATACTGATGCTAATAATCCTCTCGCCTTATTTTTATCCCTTGCTTCTATCAAACTCTTTTCTTGTTTCTTATTATATCATATATTAGCACTACACTTTTAAAACACATATTTGCACTGAATATTTAAAAAAATTAAATGTGTTATAATTTTTCATAGCTATATATATGTCTATTTAGGTTTGATGGATGAAATGGGCTATGTGATGGGTAGATTTAGGTGTGTTGTCACCCTGAGGTGATAAATCAATTTATGACGCTGAATTAAGGTATCGTTATACCTAGTAGTAATTAAGAAGGGTGAATTCGACAATCTTAGTTACCCATTAATCGGCACTGAACATTAATGTAACATCTATAGGATTTTACAAGTTCCATGTGAATACTTCTCCCTTTTGTAAGCCACAACTTTTAACTTTTGTTTATATCATGTAATGGCATATTTTACAACTTATTACTACAAAGGCTTGGTCGGTACAAAGATATAAAATGAACTATGAGTATATCCCGTTTGAATAGTTGCTTGAATGAGCTCATATACATCATTCAAAGTAAGTACGAAATTGAAGGTAGCAGTGGTTAAACAAAAAAGAAGTGGATGTGTTTAGAGAAGTCAGCCAGAGTGATTATAAATCCTATGTAAGGAAAGGAGGGATTAAATTTTATTTACAAAGTGAAAGAGAGTTTTTGATAATTTATTTTTCAAAATGATCAAAACATGCATATTATATAACAAATATTTCAATGCCTCTTATGGTTGTAGTTTTGATACTGGTTTAATGAGGCAATATTTATCGCAATTGACGAAGTTTTATTGAGTGTTTTTGTTGTTTTGTGTTGTGTTCCATATTTCAAAATTTTTTAATGTGTAAAAACTTCTGTCAATTGAAGATGAATGCTTACATGCATTTGAAATCATGGTAGTGTTGAATTACTCCAATCAATCAATTATATTTATTGTCCTTAAGCCTAGTTTACAGCAATCAATATTATTAAGTAGATTTTGTT
The DNA here is from genome assembly GCA_963513935.1 of Aphrophora alni. NCBI lineage: Eukaryota > Metazoa > Arthropoda > Insecta > Hemiptera > Aphrophoridae > Aphrophora > Aphrophora alni. Next base: position 32,254,280 of record OY740774.1, on the reverse strand, counting down.
ACAAGATAATAGGTTAAAATTAAATAAGCCTATACAAATGGATTATGTGCAGAAGAATCATGGTATTTATTAATAATTTCATTTATTAATTTTAGTACAAGACTTGTATGATAGAAATAAATATGCACCCTATATGTTACCAAAATTAGAATCACAAACTCAACCTGAGCCATATCTGAAAAATTTATGGATATAAAAAAAAATCACAAAAAAACACAAAAATCATTGACTCTAAAATTTAGTGATTTGAAGGTAGGTTTAATTCTGATCCGTTAAATGTGGTTTCATGGATAAATGGTTTACATACTTATACAGTAGTGCCGTATGGCTCTATTGATTAAGATACATATCTGGCTTGCTGTAACTTGGATTTGTGAATCCTAAAATGTTTTACAGGTTCGAATCTAGTTGTTGGTGTTGTTTTCTAGTCCTCCAACTTTATATAAAGTGTTTATAATAATTGTGTTTTTTCTTTCATTTGATGATATGAATTTTAATAATATGAAAGACATCTTCATAAAGTCCTATATAAAGTGGTTAATACCAACACTATCTTACTTGCTAATCTATAATAGTAAACCATTTCTAAGACTAAATAATAATTTGAGACAATCAATCATTCTAAAATAATCAACTATCATTGTAGAGGAGCGTTGAGTAATATTATTAAATAAAAAAGAATTCTCTCTATATCTTAATAATGTTATGTCACCTAATTCTATTCTTACCTTTATTTAACGAGGTTATTTACATATGACAAGTGTCAGGTATTCGACCATTATCAGATATGATAAAAAATATTATATATTAGGTCATTATAACCTCCTAAAATAAAGGTGACATAACATTATTAAGATAGATTATCAACCAACCCTAAGCCTAGGCTACATGTCATGAGTGGACGGACAGCACCGTACTACATAATCTAAAAACATTAACACGTTAAGTGCCAAGCCAGTTGTGCCACTTTTATCATACAGTGCCAACTTAAATAAACAATTTTAATGACGTAACCTGTATATATGTGGTCTTATGGTTATATGGAGAACTTATTTTTTGAGAAATTGGTTTTCAAAACATTCAAAAAAATGATCGGCCTGCATGTCATATTGAATACCATATTTTGATTGGAATTTGACGTATCGGTCGATTGGCCGACCGCACTTTTGATTGATTTCCTAGGATAATTTTGGTCTATGATGTTGGTAACACATGACTCAGTGGTGGGAAATGCGTTGAGTAACTGCACATAAACATCAAGTCGACATGGTTCAAACTGGAAAGCTGGATCGAAGGGTACAACGAAATTAACATATTGTTGAGGTATTTTATTTGGTTGCACGCAACACTATTTAAAGATAATAAAATGAAATATCTACGGCTATTAGCTACAATCTTCTACATTTCACTTAGTGTATGTGTTTTCCACTAGGTTGCAACACTTACTGGTAAAAGAGTCTAAAATAAAATCTTGCATTAATGGCAGTGTCAGACTGATCGGCCGACACGCCACTTTAACTATGAGCTTGCTGTCATACCGATCGCCCCCCCATGGCACTTAACGTGTTAACTCTTATTATCTATGGGAAGAATAATGATCCTACGTCTACATTCTATCTCTAATAATCGAATAATATACAATTGTTTTATGTATTCTTCACAGTAGTCCACTGGTAATTAATTATTTTTAAAATGTTATGTTAACCACCAGAAAAATAATTATTAATATGTTTTAATTGGACATTTATCATCATTTGTGTATAGAAAATTAAGACACAACATTTCAAGAGTATAATTATAAATCAACTCTCATTATCAAGTTATCAAGAGTGAAACTAGAACATAAAAGAGAAAAACACACCAACTTTTCTTAGATTATAGGTTGTTTTAGTTTTTAACACGGCCCTAGGCTATGTTGGTGTGTTTTTCTCTTTTATGTTCTAGTTTCACAGTTCATAACGAGAGTTGATTTTTAACTATACTCTCAAAACGTTATGTATTAATTTTCTATTGTCTAGATGACAAATGTCTGATTAACCATATTAATAATATGAACAATCCATCAATTAAATAACTTTAAAACCAAAATAAGAAACAATAAGTTTAAAAATTAGCAACATTAATCCAATTTCTTGAACAAATTTACTATCTGATTGAGCAAATTCTTGACTGACGAAGTCGAATCTTACGAAAAAGAGTAGTAAAATATGCATCACATTGCTGTCGGCTCGTGACGTTACAAGTTCACATATTGGTCCAGGCTACTGTATTTACTTATGTCATCTACTATTCACAATTTATATAATAGATATATAAAATGGTTATGTTTTATTTAATGATTTTTATTATTATTTCAGATGGACGGCTCTTAAATCAATGTAGTAAAACTGGCACAACATCAGGTTCAAATGGCACAGGGTCTAATGGTTACTTAAATGCGTATAGTTCATACGCTAACCATCCTCAAGCTAATTCTGCTGCATATGCTGCTTATACAGCAGGTTACAATTCACAGAGTTATGCTGCACAACAGGTAATTTAAAGACACTTTATTACTGTTATATTCTAGGTCTCATCAATTTCACAGTTGTGCAAAAACCTATGTTTAATTTTTGCAATGAATAATTTTCCTTTTAAGAAGTTGTGTTAGAAAGGTTTTACGATAGGTAATCTATGGAAAAAATCATTGGAAGAAAATCACAACAAAAATAATATAGATTTTAATAGTTAACCTAACCTGAAATTTGATTTGATGATTCTAATTAGTCGGCGGTTGTTAAATTCGTAAAAATTGGTTATTACGGTAAATAGTTTAAAGTTTCTTGCAACAGATGGTTGATTTGTGATTTCTATAGGCTTAGAATATTTTTAATTTCAGGTTAGTTAGAACTTTTGACTTGGGTAAAAATTTAAAATCCATCATTGTCATCACCAAGATATTCTAGAATTCTAATTATAAGGAAAAAATCATGATAATCAGTCAAGTAATCTTCAAGATACAGTGATCGTTACATTTCAGTTTTAATTCTCTACCATGGAGCTCCTCCACTCTATTCATCACAACTGTTCTATAGTGTAGAGTAAATGAGTTATAGAATGCAATTATTGTTTATTGACTCTTTTGCTGGAGTAAATAAGATTGGAATCTAATTAAAAGAATTAATTACTTTTGAATTTTTTAAAATAAAAATGGAAAGTTTAGTTCAGTGTCTCATTAATAATAAAATACTGGTTTTATCAAATTATCCATAAAAACCTTAAACTGAATTTTTTTGTTTTTTCCTTATGTATTACTTATGAGTACAACATAGATATAGGAAGGGTGCTTTCTTATTTGCTGGGTGTTTAGAGTTTCATAGAGTAATATTAGACCAATGAAGGAAGATATTAAAGAAAATAGAGTACAAATTGGTCCAACCATCTCAGATGAAAATTGGACATTTGTTTATGGGTTTTGTCATATCTTGAAATGGTAATAAAGTACAATGATTTTTAATAATTACTTCTGTAACCTTTATCTTTTTACTTTCTCGCATATACTTTCCTTTAATAATAGGAAAATAATTACTGAAGCTCTGTTGGTTTGTAAGGGTCCCTTTGTCCAAATCTTTGGTTGCTGATGTCCAAAGATACTCCTTTTTCTGGACTCCAGGGCCACCCAATCAAAGATTATATATGTTCCGGTTTAAGGTTATTGACTGCAGAGACTTGAATTAGAGACAGGTTAGGTGAGATTTTTAGTAGTCCCACCTTGTTTAAGTTGCTCCGGATCATAACGAATGTCCGGTAATCATGGCAACAACTTATCTCTGCTTGTCCTGTTAAACTGAACAAGCTGTTGTTATCAGCTCAATATTTGGGCCCGAGAGAAGGCATTTTCCTAGTCTCTGGGCAGTAAATTGTCTCCATCGTTTGATGTATTCTTCTCAAGACCAATTTCTCACAGAACTTCTTGCCATTGAACGACTAATCCCACAAGCGAGTACTGGTCCCACCAGGCAAACAGCAGTTCCCTTTTTGGCCAACATGTCCGCCCTCTCGTTTGACTCAATCCTGTAATGCCCAGACGCACCATGTTCATGTGCTACAGGACACATTGGGAGCTGAGGAAATCCTATACCAGTTTGGATGAGAGTTTTAGGATTTCCTTATCTTTAAAGCCTTCTTCTAATTCTCGATGTACACATGCTGATTGTCCAAATCTCAACTTGAAATACTGTACAATACCCTACCTAAGTTAGCTTCAAGAGTTGTCCAGATGCTTTGATAGTATCCACCGTAATGACAATTGATCATGCAATAATCCGTCTGTTCGAAGCTGTCCAGAGCACACCAGTAGCTTGCCAATTACTCACGAATCTAAAATCCATGGTTGTATAAACATTTCATACTAAACTAATAATCAGATGTACATAAATCTTTCTTTTTAAATCAGTTAATTTATACTCTTTAAAATAAATGATATAATTAAAAATATAAATTTATATGGATACATTTTTTTTTAACTGTGGTATATTTTCTCTTAAAAATAACCAATCATGTAATGAGATAAACATATAATGCCTTTTACTACAGTAATTGGAAAAAACATTTGCTTACCATATCAGCTGTTTACATAAGTAATTGAGTAGTAATGAGCTAATTAAATTAACTACTTAATTAAGGAAGTACATACAAATCTGACATTATGCATTAGAAATTTGTTTAAAAAGTATTCAACTTGAAATTTTCTTTCTGATACAAATGAAATATGGAATTTGAAGGTACCTTTATCCATGTGCGTTAATTTTTTTCTCTTGTTCAGAGAGTGTTAGTCACTGGCAGCCAACTGAGTGAAGAAATGTTATGAAATGGGAGAATTTTAACCTTTTGAAGAGTACAACATTGCTAAGCACAAGTTCCAAACTAATACAGATGTCATGTGATGTCTTTTGATATTAATGTAAACAAAGTCAACTAATAAGTGGTGATTGATATCTTATGGTCATAATCTAAACTACATCTTTTCTGCTTATTTAGAAGTCAGAATGAACACCTAGTACAAAAAGTCCCTCACCCGTTTAATATTTTTTGTTTGGATGACAATGGAAGCTGAAAACCTGGACTTACACTACAAATCTAAAGAACTATTGCACACCATAAGTGACAGTGTAGGACAAGGGGGAGACCTCCCATAAGGAGTACAAAGATAATATTAAATGAAAGCATAGGCCGAGCTGTACATCATTTTTAAAAGGTTTTACTGGCAGAGGTTAATGCCGCAAACCGCACTTCAAAAAGGTTGATCCAGTACAAAATGGCAGATGTTCAAAGGTTTTACTAAAAATAAGAGAGATGGTTACATACCAAATTTTTCAGAGTTAATGTTCGAATTGTTCTCCTCCGGTTATTTGACAGTTGGAAAGATGCACATAAAAACTGTTTCCAGAATTTTGCAGGGCAACTGGAGGAACCATTTGACATTCTTGAAGTATTCTTTGTTCATCTAAATTATGAAAATTTGTTTTAAAAACTTTGTCCTGAAGGTAACCTCCAAGCAAAAAAGTCTAATGGAGACAGATCTGGTGAACGAGCTGACCACTCTACAGTCCCCTGCATACCGATCCACCATTGTGGAAAAACAACATTTAAATATTCTCTTACTTGTATGCCATAGTGTGGTGGCACTCATCCTGTTGAAACCAAATATTCTGAAGATTTTCTCCAAACATGTTTTAAAGTACTGATGTAGTGGCACGCTACCCCTTTGATCATTGTTGTATGTATATATAACATCTAGGCTTGTAAATAAATAACTTGCAGCAGAGAGGGAGAAACAAGACCGTGCAGAGTAGGAAACATGCACACGCATTAGGTTGCATTGCGACCTACCTCTTTCGATGTCTGAGGACTGATCCCCTCAAAGACGTCATGAGTTTGTGCTGCTGAGCGTAGGGACCCTACAGGTGTTCTAGAAATTGCCTGCCTCTCGGGAAAGTTGTGATTAAATAAATGGCACACCTCCTCATGTGATAATCTCTTGTTTCCTCAACCAAGCATCATGAGAAGTGTTATTTGTTCAAGTTTGTCAAGCGACATAGTTGAAAAATTACAAGAAATATGACAAACACTGACCGCATTGTAGGACAGCACTACTACAACAGAAAAACTCAAATACAATGAGTAGACTGACTAATTGCAAAGTCCAAAGGGCCGACCTAAAGATAAGATCTTTCTATTGTAACTGATACCTTTATTGTTTTTCCTTTATCAATAAATTAGGACCAAATTGTTAACCCTTGTTGGAACTAACTTCATAATGTTTTTGTAATATGACAAGCATAATGCAGTATTTATAGCAGCATCTTGTTTTTATTTATTAGTGCCCTATGATTGTGGCTAATTAAATGTCTGTCTACAACCAAGTAAAACCTTAGAACATCTGCCATTTTGTATGGAATCAACTTTTTGAAGTGCGATTTGTGGCATTAAACTCTACCTGTAAAGCCCTTTAAAATGATATACAACTCGGCTTATGCTTTCATTTAATATTTTCTTTGTACTTCTGATCGGACCTCCTCCTCTGGTCCTAAGCTGTCACTCATGGTATGCAACAATAGTTCTTTAGATTCATAGTGTAAGTCCAGATTTTCAGCTTCCAGTGTCACCCAAACAACAATTATTAAACTGGTGCAGGACTTATTGTACACCCAGTATATGTATGTATATAATACAATCAGAAAACTCTTACTATTTATTACAAACACATACAATATTTCCGAAAACAATTTTTAAACATATACAACTTTATTAATCTCAGAGCAATGACAGTGTTGAGGTAAAAATTATGTCAGTCCTACTATATGGACTTTATTTTAATAAAGAGAACAAATTACCGTAACTAGAGCTTGCTCATCAGTATTAGTTGATCCCCATTGGAGATAATATGTTGTGACCCTTCCAGATTCCTTCCCTTGTGCAAATTTAATTCCTGGCGACGACTGATGGTCTCTTTTCTCTTGGGCAGCCTCTGGTCCTAGTATGGTCTACTCACAAATAGACTGACCTCTTTTTTTTCAGTCTTTGATAATCTAGTGCTCCACATTACTTTTAGTGACTGCAAGCTCGTCACTAGCAGTTAAGTAGGTTTCTTAACTTTTTACATTATTTCCCAACTATTGTCGATGCTCTGCTGCCTACATTATGACTTTAAATCATTCTATCTTAAATCTAATTTCTTATCCTTAACAAAGTCTACTTAGCACTCATTTCAATTTCCATGAAATCAAGTTCTTTTAGCAGTATTTTCAAATTGGACAACAGCTAAAATCACAAGAAGTTATTGGCATACCATAGCAGTGCTGTATTAGACCAAAAATGTTTAAATCAAGTGCAAAGAATTAGATATCCATTGTTCGCGATTATCATAGGTCCAGAATCTTGTATTGCATGACATCATGAAGGTAATGATTTGTCCTTATGGTGCATACTTACGATGCATCACCCCATTGGAGTTAAAGAAAATAGTCAACCTCACTTCAACATTAATGTATTTATCATGGTTATTTGGTCTCTGGAATGTTGAATGCCTTCACTGTGATGATTTTGTTTAGTTTCTGGTCATATCCATAACCCATGACTCTCCACCAGAGATCACAGTGTTTAGGAAGTGAAAATCACTCTGTAAAGTTCAGCATGTTTTAGACTTTCAGATGAAGTTGCTTCTATTCTATAGATTAACATATTTGATTACACTTCCTGCAAGAACAAACCTGTTTTTTTATAGAAAAGTACCTCTTACCAGCTAAAAAACTTCTCCTTTCGTCATCTTTTCGAAGCTAGAACTGAATGAACATTACTTCAGTTCAAAGGGAATCTAAGCACCATCTATTCTTTTCACAGATTCTACTATAAGATCGGCCTTCTATCATCTTCTTTCTTCCTCGATATACTGTCACGAAGTTCTATACTGCAACGGATTAACGTTTACAAAATTGAAAAATTTCCGATTTTTGTAAAATCGTAATTTTTATAAAAATTAGGAAATGTTAGTGGATGGTTAGTCGTATGCAAAGTGGTTGTACAAGTCTAGAACGATTGAGGACAACCAAAGTCCACAAGTTCAGCTACGGCGACCAGTGCTAGCCTTGCATTGATACGAGAGCGCACGAGCTCCAACAGCAGCTTCTTCATAAAATTTTTTGACGTAAATATTTTTTAAAGTTTTTTTTTTTAACTATAAAAAAAGTTCAAACTTAGCGAATTACGATATAATTACTATACAGGACCAGCCAGAAGGGATTCCTAGAGAGATCAACGCATCCAGGCTAATATCGGCATCACTCCAACAAGGTTTTAAACACCGCCAATTGTGAGTTTTTTCCCATATAATTCGATTGCCAAGAGTTTAGGAATTATTTTAAAATCTGAGCTGGAAATATTTTTATATATTTAGTATTTTTAATATCAATCTAAAAAAGGAATTAATTTTTTAAAATTAAATAACATTTTTAATCCTAATATTTTAACGCATAACAATTCATTTAATTTGTCATTTTTATTGTTTATTACTCACTGTGGAAATAACCTTTAATTTTAAATTTTTATTCTGCCTTACAATTTAATATATTTTATGTATGTTAGGAAAAGTTTTATTTCATTTCATATATGTATGTTTAAAGTAAGTTCCAAGATTTGGATAATCCAACATTGAATTTGTCACCATTTTATGTGTTTTCGTTGTTCATTTAAAGATTGAAAGAACAAAAAATTATATTGATTTTATTAATTTCATTGCAGAATTTATTATTGTGTTGAACCTGAATAACAAGGCAGAAATAGTTTTCCATATATGTTAGTGAGAGTAAATTTTTGCAATACTTCCAAATTTTGATCAAAGCTAAGTAATTACAGAATTTTTATTAACATTAAATTTGAATTAAAATATACCAATTTCTGAGGATAACTTATGTATGTTATTGATAGTAAATTGTAGTGATTGCATTAAAAAAATAACCAGTGAACTTCACAACTCTGAAGGGGGAGTAATTCTTAAATAACTGAGCTAGTACGTGAGTCATGTAATTATAAATACAATAACTGGAAGTATTTAAAACAAATAGGAGGTTTCCAACGATCTAGGGATACTGAGTGAGTTGACGGAAATCAATCAAGCCAGGCTAGATTGCATAAAAAGCCTAAACTTCCAGTGGCTTGGTCGATTTCTACTTTGCAAAATCGGTGTATAAACTCCCAGTGATGGAGTGGCTCGTTGCAATACTGTATTTCAAACATCTATATTACGCATCATATTGGTGTTATACAGAATAATTGGAGACAGATGGAACTCAGTTGTGTACTTAGCTACTTTAATTCCTCTTTCTAAAATGGAATGTACCAAACTATTGCTTATCCCCATCTTATCTACAGGTTCTTGGATAGGGATAGTACAGTTCAGAGTACACACTTGGTCATGAACCTTGTCATTTTTGTTTTTGGGGTTCTAATAGAATATATATTGATTTCCACTAACGTACACTCATCTTTGAAATGGTTGTATGACCCCATAGCATTTTTGCCGAATCCCTACTAAATCTTCCGAATCATTTTCACTTAGGTATCGTCAAACTTGAGGTAAAATTGGATGCAATACCACTTCTCAGTCGAACGTCATTTTGTTGAAAAAATCCATCAGATGCTCCTGAGAACATCTATTTGAAAATGGTCTGTGTAACAGGATTTTTAAGTGTTTTGCTTTAAAATGACACCTCAGCCGATTATGTAAGTTAACTGAATAAATTTGTTTTAAAGTTGTAAATTCCTTTTTTCAACATTATTTTTAACAAAATCTAACTTTTTCAGGACTATAGTGGCTATAGCAACTCTTATGGCCACCAGGCAGCAGCAGTTGCAAGTTATTATGCTGCTTCACAAGGTTACTCTCCATATGTGAACTCGCCATCAAACACATCAGCTTCAACATACCAATTGCCTACACCTTTACCAGGTAATATTTAGTTAAATAGTTCATGTTTTCAGATTGTAATATAAATTTTCTATCCATAAAAACAAGATGTCACAAATTCACTCTCTGTTAAACTAAAACTGTTGGTATTAATTGTCCTGGGTTCGATTCCCAGTCTTGGTCTTATATTTTTCATTTGCAATTTAGTTAATTAAAAATGTTTCTTATAAAATGACTAGTTGGTTATGATGGTAAAACTATCAACATTGAATTAACGAGATTTAATTTCCTGAAATTTTTGTGATGAAACTTAAGATTGAAATGAAAATCTGTCACTCGGTAGCTTGTTTACATCAATCCATATCTTACCAATTCTGTGTCTTTTTGGCAATGATCTGTCTACAAGTCTTCCTAGCTTGACCTTGATTATTTTACTCAATATTGGTACCGTAAGGTTCCCCCTTTTCTTTCCTGAAAGCTTGCTTAGGTAACGGTTGATAAAAATTTATAACTTTTCAAGTTCCATATGTTTAATTTTATATTGGCATTAGAGATTCTCTCATCTTAGTCCTTTAAGAGACCCTGTATTTTTATACATCCAAAGATGTAAGAAGACCTATTGTTTTTTTCAGATCATACTTCTGTCTTTGACAGCTCTCCCATCCTGTGTAACTACGATGCTGATGTAGCAGAACTTGTCAACCATATTTTACAATTTATATTTGACTTTGATGAGACTCTTTATTCTTACCTTCATTGTTTTCACAATCAATATAAAATATTAAAAATTGGAGTAGGTCGTTCCTATAAATAATCTTTTAGCTGCTCTAATTTCTGATGGTGTTATAAAGATGAAATCTTTAACCAAGATTAGATACCAAGATTTAAAATTTTACAAAGACATTCGAGGGTATGTTATAATTGTAAATTTGATTTAACCATTGAGTTATAAACAAAGCCGTGGTGTAATTTTAATATCTCTGATACAGTATTTAAAAAAATTGGTGTTTCATCAATATCGATTCATAGGAAAATTAAATTGGCGAGGTAACCATTTTCAGATTTTAGCTTATTTTACATCAGAACTAGGCACAAAATTGTGTTTAGGGATCCAAATTTATAAACTGAGTTTTATCACCGATAGTATATAATCAAAATTACTCTGGCCATTTTAAATTTTTAATTGGTACAACTTGTACATATGATATATAACCACTACTTGAATGTCTGAAAATACAATCACAATCTTACCTGTGAATGAACTAACTAATTTTGCATACATAATGTTGCAACTGGTGTGGCAATATTTAGAAACAGAACTTATTTTCTATAATATATACCTTGTACAATTTAAGTGTGTGTACAAAAAAAAGGACATAAGGACTGAAAAAAGTAAAATATTATAATTTATTACTTTCAGCTTGGCTTATCTACAAATAAATGAGGTTCACAGGAGAAACTGGTAAAATCTACTGGGTACAGATAGAGTCTACATTTGGAAAACCTCAGATGATAACTTAAAATGAAATGAGAGAGTAGATCGAGTGGAATGAATTTTGAATTAAAATCGAGAAATTAATTTTATAGCTAAATTATAGTTATTCTAAACAAAACCATTCTACCAGTAAAATCTTGAGAAATTTTGTAAGGAATGAAGTTCAATACATAATCATAGCCTCCATTGTTATAAAAAAATTATATCCATGAAAAATTATGAAGGCGAAAGAAGTTAGACGAAATAATATTTAAGACAAAGTAAAGGAATTCATTTTATATGCCATGAATATCATCATTTTAGTACTGATGATCTTACAAGCAAAGATTGTTCTTCAGTAGAAGGTGAAAAATACATAATTTAAAAAAAAAAAAGTTTTGTTTTTGAGATCAGTCTTTTAAAACTCAGTCCGGTGTATATTATTTATGAATTCATAATACTAGGAGGAAACTTGTTCACACAGCCTACTTTCATAGAGAAAAGTATAGATAACCTGCTGTAATAGGTGGAAAATGGTTCATAAATATTTAAACTATAATATTTTGAAAATAAAAATGTTAAGTGTCAATACCCAATGCTATTTATATATGAACAGTATGGAAAATACTATTTTAAGCTGAACTATTTGTAAACAACTAATTGTCGCAATGAAGTTAACAAATTATAAATTATTGTTTCTGCCAAATTTACCATTGAAAAAATGTGTCTAATATTAAAAGTAAGGTTGCCAGATGTAGGATCATAAGGGTCTGTGAGCTATTCCCTAAGCATTGTAAGATGGAGTACAACTTTGTTCAGCTGTTTTATTCATGTGGTAGTGCACAGGCTTCTTCTGAACCCCCCGCCCCCATTTAAGTGCCCTTAGATATTTTTGCAAAATTTTTAATTTTTTTTCCGCAGAACAATTAATTGTTTTTTTAAAAATTATTTTACTATACATTGTTTGAGAATACAATTTCTCAAAATTTATTTCCACCATTTATTTTGTTCAGCATTTTTATTTGTATTTGAAGATTACACTTATTGATGATTCTGTTGCAGATTCTCCTGTGCCATCAGAACCTGAGTCCCCAATCAAAGTTGACACATCAAGTCGAAGAAATAATAACTCTGATTCAAACAGTAAGTTAGTGTAATCAAGATACTTGCCCAACTTTGTCATCCAAACCAACAATTACACAGACTTACGGAATCTTATAATTGTACATATCCCTACTCTTATAAAGAAAACTTGGTCCTCTATAAAGGCTCTGAAAGACTAGATAATTTTGTTCAAAAAGTATCTGACTTGTTTTTTTCACTAGAAACAAATGAAGCACAGGATATGATCTCTGTTGAGAAGGTGAAGGTTACCTTCATAAGAATGTGTTAATTTGTTTCCACCCGTCGAGAGCATCTATTGCTGACAATCAACCTGTAAGTAAGGAAGTGTATTCAGATCCTGTTAGATTTTAATTTTGTGTGAAATGATGAAACAACTTGAACAATGGTATTGCATCAAGTTTGGTGATATCCATTCATAAATTTAGCAAGCTGTTGGTGACGATACCATGAGCATCACATAAATTAAAGAATGGTATGACTATTTCAAAGATGGCCGAACATCAATGGATGGCTACTGACATTCTGGTAGGCCTTCAACAATTCAAAATGATAACACCATTAACTAAATGCAGACTTTGTTCATGCAGGACCATTGCAACACATCTGAGAATTTCAGAAAAAATGGGGCTAACCACTGATTTGGTACATTCCATTTTGAGCTAAGATTTCGATTTGCAATAGTGGTAAATTTAAATGGAAGCAGAAGGAACTCCATCTAGAAATTTTGAAGGACATGTTAAATTCCGCAAAATAAGGCAGATGCATAGCAACATCAAAATGATGAATTACTAGTCAGTGCACAAGGCTTAAACATTACAAAAATGTATTACCTGGAGGTCTTCCATTGTCTTTGTGATTTTGTGGAGCACAACAAATAGACTTATGGGCACTGGGTCATCATCTCATTCCTCACATCTGATTTAGAGTTTCTTGGTAATACAGTTCATTTGTGGTTCATCAAGCTTCCTACAGGAGTGACATGGCTTCTTGTGATTTGGTATTTTTCATCTCCCCGCAGAGGTCACCTCCGGAGCTTCATTTGTTTCCACAAGAAAAATTAAAGTCAGATTAAAGAACAAACCTTGTATATACAAATATTGACATTTCTTGGAAAGTCAGGCTACTTTCCAAGAACTATAATTTTGCCAATAACTTTGTTATTTTTCAATGTTAAGAGTTTGAGTTAGTGTTAATTATAACATTTAAATTAAATATATCTAATTTATTGTAATTTAAGTAGAGTTGATTGTAAGATATAGACAACAAATTTTTAAATAGAAGATGCATCTTTCTGGCATCATATCAAAATTTTGTCAATTCATGTGACCATCTACTGTTTTTTTCTTCTTGGCAACATAATGTCATAATTAGCCTTTTTTCATTGTGGCCTAAAATGGGTTAATTGTGGAATATATATATAATCAGACCAAAATTCATCCAAGTTGTCCCTAGGTTTCTTATAAAACCCAGGAGGACTTTGAGATTATTTTTCCATCATATTTCAGGCCCTATTAGAACCCTTCCAAATACATTGAGCCTCTGGCAAACAAACACCTCACATTTGAACAAGAGTGTTCTGCTCTGTGAGAATTGACAAACTTTTCGTTCTACCAACCCCATTATTTTGAAATAGTGTCTCATTGGTAAGGGATTTTATTACTTTAGATTTGGAAAACATGATGTACCTCTTCGTCTCTATCAACCCTATACTCTTTTCCCAGAGGAAGGATTTGCATTTATCAATACAAACACATTCTTGAAATGGCCATTCAGACACCCATAAAAAAGGTTTAAGATTATAAAGAGATAATTTTGCAGCAGCAGTTTCAAGGTGATCTGCAGCCTTGTTCCCCTCAATTTGACACCCATTTAAAGATGACCGTAGGTTATTCACAATATTAAAACAATCGTAAACCAGCCTGGATTCTAATGTGAATGACTAGTATTGGATTGAAATACTGTAGCCTATTTAGAAAAATCTTCATCAAATTTTTTTACCTCAATACATTTTTAAAAATTATAGAGTGAGCAAGTGAAAACAATTTTTTTTCCCTTTCCTAAATTACTGACTCAAGATAACACTAAAGATATTATATTGACCACATGTTTAATATTTAAAAATTATATATGAGTGTAACACAAAACTGAACATAAATTGCAAATTTAAATAAATAGCATAATAATAATATTGATACTGTATCTAGTTCTATGAAATTTTTTAACACAAAGTAATTGTTTCAGATCGAATTGGCCGAGGGAGAGGTAGACGTGTAGTCGGCAATCCTTCATCTAGTCCGCCGGCTTCATTACCTGAAAATAGTTTAGAACGAGTGTTTGTTTGGGATTTAGACGAGACTATTATAATTTTCCATTCATTGCTTACAGGTTCATTTGCTACCAAATATAGTAAAGTAGGTATTTTTTTTTTTAATAACCATAAATATTTTTAAACTGTAACAATTTCTTTATAAAATAAACTTCAATGATTTTTCTTTGTTTCCTAGGATGCGCACACGGTGGTCCAACTTGGCTTCCGCATGGAAGAGATGATATTTAATCTGTCAGATTCACACTTATTTTTCAACGATGTTGAGGTAATGATATTCAAAATATAAAAATTTCAAATTATATGAAAATAAAGTTTTTTTATTTATTAAATTGGACAATATTGGATGTCCAAAAAGACCTGGAATGGTTTTTTAAATCAGGCAAGATAGAAAACTGAAATCTTACAAATGTGTTTTGATGTAAAAAAAATTGTTTTGACATATGAGGGTAATTCACCCCACCCTTCAGATTGGGATTTGTAAGTTTTTTTTTTAATACTAACCTCAATTTTATAGAATAAAATGTGAAAGTTAGTTGTCACTATTTTGCTCCAGTAAAAAATGCCAACTTACTTCAATTCTTACTCAAGAAAAGGGACTAAAAACTATAAAAGAAATTAACTATTTCAAATTTCAATATACAGGATATGCTAAAAACCTTGTAAAATATGTTTTGGTCTTCCCTGTTAAATATAATAGGTTAATTGAATGTTGGACAACCCTTTAAAGATTTTCTTTTTTAATTCATTATTTTTTTAGGAAAAGTACAAATTTTAAATAATAAGAAAATTCCCTTCATTTGAATACTGTAAATAATGTTATAATCCACTTCCAAGAACACTTATCTGGAATAAAAGATTGAATTTAAAAAGAAAGACCAAAACATATATACACATTTTGATACACTCTGTACCTGTAAATGTTAAATAACACTAAAATAAAGTTCATCTATAGTAAAGAAATTCCTTCTCTTGTATTATATTTCTGTAGTGTATAAAAATTGCATAAGTTGGCCTTTTTGGAATTTTTATTGGCCAACATTTTATACTGGAATAAGATACTGACCTTTTTTTGCGTAGTTTTTATGTAATGAACAAGACCTTTAAATGTGGTATCAGTTAATAAATAAGGATTTATATTTTACAAATTTTGAGTTGCCCCCTCCCAATAACCATAATTTGAGGGAAGGGAGGTGTCAATTTACTCCCAAAATTAAGCATTTTATAGATGATTTAGATCAATATGTTTATTGAGACCTTTAGAAGTACTGAGCTAAATCGTTCTATCTCATTTTCTGTGATTCAATTTTTCTCGTTTTTATGACTCGTTTTATTCATACTACTAATTTCCAGCTAATACATTCTATTTTCTTAGTGTTTGATGTGCAACACATGTAATTTCTTTTAGGACTGTATAATTAGTATATTTTAAGCAGTGAAACTGAATGATTTATTAGTATCTAAAAATAATGCTGAAGTAAATTAACTCCCCACGTGATTTATTCCATTAAATGTAATTTTTAGTTGCATCGATGTTCCATGCTAATAAAATATGGAAAGCAGTCAAAACATGAAGATTTTGGACATAGTAAATTTACTATGTTATAATTAAAATGAAATGTGCAACAACAAAGTGTATATTGGGCCAGTTAGATCTTCGATCAGGCGATTGCACCTTCTTTTCAGAATATCTCGATATTCTGAAGTTCTTTGTTATATCCTAGTTACCACCTTAAAATATCTTCGATCAAGATAGGGCATCACCACACTGTTCCATTTAACTTTACCACATTGTTATGGATTCCTTGGGTAATAAATGTACCAAGAAGATGTTTAGGCAAAGGTGTGTCAATTGTTTGGCCTTCTACGTTGCTAATATATTTTTTTAAGCCATCTTGAAAACACATTTACCAGATCAAGATCAATGATGTACAAAACCTAAAAGTCTGCATGGTTGTGTGTCTATGAATATGTTTGAACCAAGAAATGAGATTGATAATCATCTGTATGTTTGTCATACCACCAAGGGTGTCTACATTAAGATTTATTGAAACTATTACAGTGGGACAAAACTTTTAACCTTCTCTTTATAATGATGTAAACGTTAAATATGTATTATTTTCATTCTGGATACCTTCTATCCAGGCACTTGAGATAACATCATAAAGATAACAATGTTTGCAAACTTTTACAGTATTACAACAAAATTATATAATAATCTCAACAAAATAATCATATTAATAAATAATGTTCTAAATTTAAATACAGTGTAAATATCTGATGTTTACTTTGTGACAGTCTAATGATTCATTGGGATCAATAACCTGATGTTAAAGAAAACCATTAAAATGGTGTACTTTCTTACTTGTACATATGCACACAAAAAAAGAAACGAAACATAAAAGTGCTTTGATACTTTCTAGGGCAGAATGCTGCTACATTTTCATTGCTTGTATTATTAACTTATTTCTAGTAATTGTTAATATTTAAATAAAGCCTCCATACAGTTTCATTTACATTCATCACACTGGCCTAAGACATACTTCGTAATTGATTGAAAACAAATTCGAATGATTGCACTCATTCATTATCATTTTTACTAATTCTATTGTAATTTTAATTTACTTATAAGTTGGTTCACTAGTTTGGGTTTAACATTAAAAAATTGATTGAAATCCGTTGGAAGCCTATTTTGAGAAATAAATATATTAATATACACATTTTTTTAAACATGCTTTTTAAAAGTCATTCCTCTTCTTTTTATCTAACTACATCTAAATTTATCAAAATATATCAATAGTATAACAAAGTATATTTGCATTCATCAAAATATAATGATTATGTTGAAATATATTAAAATTTATTGAAATGTAAAAAAATTAATGTTATTATAACAAAATATAGAAATATAACAAATATGTTAAAATATATTGAGATATAAAAGTAACAATGGAATGTTGTACTGTCATCTGACTTACGTCAGTGAGCAAAATTCATCTATCTATGACGACGGGAAGTGAGTTAAAGAAAAGCATTTAAAAAGACATCTAATGGACACTGTACAAACCTCTCGTGACAATGTAATGTCCTGTACATTTTAATTACGGCAGAAAATGTACACTTTTCTTGAAAAGGAAAGAAAGACATGATGCAGATTTTTTTAGGTAAAACTAACTTACTAACATACTTGTGCAATATTTATTTAGAGTTAAATGCATTGAATCTCTGCAGGGAGGGAACATTAACAGTTTGTAATTGGTCAAGAATATTTACTCTCAGAAAAAAATATATATATAGTTGTGGAAAATAAAAATAAATGATGATGGTAGCAATAGTTTCACCTTGAAATTTTGATCTCCTTTGGATTGTAACTATTAACTAGGCCGATTTTCTTCCTTTAGGCGCCATGGAAAATCCTGACACACTGAGTGTGTCGTCAAAGGATAAAGATTAAGAAACATTCCCTAAGTCTGGGAATTTATAATTTTGTATATGCAGTTTTTTGATAAAATATCATTATTCTAATGTAAGTTGTGCATATATTCATCATTTCACTTAATACAGTGTTTTCATCTATGTAATATTGTGTTGACTGAAAATAGTTAAATTGCACAATTTTCAATTTTCATTTCTTAAAATTTTTTAAATTGTCCCTGTACTATTCAACATTTTTTATTATATACAGGCTTTAATAAAACTCGGTGTTCCAATAAATACCTCCGATTTAAAAGTTAAAATTAAATAAATATCATATCTGTAATTCTTAAATTTAAACCTCGTCTTGTTGAAATTTGTATTCCCAATATTGTAAAATTTTGAATTCCAAGAAAAAACTGTCTCCTGTGTAAATTTACACATACAGTTTAAAATACAGTTCAGACATACAATTTCAAAGAGATCTGATTACGCACAATTTTTTTAAAAATCTTTAATTCTTGTCTTTGGTATCCTTTTATTATAGTAAATCCAAATAAAAGATATATATATTTCAATTTAGTAATATAAGTAAGATGTGTAAACTCAGTTGTTGAACTCAATATCCATTGTTTCAAACAAGAATATTGTTGATGTGCTATATTTTATTTTTCATTTCCAGGATTGTGATCAAGTACACATAGATGATGTAAGTTCAGATGACAATGGTCAAGATTTAAATAGTTATAGCTTTGCAACAGATGGTTTTTCAGCAGGAGCAAATGGAGGAGCTGGCCCTCTTCCAGGAGGAGCTTTGTGTTTAGGAGGTGGTGTTCGAGGAGGAGTTGATTGGATGCGTAAATTAGCATTTAGATATCGTAAAATTAAAGACACATATAACAACTATAGGAATTCTGTTGGTGGTAAGAAGTTAATTGCATATATTTTTGTCAGTTTTAAAGTAGTATAACTCTTTTAATTCCTTCTTTGAAAATTGTCTTTGTTTATTAAATAGTAGAATTTTCGAGGGATAGTAGTCTTTATTTTATGTCCTTTTCTTCCTTTTTTTATAAAGTGATGATGACCGAGAGGTTCTTCCCCTTTAAAAAAACAAGTGGAAAAATATTGCTTTTGTAATAATAAATAATAACAAAGTTTAGAAATAAAATAGTTGATGTGACTTGTGAGTTTACTATTACTTATTTAAAAATCTGAAGTCAAATTTGAACTCGATGCTATAAAAATCAGTTTATGAATTTTATAAGATTCATAAAGAGTATTAATACAAATTTTCATTTTTTTTACCATTTTCTTCTTGAATGAGTTGACAAAAATCTAATCATTCTATAGTACAACTACTTCAATGACAATTATGTTTCAGTTTCACTTTATTTTCAACCTAACATATTAACAATTTCCTCTAAAAATATAATCATTCCATAGGATACTCACTTTATTTGAAAGAAAACTAAATTTAATTAAAGAACTTACTAAAATGATAAAACTGTGAACACATACCAAAAGTAAATGTTGACTCTTTTAGGCCTAATCTTAGTAGAACTTTGTCAATTATGACCATAGTTTGTTGAAAGTGTTAAAATTAACACTTTCACTACTCAGTGCTTCATATATGTGACGCATGGATTTAAGGACAGACTCATGTCGCATATATGAGACGTATAGTTCCTAACCTACAGACATGCCGTCACATATATGAAACGTACAGTCTTTCTCATCACTAATGTCACACCAGTGGAACATTGATCTATTATTACTAAGTTACTTCTCAAAACTCTATGGTCTGTCCGAATGGCTATTTTTAAATATGGTGGTCTGGAAGAAGAACCATCATACCTATGAGGCGCATGGTCTGAGGTAGACATATTATTACAGTTGGTACCACTGGTTTTTTGTGTTTCATGTTTTTTGCTTGTAGTCTCATTCAGAAAATAACCATTGTGTTTTGTTGACAAAACACATTATTTCTATGTGGTTTACATTGTTTTTAGAAGATGAGAATCATTGTTAGACAATTGAAAGTGTTTTATGTTGAGAAAAGTAGTTCTAACAACAAATTATCTCATTATATATAATTTAAAAAAAAAAAAAACCAGATAAACATTTAATTGACAAACCAGTAGAAATATTTTATAGTGTTATTTATGACACTTTGTTGAAAAAACAACTATCCTTCTAGAAGTGCAATAAGTGTACGGTGATAAAGATGGTGATATGACTTTGTGCTGTCCCCTGCTTTGCTCAGTGGCATGCCAATTCTTAGACTAGCATAAAAAATATCTGTATTATGTCAGTTTTTCTCCCAGGTTTGTAAAATATCTTTTCCAATTCCTAAATTAGTGAAACATTATTCTTAACTGTTAAAAGTTTTCTTCTTTGAAATGTTAAAAAACTATTTTATTTACAAGAAAAAAACCATTTATTTTCCCAATAATTTTCTATCAATAAATGTGGCCAACCTTTAGACATTCTTTATAAACCTATTCTTTTGACTCAATGGACGTAAGACTATCATTTGCAACATTCATTTTTGTTCTTCGTTGCGTAGATTTGTTAATTTAGTAATTGTATCATTAACCATTTCAATATATGTTTGACTCGGAGATGCAAATAATGGAGCAACAAGGGGAAGACTCAGACTTGTCCTAGTGCACAGGGGAGGGAAGATGCAACTTTAGTTTTGTTTCTGGTACTGCATCAAACAATGTTGCCCTTAATTTTGTTTTGTATATTTTGGTTTTGTTGAAAAAAATTTAACATATAACAACATCTATCTCATGATAATGTTTCCTTATGGCATATGGTAATGTTAAATTACCAATAGTAGGTCACGTGATGAAAAATCAGCAATTTTTAATAATCATTCATTAAAATAAGTGTACCTCTAGACCTCTAAATGAAACTTTAGTTAATACATGGCACAAATGTTACACAAATATATAGACAGAGAGACCTCTAGAAATGTTCCTAGACACTGAAACAAAATTGAACCATTAAATGTAATATACAAATGTCACATCATCTCAATACCTCTTTGTAGTTAGAAAGTTAAGAAGAGTAATAATTATCTCCTCAATTGAGAAATCAACCTATAGGAAACTATTGTATTAGAAAGGGGAGAGAAGACTTGCTGGTTACTTATTATTTTTATTTTGTTAGTAGACGCAATAAAACACTATATGTTAAATAAACATTTGTAAATTACCGTACAAAGATTTATATAAATGTTGTTACCTCAGCAGTCAATTTTGTATCTCTATAACTCTTAAAATATAAAACTTGAATCTTATAAACAAATTAAAATGAATCCATCATTTACATATTGTAATTTTTTTGTACAGGATTGTTGGGTCCAGGGAAGAGAGATCAGTGGTTACAGCTGAGGTCTGAGATTGAGACAACCACAGACAATTGGCTCACTCTGGCAATCAAGTGTCTAACATTGATTAATTCTAGGTGAGTATTTGTATGTTTAATTTTGTGTATTACAATTTGTCACTTCTTATTGTTTTGAATAATATCAATTTAAGAACTATTGGAACTATATGAAGTTATATATTTGAAAATAAAGCACAATTTTTTATTTTGTAACTTCCACTTTTTATTAGTCTAGCCGACCAATGGTTTCGCCTGCTAAGGCATTGACGATGCTTGTATTACAGACTGAAAAAAAATGAAAACAGAAACTTTAAAAAGTTTTCAAGTCTTTAAGTTATTATTTTTAAACATGAAATTCCACCAAGAACCCTCGGTCTCAACAGTAATGAAAATTATATATTTGACATTGTAGGTATGAAGTAAATTCCCTCTTTAGATTTCAGTATCCTAAACTGTTACTGATAAGGGTACTGTTCAATGGGTCTTGTGCTAGGGTGATTCATTAGAATCCTAAGAGAGAGAACCCAAAAGTTTTGGTGGGAGGGAGACATCCTCACGGCATAGATTGCAGTTGCCTTTTTCCGTAACTCTGATGAAAAGCTCCTTGGATTCATCAAATTCAGGGATTAAATTTAAATACCCTAAGTGGAGGATCATCAAAATAGTTCAACATGTGGTGATAAATGAAATGACCCTATCTGTTAATCATGCATCAGCAGAAAAAATGAAAAAGATTGGATTCTGCATCAGCTTTAACTTTGGAATCTCTCACTGAGCAGGCAGGACTAATAACAGGCAATAGGTTTACTAACTGAATACTGTTCAGTCAGATTTTAAATAAAATAATGAAGTTTGTTCAACAAGATTTCTATCAATACTCTTCCTTTAGAATGGAGATAGCGGATCACCCTCTGTGAGAGTGATGAAGATTCATGTACTTAGAAAGACTTTTGTATTTTATAAATTCTTTATGAATTTAACTCCTAAGTAATCATGGGTTTCATAAGGAGGTAAGACAGATATGGAATATATTCTAGTCAGGTAATATACCAGAGTGTCCAAAAGTCCCCACCCTTTCTCTAAATTTTGAAAAAGTGACCTAGCGTTTTGGGGAAAATTGGAAAGTACAGCTAGTAGTGAATTTCGATTGAGAAGGCTAGAAAAGTAGCCTTTTGGGAATTTTGATGAAAAAGCCATCTAGCAGGCCCAGTCTCTTTACAGATTGTTGTTACATGGAGTTTAGTTTAGTTTTGAATTTTTTAAACCCCTGGTTTTGGTAAACCTTTGATCTAAAGAAGATATCTTGTAACACATAGGGCAAGTTGTCATAAGCCTTGTAAATTGGGTTTTTGCGAAGCACCTGGAAATTTTTAAATGGTAACTCCTATCGAGTGATATGTGATTAAAATTATGATCTATTATCTTAAGTAAATATTGAATAGAAAAACCACACAAATTAGAGATTGTTATGTTCCTTCTAATTCAAATGACTCTTACTCCTACACTGCTACAGTCCTGCACGATTTTATTCCAGGTATGTCTGTCAACAGCAACAACTGTTTGGAGAGTTCAGTTACTCACCTCTAGCCTTCCCAGATCCACCTCCAGCTCTTTTGAAGTCAGTTCTAAATTTCTATGTGTTGATCTAAATTTGCGGCCAATGGATATTTAAAATTATGTGATGTCTTTTTTTTTTTTTTTTTTTTTTTTTACTTTACCTTTAAAACAGTTTGATGATTACAAAAGAAACAAGTAAATTATAAAGCAATCATAAACAATGCAATCTTTGAGAGTAAAGCCCTGTTTGTACTTGTCACCTACATTGAAATGATTTTTGGGGGAGATCAAATGGAATTTAAAGTGAGAAAATAAAATTTAGACAGTTCAAATATCTTGTTTTCTAATTTTTATGTGAACAGGTTTTATGTGAACAATTCTTATATGTTCCAGGCCAAGATGTGTGAATGTACTGGTCACAACTACACAACTTGTTCCAGCTTTAGCCAAAGTCCTTTTGTTTGGATTGGGAGGAATTTTCCCTGTTGAGAACATTTACTCTGCTACTAAAATTGGTAATAATTTGCTATTTTATATATAATTTACTTTTAATTATGTTGTATTATGATTAGCTATATAATTTTTCGTAACAATCTTTATTTGAAATAATTTTAATGACCCGTTTTGACAATTGACATTGTCATCATCAGTTAAACACAAAAACATTTAAACAAGACACATAAGCAAAAATTTTAACAAAGTTCACGGTTGAATGTCAGGTGTACACTGATCCCTGGAAATATGTGTGTTGATCTTATCTGATGACTATTTCAATGTTTTAAGTTATATCAAACATTGCTCCTTTTTTTTTAAGGTTTTACAAGGTTTTTACCTGAAAACCATTACAACTTGACATATTCTCTTTGACTATAGCACATGTGTAAAATCCTTGAAGGTGGATAACACTTACATTACATAAACACACATGTTAGTTTTTACATTATTCGGGTAGAGCTCAGACTGCAATTTAATACAATTCTCTACTTATCCAAAGTTGTTGGGTAATTGTAAGCTTTACTCTGGTAAACGGATTATTTAGTCCCATGGTTTACTCGTAACATACACACAAAATTCGGATACAAGATTCTTATAGGGATTGGTAATAGGAATAATATTTTTTTTTTTCTAAATTTAAAAACTGAGCATATAAAAAACAAAAAGGGATAAAATATGCTGGCACATTTTCATCTCTACCAGGCTTAAATTCAAAGTAGGGCTAATATCAAAATATGTAGTAAATATGACCATTACGTGTGTTTTCTTCACACATAGTTTTTCAGTAGGGTTTGTGTGCATATAACAACTTAGGATTATGATTTAGTGATTGAAAAAAGTTTTGTATTTTTAGTGTACAAAAAAGTGGTTATTTTGGAAAATAGTATTTTCATTCATTTGTTGTACCGGTACATTATAATTAAAAATCTTTCTACCCAACTCTAATCTTAAATTTTGGTGTTATTTTTGGAAACTAGCAGTGTAGAGCAATAATTAATTCATAAATGATACACATGGCCCAATTAATATTCTATTATAATACATTATACATTATAATACTACTACTTATTTAAGTTTTTCGATCTATTTTGCTCTTTTGTTTTAATTACATTAAGTTCATGTGTTAACATTAACTAAGCTGATTTTTTCTCTGCAAATATATATACAGCAAAATATTCTAATGTTTGATATACATAAATATTGAGGTTGACTTGTGAGATAATATTAGATAAACTAAAATTTGAACACAAGATCTCACAAAAATTACGT
The DNA here is from genome assembly GCA_963513935.1 of Aphrophora alni. Lineage (NCBI taxonomy): Eukaryota > Metazoa > Arthropoda > Insecta > Hemiptera > Aphrophoridae > Aphrophora > Aphrophora alni. The sequence continues at coordinate 32,229,281 of OY740774.1, read as the reverse complement.
TTACTAAATCAAATGTGTTTCAACGACACAGCCACCATCCTCAGTTATAGTTTAGTTATTGTAGCTCATGGATCACTGAATATGGAGACTTTGTTGTTGAAACACGTTTGATTTAGTAAACATAATTTTTGTGAGATCTTGTGTTCGAGTTTTAGCCTATCTTTTATGTATGATGTTAATTTTATGTTACAAATAGATTTAATTCCATTTGGTATATCCAAAATTACTATATCTAATACATATCAATTAAAATTAATTTGATTTTTTAGGAAAAGAAAGTTGTTTTGGACGGATAGTATCAAGGTTTGGAAGGACTTGCACATACGTTGTCGTTGGTGATGGACAGGATGAAGAAACTGCAGCGAAACAGGTAACATTATTGTTTTATCTTGGTAAATTATTTAATTCCTCATATTTTATATGAATAAGTATTTAGAAAAATATTTAATGTTGATAGATCATTAATTTCAAGTCATTGTCCCTCGTATGTAAGTTGAAGTTATTTGATAGTGGTTATCACATTGTGATGTTATGCATTTATGCAAACAAACTGTTTGTGCAAGGTAAATAATTAATTGGATAGCGATAGTTATCAGAAGATGACTGATACTTTCTATCATTTTTGTTTTGTGATTAATAAAGCTTAAAACCGTGATGCCTTCAGTATGTCTGTCACTTTGTGAGCTGTCATAAATTAAAGAAACAATCTGCAGATCAGCAACAAAATTATATAATTTTGTAATACAGGATAACACACAAACGGAACACAATTCTCACAAAAAATACGCCTAAGTATCAGACGCGTTTCAACGACAAGGTCGTCCTCTTCAGTGATACACGAGCTACACCAATCCAATCAAACTATAACTATTTTTATAGTTTTTAGTTTAATTATAATACATTAATAATTAATATAGATCATTAATTCAAATAGTACAGGAAATAAACCTACTTCTCAAGAATTCATTCAATACTGCTATAAAGAAATATATGCTATGTTGCTACAATCCAGTGATGCTGCTGAATGAATCTGATATTCCAATAGCAGAAAAAGTCACCACTATGTCTTTCACTCAACTGTAAACTTAAACATCAACATTATGACAGTAAAAAAACAAACAAAAATTCAAAAAAAAAAATTGCTGCCTTCCTAAGTCCTCTGTTATTTGAAGTATTACACTTAAATTATAACTATTAACATCAAAAACAGGGATCAGCAGCCTTGAAAGATCACATCAGATTTATGTTGCATTTGCAGGCCACTTATTCGGGGACTACTGGAGAGATTATTTTTCATAAGGAGGTTAATCCAGGGAGGTTTTAAAATATTAGCAGAAACAGTATATTTGACTTTTTTAAAAATATTTATGCAAATACAAAACTTTCAACCAGAGTATGTTACAATGGTTTTTAAATGTTAAATTTACATTTTAATGAAGATGTAATTAATGCTTAGTGAAAAGTTTGACGGTTGATATTTTTGACGAGCTTGTCAATGTCTGATTTTAGAATTAGACACTTTCAACTAGTTTTCAAGATGTATATCAGTTAACCTAATTCATGTTTTGTTTTCACAAAATTCATTTTGAAAAACAATTGTTCACACACATAAGTACTTCCAAAAAGACTCATCATTAAAAACTTGTAATCTGAAATTGGGGGAATTGTCCTTGTTTAACAACTTTGAATAAAATACATTAAGGCCCAAATTAAACTTTTTTCTTAACTTTTAGTTGCACTGTTAAGTCAGTGAGTTTCATTAGCATATTTTCTAAGACATCATTCACATTGACACTGAATGGCACGGCAAACAAGTCAATTAAGGTCCCTTTACTTAGAGTCCAAGAATCGGAATCTGAATTTGTTTTTCAGTTCATCTAATGCAGTGACATATTTATTTATGTCATATTCTTCACATTTTGATAGTTTTAAAATTGTAGTTCTTGAGCTGATTATGTCACAGATTAAGGTTGCATTGAAATAATTAAATTGAGTTGAAGAGTTTGTGAATAAGGTTGTGTGGACATTGCATTTGTTCATAATATTGAGATCCATTGTGATATCTGCACAGGAAGTTAAATCACTTACACATATATAGGATCATAGACAGGTTTCTCTTTACTTTCCATAACATTTTTAATAGTGTCTTTTAGTTGAAATACCCTCTATAACATTTTCCCTCGAGAAAGTCAACAAACACACAAAAAAGATCTCCGTAATCTAAATTCATTTTGGTCAAGAAGTTTTAAACTGTTGATGTTTGAGTCTGAGGGATCTGATGAAGTTTACGACTTTAATCACAATCACATTTTATGTTCCTGATATATAATACAATGGTAATGCATCAAAACACCGTCCACCTTACTTTTCTGAACCAAAGCAACGTTTCCTTTATTTTTCCCAGCCATCAATGGATAACCATAATTTGCAATTCATGCCATGTTTGTGAGCTCAATATTAATTTATCTAGCACTTTCAATCATCTTTGAAACAAATAAGTGCTGTGTGTGGTTCTCTTTATCAGTTGTAACTTCAACTCATCAGTGATCTTGAAATTGTTTTTCCTCTAACAAAAATGGTCAATTGTACAGTATTGGACATAGCTATACTTTCGTCAAGGACAGTTGAGTGAAATACAAATTCAGAAGTTTGATACTATGAGAATTGATGTCATCTACAAATCATCAATACATCTCGAAATTGTTGATGCAAAGAGGCTAACTTTAGAAAACAACTACTTTTGGGATGGGGAAAGAATTTCAACAGCAGACTTCATGAATTTTTTGATGAATTCCCCATCTAGAGAAAGTTAAGCTTGCATCCAATCTTTTCAGGTATAATATAACTCAAAATGGCCTCAGTCTCAACAATTGGGTTTTTTAATGTAAAATGTCGATTTTGGAGCATTCTTTTCAGATTGGACTCTTTTCACTTGGCCTTGCATAGCATTAAATTTTGCAGCATAATTGATTTCATAATGCCCTTTCAAGTTAATTTCTTTCATCACACCAATTGACTTGTTGCACACCAAAGACAATAGTTTCTGCCTAACTTCTACAAATAAATAAATGTTGGAAAAGGGACACTCATCACTTATTTTATGTTAGCTCATAATGGCAACCCAGAAAAAGGTGAAATGACAAATTGGCTGCTCGCTTATGGAGACTGGTGGCCGAAGTATCCCAACCAAGTCCAAAAAACCTAAGCGCACAGCGCCGTCAACCAAGCGGACATGTATTATATGATTAATAATTTGTTTTTGCTTACAAAATTTTTCTCTGATTATTTATGTACTAATTGATGCAATTTTTCAACTTAAAAAGTAATATTATTTTTTTGTACAAATAAATTTGATTTTTAAAAACATAATTTTTATACATTATGTTTCTGTGGTACTAAAATTTATGGGTAAAAAAAAATTGCGAGCTGCAAAAAATGCACCTGCATGCTCTATATTACCGACATCTGGTCTAAAGCATCAATAAAATTTAAAACTTGTAGTTGTTTATGATCTATTTTCATTTTTACTTTGCAAATCTTTGAGTTCATGAATTTAAACAGTGTAGGAAATCACTCTGGTAATTCTCTATTCTCCATATTTTATTTAGCTGTTTAGATCTGCTACACGCTGAATGTGCTCAACATTATAAAAGAACATTTACATATTCTAAAGTGACTTTATATAACGTCGTCTTCTAAATGTTTATCACTAAGATAATGTTTGAAACCTTTATGCTCAGTGTAAAGACAACATTCTTATTTGAAGCAGATGTTCTTTAATTTCTATGATGGCTGTGCTAACACTGGAGAGCACTAGTGTCATAAATGATACGATTGTCAACAAAATTTAACATTGATTGCATTTCTTCTTGTAGTATATCCTATGATACAGTATCAGCCCCTAGGGGAGCTCAATTATAGTGAATATGTTCATAAAAACTCAAGGGACACTAGCTGGGTCTACATCTTTTTTTAAGTAGTCATGGGTTAGATACTTCTTTTTAATCTTTTTAGGTTCTAGATCAACTCTTGTTATTTTTTTACTCTGTAGCTCTTAAATTATTCAAGTTTTTATTTTATCTTCTTTTCTACCTTTTTTTATAAGGCTATGATGACTGAGAGGTTTTTCGACTTTGAACAACAAGGAAAAAAATACAATGTCAGTAACTAGTTGGATCATTTGATTCATCCATGTTGATTGTAGTATCATTGTATCTCACTATAATGCGAATAACCAATATCACTTCAATGAAGTGTCAAGTACATTGATTAACATTGCCAATGTAGGCCTAAATATGAGTATAAGTAACCACTTAATCATTTAATTTATCATGTTGGAACAGTAGACTCTCATAAATCCGGACTATTGTGGCGGACGGCCGGTCCTGATTACGAAAAATCCGGATTTCCCGCAGTCGGAGATAAGTCGGCCGCGGGACCGATACCAGCGGTGATAAGCCGCACATGAAATTGCTACTGGCCCATACCGATACCCAGTGACACTTATTACACTCTGACACATTAACTAATGGTACTGTTACTGTAATGTACATAATACAGTACTGGACTGCAATTAAGTAAAATTCAGGGTAGGGCGTGTCAATTACCTCAGCCTCGCGGAAACTTACACTGCCCATGGATCATTACAAAATACATCATTCATGCAATGCGGAAGATGGCGTGAAAATTGAAGGGTCTAAAGCGGAAAATTGTTATAAAAAAAATTTTACCGTCCGGTCCGGATTTTCTGTGATCCGAATTTATGTGAGTCTACTGTAATAACAATTGAGAAATAACTTGTGCATGTAAAATGGGATATAACAATTATTTTTGGTGTAAAATTAATTACCTTTTATGTGTTAGAGAACAATAATTATTTTTCCATCCTTGTCTTTCAATAATTAATTCACATAGTTTATAATCTGTAGTAATAATCATATTTTTACAGTTTGAGTAATGTAATAGTAATAGGCGTATATTTGATTATTTCTTTCTGTAACAGATGGTAATTGACCTCAACTTTTCAATCTGTATATTGTTTTTATTCTAAATTGGATGTTCAATGGTAATGTAAAATAGAAATATTGAGGGAGTTTGAATTAATTACTCAAAAACCAAGATTTTTCTACTTGGTTTTAAGAAACCAGTAAAGCAGAACTTTTTTTTACTTGTTGAGTACAAAGTTTTGCTATCATCTTGCATAACTTAACCTAATAAACTACCATTATCAAAGATAAACCAACAGTCTAACAAAGAAAATACATTTTTATAGTAGATGAATATGGAAGCATGGAATTTGTGTAAAGTAATGAAGACTTAGCTGTCACTAAACATTTTCGAAAGTTATAAAGTTTAATCCAATATTTGCTATAATTTGTGTATATAAAAACTAATATACAACATTTTTGTGAGAATAAATCAACTACCACCATCAAGTGATAAAAGACCTACATAGCTTATGTCTAGGCCCATGTTAGGAACTAAAAATAATAGTCTAAGAAAGGGACACAGATCTAAAGCTAGGCCTCAGCAGTCAAAACTAAGACTATATGCAAACATGATCAGAAAATATACAAGACTCACTAGACAAAGAACATTAAAAGAATTAGGGCACTATGATGAGTGTGGTGCCCTAATGATTTATATTATTGGAGTAAATAAATGTTTGTCCCCCCCCCCCTCTTTCAAAAGTTCAGTGTATGATCTAGTTATAACTCAACAGTATCAATAGGTGACAAAATTTCAGCCTTATGGAAAGTAGAAGAATTAAAAATTTTAATTTTGTTTGTATTAATTATGGAAACCATAATTGCCTTATTTCGGCAGTTGTTTGGCTGATGAGATTGTCCAATAACTTTATATATGAGGCTTCAATTAGTTTTCATTTATACATTTTCATCGTAATAGTTTTATATACACAAATGATGACAAATGTCTGATCAAACCATGTTAATAATATGAAAAATCCATCATTATCAAATAACTTTTAAACTAGAATTTTCAAACGGTCGTGTTAGTAAGTTTCACAAAATTATAAATTTTTTAAAACGGAATTGTACTTTTCAAATTAATTACCAAAATATAAATATTTTTTTAAAAAATTAATTTGTTTGAGAAATTTCAAAAGACGTCTTCACAAATTGACAGATTTTATAAAAACTTAAGAGGTTTCTTATCCAAATTTTAAGGTTGAATGTAATTTATAAAAACATTAAGTCGTCCTATAAAAGTATTTAACCTAGAAAAGAATTATTTACAAATATTATTAGTTATTATGGGCCTTGACATTTAACCAACTATCATTATTGTTGCAGTTAACCTTCCCGTTCTGGCGTATTTCAAGTCACAGCGATCTTGCAGCTCTGTATAATGCCCTCGACATGGGATTTCTTTAATACAATTTTATAATATCACGTTACCAAGCGAGATTTAATAAATTAATTAATAAACTATCTATGTGATTTACCAACAGTGATTGTTGTGAATAATTCAAACAAACAAAACAAAACTAGTTACAATGAGGGATTAGTGTTGAAATAATGGTGTATATATTATATAGAAAATTAGATCTCTTAGAATAATTTAAAATTGGTATGTATAAAAAATGTGTATTGTATTTGTTTCTAATTTAAAAGAATAACACTTTTTTTTCATAAAAATTAGTAAATATGTGTACATTTTTGTAGGAGTGAGTAAATTTATCTTTATCAGTAACTTAGTGTGTATGTGTTTCTAATTCGTACAATTACTTCTCCTTGAGCATAAACCAGCCTTTGATATATACCTTCACTCCTTTCTACCTTCCAAGAATCTTAACCCCTTCATATGGGCCCTAAATCCTCCAGCCCTTCATGAACCTTTAATACCTCCAGTCCACCATAAGCCTTATTACTTCTAGCCCTCAATAGACCTTAACTTCTCTACCCCAGACTGCTCCAGTCCTTCATAGACCTTACAGACTTGCCACTTCTCCGTATTTAGGATGGAGACTCCATATTTTCAAAGCAATCTCCTGCGTTCCATATTTGCAATTAGGTTCTCCGTATTTTAACACAATTTTGCTTTTAATAATACTAAATACCAGTTTGAAAAAAAAAATAAGTATTCTTAGTTTGATGCATTTAGAAATTTGTCCCAGTCAAATATTTAGGTATTGGTTTCGGTTCTTAAATAAACGCTTCGTCTTTATTTTAGGCCTAGTTAATGTATACAAGAAATTGACATAGACACAAGGTTAACCACTTATTTAGCATGGATTCATTTCATATCGTGTCTATTTGTAGAAAAAGAAAGTTGGTAGGCTATTTTTAGCAACTGAGCTCTGAACTTCTGAACTTCTGAACTGCGCACACACATAAATAAAGGAAACCTGCTATACAGTTTCAGTGACCAGTGACAAAATGTGGTTTTGATGAAATGAAAATTTAATTATAGTAGGATTGTTAATATGTTGTGTAGTTCATGGCTAATAGAAAATATGATTGAGTTATAAAAAAATGTTTTGCGGAAGAGTTTTCGTCAATTTTAGAGTCAAAAAAAGGTACTACATTTGGCTTTTGCAGTGTTTGTCGGTGTGATTTTACTGTTTCGATATGGATGAGAATTGGGACTTTAGCATGAATCGACCTTTGGATAGTCATCAATCTTTCTATACGGTCCTTTTACACGAAATCGGACACGCCCTAGGCCTACACCATTCCCCTATTTCCAACTCCACAATGTTTCGTTATTCTATTATACTGAGAAACATTGCAGACATGTATCAATTAGATCTCTCCCCAGATACAATTAACAGTATACAACAGCTATACAGACCTAGAAAAACCACTACCATTACAACAACAGTAGCGACTACTACCACAACAACATCACCAAAAACAACAATGCGGTCAAACAATACCATTACTACTGAGTCGATTCTTCCTGATCTTTGTAGTATAAGACATAAAGTAAATACAGTTTTAATAGCCAATAATCACATATATCTGTTTTATGAGAAATATGTATGGATATTTGGACAAAGTTAAAAGAGATCGAAACATAGCACCCGAATTGATAACGGACTAGCTGGATTATTTACCAATAAATTTTGGAGGTGTAACCTCAGTTTATCAGGCGCCTAATAACGATATAGTTTTAGTATCAAATGTAACCGTGTACATTATTGAATACCCGAGTTTACAGAGAAAGTACGTGTATAAATTTGATGATTGGCTGAGGAGAAAGGTTAAGAGGGTAAACACTATACTTCATAGTAATCAGGGAAAGACTTTGGTATTTTATGATAACACATATGTGATTAGATACGATGAGTGTGCACGTCAAAGTCTGTATTCTATCAGGCAGAATAGCTGATCTTTACACTGGACTACCAACTACTTTAAGTGGCGGTTTCAGATATATAGACGGTAATCTTTACTTTTTTGGTGAAAATAACGTGTACGCATACAACGAGTTTTTAGGTTATGTGACGAGAGTTCATACAGATATATTTGATGTATTAAAAATCACCTGTATGAAGGAGACACGTCTCAAGGACTGGTATACCTTACTGTCGGACATATTCAACTCTTAATAGAACGCACCTCCAACCTTTTTGATCAGTATTGAAATGACCGCAAGACGAGCAACATCTACAAGGCGCCGTCGCCGAAGATCGAAGAGGAAAGGACACGGTCTTGTATCCTCGTTATTAAGCATAGGTGATAAGGGTTTGAATAAAGCAGTTGATTTATTACTTGTTGAACTCCATTTACCGTCTTACAACTATTGCAGTCCAGGTACAAAACTTGCCAAACGCTTAGCTCGTGGAGATAAAGGTGTGAACCATTTGGACAAAGCTTGTAAGGAACACGATATAGCTTACAGTAAATATAGTGATTCAGAGCGACGTAAGGAAGCCGATAAAATACTTGCCGGAAAGGCTTGGGGTAGAGTTAAAGCAGGGGACGCATCTTTGGGTGAACGTGCCACTGCTATGGCTGTAACAGCCGCAATGAAGGCTAAAACAAAATTAGGGGGTGGAAAGAGGACAAGGAGAAAACGTACAGTGCAATAACTATTGAAGCAATTAAAGGGGAAGGGTCTTTACTTGAAACCGTATAAGAAAGGTAGAGGTAAAAAGTGCCGGGGAAGTAAAAAAAAACGTTAGATTAATTACCGAATAGACCTTTAACAAATATTGATTTAGAGAAATATGCCTTGAAACTGAGGATCCCGTATTTTAGGGGTGTTTACATGAGCAACAGCTTTCCCTCGAAACCTTTGAAAAATGAAAATGCTATTGTAAACCTAGATAGTATCACCGCTGAAGGTACACACAAAGTCGATACCTGTCCTATATGCAGGCGACAAATACGCATACGTCTCCACATATTTCTGTAATTAATTTTAGCAGAGCACAACTTTTGGCATTATTTATTTTTTATTATTTTTCAAAATTCCCCTCTTAGATGTCTATCGCCTTGTCATGGTGAGAGGGCTTTTAACCAATTTGATAGACAGTGTTTTGAACTTTTGTTTTTTTATTGTGCCCCCCAATTTTAAGTCAGTCTTCATCGAGGTGTTGAAGAGGACGGAACTAGGGTAAGTTACATACCTATATTATGACTGTCTAGTAATTTCTTTTGTGAAAGAACATGTCCTCCTTCACAACAGAAATTACATGCAGAGGCGGGAGTAGTGCGTGCTTTATAGGTTAGGTTAACTGTTAAGTTTAGTCAGTCTTGCTCGAGCTGGCGAGGAGGACGGATCTAGGATAAGTAACATATGACATAGTATTGTGATTTATAGGTTAGGTTAACTGTTAAGTTTAGTCAGTCTTGATCGAGCTGGCGAGGGGAACGGATCTGGGTAAGTAATATATGACGTAGTATTGTGTAACGTTGGGGCTCAAGTGGCCTGAATGGCGTAGCATTGTGTGACGTTGGGGCTCAAGTGGCCTAAATGACGTAGCATTGTTTGACGTAATACTGTGTGACGTCAATCGGAGCTCAAGTGTCCTAAAGCATTGTGTGACGTAATGGCTATCTGGGCTCTAGTAAACTTTTGGGTGGCTCTGTGTCCTAGGTCTCAAGTGTCCCAACCGACATCATTTCCGGTAACATCTTCGTGACGACATAGTGACGTCACCGGATAATCAAAATTTGTATACTGTTGGTCGATATGTTAGGTCGGACAACCACAGGGGTTGACAACCGCGTAGTTAAAATATGGCGGTATCCACATTCCGGTAACTAACTAATGGTGGATCGACCTATACACATATACAAACAGATACACATACACATACACATACCCAAAACACAAAACACATACTCTAATAAGAGTGGGTCTTTCAGCTGGTTCACACACGACTGAAATAAAACAACTTTCACAATCTGGTCATTGTGTTTTATTTCTTAGACGTAAGATACATTTATATTTAGAAATGAATGTACTGCAGTGATAGATTGTATAGTAAGTATTTATAATGTTGTAAACTTTAAAATATTTTTAATGCAATTGAAAAATAAATGTCTTTTTAAAATGCAACCAGACTTATTTCTGAAAAGTTCACTTTGGCATTTCATACTGTCAAAATATTAACTTGATAAGTATCTAAGGTGTTTGCTTGTATTAAAAAATTTACAAAATTAATCTTTAACGTAGCAAATTATAAATTGCAGAAATAGACGAATCACTATGCGGTAAATCTTAAATCCCTTCAATTGCAGACTATACGATATCCCTTTTTAAAAGCTACCACAGCTGTCTTGGTCTTTTACTCTGACGTACAATTTGTTGCTTCCAGTTCGAATGCTCTGTTTTTTCTTGCAAAATAAGCTTTAGTATAAAACAGAATTCGTTTAAATTGGTAATTGTTAAGACACCCTTAAACCTTGAATACTACTGTCAGAAAAAAAGTTGATCAACATTACACAAACTGAAAGTGTAGATCCAGTTAGAATGCCTCGGTATTCCCACACATGAGTCTTGAGAAGGGAAGTATTACTTTCAAACATGCTTAAGTGGGACCGATCCTTCTAAATCCTGTAAGATGAGTTTTTATTCTGATAATGTGGGGTCATTAATAAAGCACTCAATTTTGTTTTTTCTTGAAAAAACCTTCGATCATCGCATTATAAAAAAAGGAAGGAAGAAAATGAAGACTCCCCCCCCCCAGCCTTCAAATACTCGTAGCGTTAGGTTTGCAAGACAACAAGATATGGTTAGAGAAACCTATGAAAGAAAGAGATCCAACCCGACATGAAAAAAGAACATCCAGCTGGGCTACCTCGGGATTGCCACATACACACATAGATATCTTGCAATAATAATGAGGCCTCAACATTTGACACAATTGTGGTGTCATGTAAAGTACATAATACCACTTTTTAGAATTTTTATACACCATGTTTTTTCACCCATGTTGGGGACACAAACATTATGAAGCCTATTTTTAGGAAAAAGTCACTATAGCTCTCAGATATGAGCGAGTTTATGACAGCTCAAATTTATGTTCCATCATATTTGTTGTACTAAAATTATATATTTTGATATCCTGCACCCCTGTTTTACCTAAACACCAACTTTTTGAGATATTAGCGATGTTTTGAATTAGTATATGATGACTGGCATCCTATATCCCATACTCTATAGCCTTTCTGTTTAGTATTGGGATAGATCTTGTGACTTCAGCTGGCAAAGACTTCTTATATCCAGTTCCGTGTCCAGTAGCTGTAAAGCTTGCATGTTAACATGTTACTCTCGTTAGAACTACACCTTTCATCATGTAGTCATAATTAGAACTCTCTCTTTTCTCGCTCGTTTTTTATCATCAGGTTTCTCTTGACCAGCTGTGGGTTTTGTTCACTTCCGACCCACACGCTATTAGAGTATTCAAGTGCTAGTATGTTATGCACTTTTATTCTTCTTTTTCTTTTAAGATGATGATGACCGAGAGGTTTTACGTCTTTAAATAACGGGTTGGGGGGAATTGATGGTGATTTTAATTGAAAATTTCATTTTACTAAATCAAAAGCATTGTTAATTTTGAATTTATGGAAGTTTTATTATTAAGGATATATTTGTTAACGTCAGTTTTCCAACTCTTTATCTTACCCTCATGGGTGCAGAATGGAAAAACATTTTTGGTATACACAGTTACATTTTTGGAAAAACATTTTTGACAGTTACATCAGTTAGTAGTAGTAGGAGTGTGTCTGGTGTCCTCCCTTCTACTTGTTTCCATAACCTGACTTGACGGTACAACCCATTCCAAGAAAACTAGGTACACAAATTACTGTTTAGCTACATTTAATTCTCAAAGTTGAAGTATAAGTTAATTCATCGAGAGTCTAGAGTGAAGCACTGCCTTACACCGAGTTGGGGGTTGGGGCCAATAAGGAAAAGGGACAGCACATGTACAGCGGGTGTTGCTGGGGATGATTCACAGTAGTAGTTCTGTGAACAACTTTATCTTCCCTAACTCTCTCTTGTAGCCGTTGCTGTTGCTCAATCATTTGTCTGTCAGTTGCTGAACTGTCTAAACTCTGTTGTGTGATCCGTGTAAAAGTATGTTATTTAGAGTTATTTAATGTTATAATTTCAGTGTACTTTAAGAATTAGGTTAGTGATTGCAGTTTAAGGTTTTATATATAAGTGACTATATAGTTTATACTATAACGATGGATATTTATTCTCCAGTAAAGAAGAATAAACCAGGACAGGTGATACGTAGTGTCAAGAAACAATGTGTTGGAACAAAACCCGGGAATTATAAAAGAATGTGCCATTAAAAAAGTTGCGAATATGATTGGAATAGGAAAGTGCAGTGTTTACAAGACTATGTGATTATTGATGGTTATAATCAACAGTTGGGTCTAAAATCTCCCGTTAACAAGAAAAAGCGGCAGAATGCCTTTGAAAAAATTGACGAACTGACAAAGTGTGCTATTAGAAGAAAGGTACATTCATTTTTTTTTTTTTTAGAAACGTGCAACCCACTTTGAATAAAGTTTTGGAAGCAGTAAATGAAGACGACCAATTGCCGAACTTCAAGAGGACAACAATCTATAAACTGCTTATAAAGTTAGGATTTAAATTTTCTGCAAGAGGAAGGAATGGTCAGAGATGATATTATTTTATGGCAACGAGATTATCTCCGGAAAATCAAAAGTGTATTGAACACGTGAAAGACGAAGAAGAAAAGATGTGTAGATTGGACAACATTGTAGAAGAAATGGAAGAAAGGATGGTCATTACTTTACAAGATGACAGCAGCGAAAGCGAATCAGACCTAGCTGAAGAACTGCAGTACAGTGATTGAAGTAGAATGGTATACTGGGTTTCTCCGTACCACAGGTTTATATGACCTAGGCCTCTGGGAGCCTCTTTTCCTTAAAAAAAGAGTGTCCCCTGAGATGGTGGTAGAGGTTGATGTCCTTCAGGGGCTTTTCACTAACATTCCACCAGTCATTTTTTAACTCAAACATAAAAGTATTAATTTTTATAAGTTTTTAGTTTAACAAATTTTAGAAACAAATTAACAATATTCTATTTTCAATCGTTGTTTATCCTGTAGCAATAATAAAAAATAAATATTTTATTAAACACTGTTTCAATAAACTGATGAATAAATTAGAACTGAATTTGGGGCTGATGATTGTGCATGCTTGTGTTTATATGGGCGAGACGGTCACTATAGTAGGCTGCCTTTGACAGCCTGCCCGGGCCAAATTCTCGGATGGCGCGGTTCTTCACTCTAGACCAGAGGTTCTCAACCTATGGGTCGCGACCCCCAGGGGGGTCGTGGGACGGGTCTGAGGGGTCACGAGGGAAGGTGACAAAATAAAAATAAAAAGCATTAAGGCCACAAATACCATACGAGTATCTGACGACTATAAATACACCACACGCAGTCCTTGCCTGCTTTGATATTGAAGGATTGAAAATGATTCAAATTACTTTCTTGAAACTATTATAACCGCTCACTATTATAGGTGATCATCAACGTTCTAGGCTCACCAAGCCTACTTTACGATGTTACTAGAAGGGGATCGCCAAAATTCTCAACCCAAAAAGGGAGTCGCAGCGTTGAAAAGGTTGAGAACCCCTGCTCTAGACTCTCAATGAACGAAATATAAAACAGGCGTACCAACAACTTGTTAGAAATATATAAAAGTTTTGTTCTAGCCCTGTCACTTCTTGGTGCATTTGCTACTGAGCTAGTGTTGCAAAAATAACTTATATTCGTGTAGTCACAACACTATTTGGAAAGCTTTCATTGAACCTTTATTTTATAGTATCTGTTTACTGCTCGAAAAACGTTTTCAACCAAAAGCCTACAGTCTTCAAAATTTAAAGTATTGACACAGTTAATATAAACACTAACACATTAAACTGATTAGAATAGGAGAGAGGACCAACATTGTCATGAACAGTAATGTAAACACACAATCAACAACAAAGTACAATTACATTACTTGAACACACAGTAGTAGTACCTATATCGTAGATACATTGTAATACTGAACATTAAATATAACTAAGAATAAAGGCAGAAGTGAACTTTGTGAAACCATACTAGTTACAGGTAGTAGACATCTAAACGTGGCTAAGGCAGTTATGACATATTGACTATGGTTGTTAAATAAGTTCCAAATATATTTAACTCCTTTCCAACTATAGATAATGCTGAATTTATTAACTATTAATAAGATACGATATCAAATTTTTACTGAGGTAACAAAATGTTATGGCAACAAAATCCATTCTCTCAAAAGCAGTATTTGATCCATTAGCTCAATCAAGACTTTTTTTTAAATGTCCTTTGTTTTAACCAGGAAATTTGAATTATCAAAGCCTAATAATATCAGGAAATGAAAAGAACATTTGTATCATTGTTAAACGATAAAAGTTCATTTTAAATGTTAAGATTAAGTTAACATTGTTTCTAAATGTAAAAGTTAATCTAAACAGATATTAAAGAATTAATTGTGCAATCGTTAGCAAATCTCTATCAAATGATTGATTACATCATGTAGGAAAGTAACTGAGATTATTTTATTTACTTTGTAGATAGTTCAAACAATTAGAATAAACAAATGAAGTTAACCAATAACTGACAAGAAGTTTATCTTTTTAAAATTTTATTGTTCGAACACATAAGAATAGACAATATTTGTTTCAAGATAATATCATGTTTACAGGAAATGAGATTGTTTTAAAATAGTAAAAGTTATTTTATAATTTTCCTCCAAGTGTGTATAAGCTTAAAGATTACTTCATGATAAATATAATTGATTATTGAATAAATAATAACGAATTTACTTTTTTATCAGCATCTCAGGAGTAATTTTATTCATTCTTTTACAAGTACTTTTATTCAAGGAAGGATGGTTGGAAATGGGTTGTTAACCAAATTTCAACTAACTAAGAAAAAGATTAAGTCATACATTTGTTATCCCAATTTTCAAGACTACGACTATATGACATACAGGCATCACTTTGAGAGGAGGTTTAGAGTAATAAGATCCCTTCAGAAGTTGAGATGGGTTACAAAATTTTTGTTACACCTGAAATAATATGATGTTGATACTAGCCTGTACTTGATACAAGTATCAGGAGTACCGACCCAAAATGACATTCACTACTGTGTAGTGTTTTGTGATTTATGGCTTTAAAATGTATTGTTTTTATTAGTATTCTTTTCTATTGTCAGCTGGCGATGATGACCTTGATAGTTTTTCGTATATATTTCTGTACCCCGGAGGTAAAGGACACCATGTCACAAAAACATGACTTTTCAGGAGAGCAAGTTTTCTACTTTTTTCAACATAAAACTTGTGTTACTTAATACTGCATAGAATTTGATTTCCAAAACTTTTAATGATTGTTTGTGGCACTATATACTAAAAGGAAACACTGTTTTTAAGTTTACAATATAGGTGTTTACCTTGAAAAAAATTATTGTGTGGACATGGTGTTGTACATCTCTGAATGGCCACTTCAAAATTTGGACATAATGTTTTTAGTTTTTTAATGCTATTTACTTGTAAGACTTTTATTGTTAATAGTGAGTGGTAAGTATAATAACAGACAAAACACAATGTAGTATTAAAATGCAGTTTATTAATAAACCTCACTCTTTTAAAGTACAATTACAAACATTACAATTATTATTTTAGAGGATGTTGAAAAAATAAAATTATAGACGTAATAGTTTTTGTCTCTCATAACTCTGTATAGTTTTAAAGAAAACATTTTAGTCCTCAGAGGAATCACTATCACCATTAGGATAGTCTCTGTTGTTCACATTGCTTTTTGGCAAATTTTTATAAAAGTCATGGCAGACACTTGGCATGTATGGTAGAAGAGATATTAGGTCATTATACTTCTTTTGAGATATTGGATAAATTTTATTGTTACTATTTGAACATTGTTAATGATTCAGTAGGCTACAGTGCATTTAGTATCGGCGTTATGTTATCCCAAAATACCTTATCCTCTGGAAAAAAAGTGGCTTACAAAAGTCGAAGGTTGTATTCTTTTAAAATTCATTAAGAAACACAGGAAATATTTAAGTTTCCTAATTCTTCAATAATTCTAGTAAAGAGTAGTGTTCCATATGTTAAAGATGGCATACTTCGGAATTTGTGAATGCAAAATAGCCACATTCTGTTAGGTTGTAGCTGATATTCAACACAGCCTTTTTGTAAATCTAAAAAAACACACACACACACACAAAAGTTATTTAAAAAAGTGGTGTATAATACACATTGTGCCACAAAATACTTCATTCTTTAAATTTAAGATCATGTTATGTAACAACGGAAGAAAGCAGACAAACTGGAATATTATAATTAGTGTAATTTCATTCTAAAAAAATCCTGATTGTGAGTTGGACCTAATGCTGTATTTTATTGCTGAAGAATCATGGTTCCATCCTTCTGGTCATTTGAATTTGTAAAACAACAGGTTTATTTCTACAGAAAATCCTCACCAGCTGCATGAGAAACTAGTACTTTACAATGAGAAAAATGGGTTATCCAATGCCATTATCAAACTAAATTATATAAAAACTTACATCCATACAAATTATATCAGGATAGAAAAAATAAAAAGGCATGCAGCGAAATTTTTCATAGATATCAAAAAATGTACTCTTGAGAAAAATAGTGTGTGGTGTGATATGTTTCTGGTAATTGCATTGTGGTTCCAATATTTTTTGATACAACTGTCAATACAGAAATATACTATCAGAATTTTGTGCTCAATTGAGTGTGATACTGAGTGGGACTGCTACTTCTCTTAACCATATGGAGCGACATGTCTCTCATTATACTAGTTTATGTTAACGAGTATTTTACACAAGAACAAATCTGCGGCCTCACTGGATTTGTTTACATGTGATTTTTATCTGTAGAGCTACATGGAAATTTTTTTTTGAACACTTTGGACAAATTAAAGATGAATATGCAAAATATTATTTATTGATTGTACAATTTCACTTACAGTCTTTATCAATATATTTACTATAGTAAAATATTACTATGAATGGCGTTTACTCCAACAACTTTTCTAAAATAAATGTGTAAACAATACAAAACAAATGTATTAAAATAATTTGTTTTCATTTTCATTTCTTCATCTCATTCATAAAAGGCAAAATTTTTTCTTGGCATGTACCCTCTTTAGTAAACCAGTATTAGATACTCATCCTTTACCTATTCATAAAATAGTCTGTGCAACAGTGCAATACATTAATGATGTCATTTCTTACATTATTAACTTAGGAATTGTTGTTTTTAATAACCATTATGAGATCTGTTTGACAAGGTAAGGTAGTGGAGAATATAAAGCGTTACAGAGTGTAGCTACACCGTACCCCTTCGATCATTACGCTAAATTGTACATATATAAATATAATTTTATTCAATTGTAAAATTTAATCTTGTTAATAAATTATGCACATCAGAGAGAGTGAGAAACACTGAACCACCCAAGGCCTTGCAGAGTGGGGATCACACTACAAGGACCACAGAGACAAAAGTCAACACAAACACTTAGCTTCAATTAGAGCGGAGGTATGTAACGACAACGCTACCCCTTCGTCCTAGTTGGAGCTAAGTGTTTGTGTTGACTTGTCTCTTGTGCTAAGCTGAGTGTGTCCTTGTGGTTCTATGAAGTGTAATTCTGAAGTAGACAATTTCCATCTTACCGGTGTTTGGCTGCTGGTGCTGACTTTTGGCTTCTTTGGAGTTGGTTCGTAGTCTATCATAGTACCCAGTTGGAACATATGGCGGGTCCTCAATCGAAGTTATCAAGTTATCCACTGGTAATCCTCTTGGTAAGGTGATGACCTGCCAAACATGCTGCAGAATATCCTCTGGATCATGGTCGATCGGTGGTATATCCATTGTAGGCGGAGAAAATTGTGCTTCAGCAAACAGTATAGATTGAGCTTGTTCATCTGTCATTTTATACATAAATGTATACAATATTAAGAGCTAATGCTTTATAAGGGATGTTTTTTTGTTTGTTCCAACATGAAGCGGACTGGTCTTTTCACAATGCGTCTTGACTTTGCTGTGTAATTGCATGGCCGAACTCTGAAACTAAAATAAAAAACACATTGTACATGATCATTATAAATCTAATGTACCATCATAAAGGTATAACTTTTGTAATTTAAAGTTAGTATAGAGTACGAAATATGGATATGAAACTAGGAACAAAAACATTTTGTTGTATCTGTCTTATTGTTCCAGTTACGTATCACTTTAACAATGCAAAGCTAGTACCAGGTTCCCCAAAGATAGGGGTCAAAGCAGTTACTCGTTAGCAATTTGTTTTCTGTCTATGTATGAACCTATATATTAACCACAAACATATATTCTCTATTGACTGATCTCCCAATATTAGTTAGTGGTGGTGGGAAATGTAGCTGGAATCCAGTTTTTAAATGAGCTTGTACATTCTTCTTAAAATGTTCATTCAGTTTTTTTATTAAGGTATTTTATTAAAACTTTCTGTGTTTGATATTCCATTGAATCTAAGTCATTAAAAGATAAATCCAATCCAAACCAAACTTAATGTTCACCATCTATCTAAAAAGACCCCTCCCCCCCTACCAGAAACACAAAACTAACTGACTATACCCAAGTTTCAGTGAGAATTAGAATGTGCAGAGTATCTGGAGACTTTTCACCAACTATTCTGTCCAAGAGAAAATTGATGCCTTACACAAATTTCATGCATTTAGTGTAAACCAGGATTCTATATCCTCTAGTTTACTGATAAGGGCATTGTGTAGTGTGTCTTATTCATGGATGCTGAGAGTTTGGATGGGGGGAAGCTATCCCTTAGCCATAGGTTGTAGTAATTGTCTTTTTCCCTAACCATGGGGGACTTTGATGAAAGGATCTTTTGATTCGAGGTCCAAATAGAGAGACTTACATGAATGAGCTTAGAATCATCAGAAGAGTTCAATTTTACTTTTTCTTGTTTAAAAGCAACCATCTCTCGACATTCATTAAAAAAAAAAAAATTAAAACACTAGTCCTCAAATACTATAATAGTGTCAGGGCTGGAAAGGAACAAGAATTGGTCAAAAGAGATCTGACAGAAATGTTGAAAGAGAGGGTTTTACAAAAAAGGTGTGGATATGACCAGGGTCCCCAAGTGAGCCCCTGAGAGTCAGAACAGTTCAAAGAAAGGGTGCTAGATAATGTGACCCTACCTGATGAGTGATTGACCATGTATCAATAGAAAATATCAAGGATATAGTGTTCTACATCAGTTCAAGGTTCGGAAATGTTCCAGTTAATGCAATAAAGTATATCTCACTAAGCTGTAGGACTTACGGCAATAGATCTGCATACTGGACATCTAAAAATAATGATGATGGTATAATGAGATATCTGCTGCTTTTGTTCTTACTGACCAAGATGACAGAACACCTTCAATATGAGTGTAAGATGTTTACAAAGACTCAGGATACTTAGAAGAGTCATTGCAGGGCCTGCAGTCATTAGAGTTGCTGAATGCAAAGTCCTCATGGAGTTCTTTAAATAGTCAGAGGAGGATCTGGGAGGAATTCTAATTATTCTATTATATTCAGATGTATTTTCGGCAACAGTGGGGAAAGGCTCCTGACTGTGTGATCCCCAAAAAGAAAAAAAAACATTGTTTTAAATTTTAGTCACATATTTTTCATGATTTAACATAGTTTCACAAATATTAATTGTAACAATACTGTAATGAATTCCAGTACCTTAGTGATTAAAATAGTCCAAACTTACACAAATTATATTTTTCAAAATTTCAACATGGTGTTCAAAATGTTTAACTTTTTTTGACTACGAACAGTTTTTATGAAACTCAATTTGACTTTTAGGACAATAAATGTGACTTTATCAAATAATTTTGGTGTAGAATTTTTAATCAGCTCTACAAGTACAAGTTACATCTCAATATATTTTTGAAATTTTTTTTTTTTTATAAGTATTATTTATAAATTTCAACTGTATTATAAATAAGTATATTTCGTCCAATATATTACAGAAATAAATGCACCACTCACTATATCCACAAGAAAAACGTTATCTTTGTTCTATAAATAGATTATCTAAAAAAAATAGACCTTGAAATAGATTTGCTGTTTTAACTGAAAATGACGCAAATGTACGCAATGATGCCTGACATTGATTGTACAGGTTATCATTATTAAAGATAATTTACTTTTGTAATTTACTTCTTTTAGTAAATTAAATAATGCACATTATTTTTTACTTGCAGATTTCCAGAAACCCAAGTTTTAAACTGTTTTTATTCATTTTAAAACTTGGGCAGAGCAGACCGTTTTGTAATTCCTAAATTGAACCTCCATTTCTTCAATCATTTCAACAACTCTGACTTTGCTATGATATCAATTTAAGTAAAACCTTTTTGGGTGTGCCAGACCAAATATAACAAGTTTTATTAAATCCTATTCATATACAGTTTGAAACTAGTATATATGAATGAACAGATTATTTTAGTTTCAGTTTAAAAACTGTCAGGGGGCTACAAGTGAGTACAGCCATGTCAATCCTGAGGTACCTAGCTGGATGTACACCTTTTTCCATGTAGTCTTTCATTAGATAATTAGTTACTTAGCATGTAGTCGCTCATTGGTGCTGGCTAAACTGAGCTATGTCGATAGCGTAGTTGCAGGCCCAGACTGATATGTACTGTTCCGAACCAAATTTTAAAAGATCCATGAATCTCACTTATATATATCATACAATCCATTATGCTGCTTGCTACAGATCCCTGTCTTTCATTATTTTTTATCAGGTTGGTCAAGAAAAACTTATTATTAAATATAGTTATTATTAATTATTATATAATAATAATGCTATTTGAGTATTCAATGGTTAGGGGTATTTATTTTATACTCTTTTATTTCTTTTTATATAAATTGATGATGACTGAGAGGTGTTTTGGTTTAAACAACAAGGAACAAGAATATATAGTCTTGAGTGTTGATGTTTTCATGAAGCAGTTCCTCAGAGACAATCCCAAGAGATCATAACACGATCTACATATTTTTTCATGTTGTCTTGGGTTAGATCCTCTCTTTTCTATCATGCCTATCTTGACCAACTCTTGTTCCTTTTGGATTCTGATGCGATTAGAGTATTTGAAGACTAAGGTCTCTTTATTTGATGTTCTTTTTTTTATAAGCTAATGATGACCGAGAGTGTTTTCACTTTTAAACAACAAGATCAAAGGCAAAGAAAAATCATGAAAGAGACCACAATAGCAAAAATTCTATATTAGTAATTTGACAATAATATTTCAGATCTGATTTCAATTCTATTTCAGAATTGCTGCATTCAATAAATTTTATGTATCCGATTTTTCAGTAAGAAACTGGCTTTACGAAGTTTTCTATTTGATCCACTCGAATGAAATAAACATTTAACTAGATGAATAGCTCCGTAATAATGTCTAGACTAAAGCAAATTTTATTTTTTCTGACTTGATTGTATAAACAAAAATTGTTTACATACCAGAGAGTAAAAAAAGATCCGTATAAGGTTTTCTTAGATAATTTGATCAAAAAAAAAAATCTGTACTTTTGTCATTTTCCAAATTGCCGTTTCAAAAAATCAAAAAAGGGGGGAGGATAAATCAAACAGTTGACATACAATCTGAAAAGGTGTAAAATTAATAAAATCTCAAAACTTTTCGATAAAAATGGAAATTTGCAAGAAAAACCCATTAAAATTGCCAAAACTTTAATGTGAAAAAGTTTTGCAAACTTTTACGAGTAGGTTTTCTCCTGAAAACTGAAAATCGTGATTTATTCAAGTTAAAAACATTGAAGTAATGTACAAAAAATTTTATATATCCATGTAAATTATATTTAAATCAAATTATACTTAAATAAAAGTGTAATAAAAATTTTACACATTTTTGTAATACGTGAAATCACGATTTGTATTTTTCAGGAGAGAATTGTTTGTAAGACAGACATTTTCAAAAATCAAGACATTTTCAGGAGTCAAAAATGTTTTTGAGTCTAATTATATGTATTTAATTTTCCACATTTTTATATGAAAAAGTTTTTCATGATTGTTTTCAATTTTTTAGAAATTTATTTTGACAACGTTTTAATTTCTACTTTGAGCTTCTTTTTTTTTAATCGACTATATCTCGGAAAATACGCGGTTTTTTTTTTTTTTTTTTTTTTTTAATGGAAATATTAGATACTTTTTTTGGGCAAAATGATCCACAAAACCTTTTCCGGGTCGTTTTTTTTTTTCATTTTGGCGTGTAAACAATTTGATTGTTTATAACAATAATAAACATTCAAACGTCATTTTTCTCTCGGTTTTTGTCTAGAAGTTATACGAATTTACCCCGGTTAGATTTTTATTTCATTTTGTCCACAAGATTTCCGAAGTTTTGCCTCAACAATGTATAAATTGACTGACTTTTTATCAATGGGCATTTTAGTCTCAGGTAAAGATGTTTCCGTAAAAGAGAAACACCTTTCATGAAGAACAATTCCACATTCGAGTCCGTTATATTTCAGGACTGCTATTTCCCTGTTCTTTTATTAGTTACTTCTCTCTTATAACACACTTTATTAAACAGTAGTGTTTACTTTTTTCTAAACAGTAGGCAGTTACTAGAAAGGAAAACAACTTCCAGTTAACGTAACTATAAAAGAATGTACAGCTGATGAGTAAATCATCATATTTGTTGTTCACAATTAGCCAAATATATTAGGGCTAACTAAGGAAGAGGAAGTAATTTCGATAAGACATAAACTCACAAGATAAATTTGTTTACTTTAGACATACTACTACTGATCAAATAAACCTCAATAACACTTTTATTGCATCCAGCGGACGCTAAGAGCTAATTTTATTTCCCTGTAACAAGCTAATGTGCTCTTCATGGCCATGCAAATAGTTAATGGTTAGTTTTATGTGTTTATTGCATGTTTATTTAATGAATGAGTAAAATCATTAGAATAGGCTTTAGGAAATACATTTAGCGCCAGTAAACAAAGGCTGGTCAGATGTTATCTGTTTGTTTTCCAATGCCATTATCAAACTAGGTTATGTAAAAACTTACAGCCTTACAAATTATATTAATATACGAGGATTGAAAAATAGATTAAAAAGGCATGCAGACGAAATTTCGCAAAGACATTTTCAAATGTAGTCTTGAATAGGTAAATAATCTTTAAGAAAGATCAAAAAGTAAGGAGTTGTTCTTCTGTTAATGTGTATATTATCAAATAATATAAGGTGTCGAAAAAAAGAAATTTACTTACTTTCAAATAATTCGAAAAATACGAATCTAATTAAAAGTTATATAAACGTGATTTTGTACACCATAAAATTGTGCACAATTTCTTATATTTTGTTTTTATTACTACCTAAATTGACTCTGTTATAATAGATGTTCAATGAGCACTGTGGTGACTGTGAACAATATAAAACACTGAAACTCCTACCACAAGTTTGGTACAATAACACACACACACACACACATAAAATAAAATAAAATATTTATTTGCCTTATGTTACTACAATTCCCTGATGTACATTTCGGTAACCAAGTTACCATCATCGGAGGGATCTGAAATAAAATCTGAAAATCGGAGGGGGATTAAGATAAGATCTGGAGAAAAAAAAATTCAGATCCCTCCGATGATGGTAACTTGGTTACCGAAATGTACATCAGGGAACTATAATAACATAAGGCAAAAAAATATTTTATTTTATTTTATTTGTGTATGTGTGTGTATTATTGTACCAAACTTGTGTAAGGGGTTTCAGTGTTTTATATTGTTTGTTATAATGGGTCAAAGTTAAAATAAATATACATAGGCCTAGTTAGTAACTTTTGTTAGGAAAACTTTTTGGTTTTTGAACAATTTTCTATTAAAGTAGCAAAAATATTTTTAAATTTTGACCTGTTATTACAATTTTTATGAAATGTAAAAAAATGTATACGAGTATATTTTAAAATTGAATTACAATTCAAAAGAAATAGATTTCAATATATCTAATGACGAATAGATTTGTTCTATGGTGTTAGTAAACAAAATATTGTAACTGTTGTGTAAATTAAAATGATATTTTTGTAACCCCAACTCGAAAAACTGTTTAATTAATATAAATGAAAACATTAAATATATAATTAGTAAGAACATATTTATTTTTGGTCATGTAAAATTTAGAAAGTTTTAGAAAACAGTTCAAATTTTATTTTCAATTTTTAATTTGTTTTGTACATTTGCTCGTTATGTGTCGTTCACAAGATTATATTTAATATTTTAGAGGGCTCCCTTTATTATTAGTAATGCCTTAGCAGCGCGAAATATTTGTTTTGAGTGGCAGCATTGAATTATCTGAAAGGTCCTTTGTACACAATAATGTAAGGTTGAATTGTAGTCCGCTGGGTTAAGTACATGCTGTCCTTGAAGTTACCAGGTGTGAGCCGTTAGATGGCAGCACTAAATTTTAAAACGGAAAATTAAATAAACAAAATTATACATAAATCGATCGGTTTAGGTGTATGTATAGACTCTCATTTTAAATTTCATAACATTTGACAGTAACATGATTAAGTTAAAACATCGCTAATCTCTGACAATAATCTCCTCCTCTCTCTATCTAAGCTCCTGCCATAACCATGTTATTTTATTTAATCCGGAACAGTGAGAGTTGATCTGTCCATATTAACGATTATACATAGTTTAGCCTTTAAAGGAGTATTTCTTCCCTAAAGGAGTAAACAAATTCACATTTTTAATATGCTGCTAGAGTAAGACTTTTTAAAAATAATTATAAAATATTGTTTGCTATATTCATTTTTCACATATTTAACACAATTATTGTTTGATATAATTGAAAAAGTAAGGTTAGTTTTTGTAAAAGTAATCACGGTATATGACGTGATTTTGCTTTTCACAAACTAGAAACGCAAGTAAAAGAGAAATAAACACTTTATAAAATTTGCTTATTGATTTATTAAAACAATTACGTACACTAAAATTGCGTTGGTTTTGTAAATTTAACTTAATAATAAAATGAAGTAAAATGTTTTGTCTTTAAAAAACATTTTTTGTTTGGAACTCTCCAAGGATGCACACATAAGTAAAGTATTGAGCAGTCTACACATTCATGAGATGTCTTTCCTCTTCTTTGGCCTGGTTTTTTAAAATTTATTTATTTTTTATGTCGCAGGATAAGTGGAAAATCTTCAAAAGACAAAGGGAGAAATCCGCTCTTCCCAATAGTGTGAGATTCTTACTCACTAAAAACCACCTTCCTTCATGTTAGTACCCCTATCGCGTGGGACAAGGAAACAGGAAAGGTTTTCCATGTACCAAGCTGAGAAGCTCTTTCCATGGGCGTATCGAGATTGTAAATGTGGAAGAAAGCAGAACGTTATGTATCCGCGCGAAGGGCGAGGTAAAGACCTGACTTGACAGAGTAAAACCTCGCGACAGATCATGCAGGAGCCCAGGTTTGGTAGATGTGGCGTGCAAAGTGTGAAGAATGGGAGTTACCTTACAAATACCTTGTTAGTGAATTTATTGGAGGAGCTACACTCTACATCTTCTTCTGCTGCCTACTCGATACTGAAATAAGCGTGCAAGATTAGACTGCATGCAACTGCATCCTGGTGGCGACAGCTTGGCTCATGCCGCTGCGGTGCACCCTTTGGTCTGAAACAGAGCTATAAAGCAAAGAGGTGAAATTTAGGTATGTAGTAGGCTATGCATGGCTTTATAGGCCCAAATGAGAGATCAAGGTCGGTCGTGCGAATAAGGACAGCGGCCGTCTGTGTTTGTCAAATGTTGTGTCATATCTACCTAGTGAAGAGATTAGTGTTGATGTTGGGTGTGCCTGGGCCCCCTTGTAGAGATTAGCTGATAATCCTTGAATGTGTTGTTTG
This sequence comes from Aphrophora alni, assembly GCA_963513935.1. NCBI lineage: Eukaryota > Metazoa > Arthropoda > Insecta > Hemiptera > Aphrophoridae > Aphrophora > Aphrophora alni. The sequence goes on along the minus strand of OY740774.1, from coordinate 32,202,827 downwards.
ATGAACGGCACATTTAAGTCTTTATGTAAGGTCCTAACTCTGGTGCACATTGGTGCTTTAGTGATTATTCTCAAACCCTTGTTTTGGAATATCTGTATCCTGCGCATGTGTGTATCCCTAGACGGGCGCGGCACCCTTATAGGGATACCCGCGCATTCTAGCGGGATAAGTATCAACTATTAGTAGTGAAACACGTTTACAGGGAGGAGCTATATTATGGTAGCGATGTTCGCGGCGTAATCGGAATCCGTTGCCATAGCAACCCAGACGTGTCATATGACGTGATTACTTCTTTGAGGAAAATTTGTCACCCCTTAAAGGGCTAATGTAATAATAAATAAATATTGAGTTTGTGAGATAATATTAGATAGAATAAAACTCGAACACAAGAATTCACAAAAATTACGATTACTTAAACGCGTTTCAACGACAAAGTTGCCATCCTCAGTGATACAAGTTATAGTTTAGTTATTGTAGCTCGTGTATCACTGAGGATGACGACTTTATCGTTGAAACGCGTTAGGTTAAGTAAACGTAATTTTTGTGAGATCTTGTGCGAGTTTTATTCTATCTAATGGAATTAACTTTCATAAATGAATTGCCCTAGGAAGTGTGAACAATATATTCATTAGGCTTCCCACAAGAGTTTCTAGTCAAGGTTTAATTTCTTCAACAGGAAGAAGTCAATTTCCTGGTTATCCAATATTTGTTTATCCTTAAATCTTTATGAAATAAAACTAGAAAACCTTGAAAGAACCCAGTGTAGTAAAGAACTGTGTTTGCAAAGAACGGCCTTGCTAAAGTCTCATTGCCAAAACACGTATGTCTCACTACGTAATTATTAATATTCAATTATTAAATTTAGACGTTTGGCTGTTATTTCCAAGTATTTAATTATGCAAAAATATGGATATTTCAAAAGGGAAATCAGTTTCAATACGTACCATGGTCTCAATGTCATGCGGCTTCATCAACTGTTATTTTAAAATTAGCTGTGAAGTAGAACCCGTCGCTCAAAGCGATACCAGAAGGTCAATCATTAGATATACTAATTTATATTAATACAATTTCAACTGTTTCCTTAAGAATACATCAACCTTACGCTAGAACACCCCATCCTTTTCTGTTTTGGTTATTTTCCAACTGTCAACTTTCAAGGATCACTTTGGTTGTCAATCTTATCCTTACCAAATTTGGTATGCTCTTATATTTATATAATATACATTTTTAAACCAGGAAATGTCAACATTCAATTTTAAAATATAGAATTGACATTCTTATTATAAAAACATATTTTCTTTCACCGGCCTTAGTCTACAAGGCGCCGGCAGTAGGATTACTAGGCAACACCTAGTACACACATTGACTTCTTTTTCTCTAACTTCCAGGACCTACGGGAAGAAAAGAGAGGATAGTGGGACAAGGAAATATTTATCACAGAGTGCAAAACTGACGTAGGAAACGTGCATTTTTCTGTTTAGTAAAATTAACAAACTCACCAGGGGCTGTTGTTAGCTGAAAGTCTAACCAAAGCTGAAACTCTTGCCTAATTTATAGCATAAATAGGCCTACCATTAAATTATTTTATTTATTTTAATAAACTCAACTCTGTAGCTGTACAACATAACCAATATGTTTAAGTAATTTTTTTTTAAACAGATATAAATAAATATTGAGCTTGACTTGTAAGATAACATGAGGTAGAATAAAACTCGAACACAAGATCTCACAAAAATTACGTTTAATTATTTTAGTTATTGTAGCACATGTATCACTGAGGATGGCGACTTTGTCGTTGAAACGCGTTTGATTAAGTAAACATATATTTTGTGAGATCTTGTGTTCGAGTATTATTCTATCTAAAAACAGATATGAAAATTTATTCGTCAACAAACTTATCAGCTCTGTTTTCTAAACAAAATATTATTATCAGAATTGAAAGCAATCAGTTTTAACGTTTAAAAAAAAAAATGACTTTTTCTTAGTAGCTTATTCTGTTATCAGTTTCAGTTGATGATTGGCACATATAAGAGGGTATCATAGGTGATTTTCTTGTCAATGTTATCGACCTCTGAAAAAACTCAGTTCTATCTATATATTGTACATAAGAACATACATTTTTAAATAAAACTAACCTACATATTCTTAAAATGACTTTTCTAAGGTTATTATACTTGCACACGGAAAAATACTGAGAAAAAAATAATCATCGGCAGACATAGTAAATACATCGGTACGATGTTTTTCTTAAATAACTTTTATTTGTTCTTAGCTTCAAGACAAATATTTAGACAAAAGTTTGTTGATGCAAATATCAGCGTCTTAGTCAGTGAGGAATGTGGAAACATTATTTGTAAACAACGTATAGGCCTAACCTCAATCTTGTAGATGCTCTGAAATACTCTCTAGTGTGGAATAAATAAATAATCTTTGATAACAATTAACACTCAATTAAACATCCTGCAATAATCATCAACCAACACTTTTTGTTATGTATTAAAACTCACAGATTACTCAGAATTCAATCAAAAACTGTTGGTTATTTCGTTAAATATGTCTACATTAATTATTGTTCAATGACTCAGTGTTTTTCTTTGACAAAATCTGTTTATCTTCATAGATTACACTCATCGACTAATCACTATTTTATCTCACAAAAAGAAGTAATAAATAATAAAAATTACATAATATACATCTTTATTATGTATTTAACAGTATATTAGTACAAATAATGTTCCCGGATAAGCTCGCCCAGACACACGTCGGTTCCAAATTCGAGAGAAAGCTTCGTTTGTTGATATCATTTTCAATTTTAATAGAATTTCAATTGATCCAGTAAAGCGAGGTCATGTTTAATTCGTTTGTTTGTGTGTTTGTTATGTAATCGTTATGAAATTTAAGAATAATGTTATCCGAAATTGGAGTGAACGATGTATGTAGGGTGCAATATTTTCAAAACAACTTAAAATACAAACTTAAATTTTAACAGTTTTGTAGAACTGTCCCACCGGAAGTTTTTACCTTGACAAAAAGTAAAAAACTTTTCCACTCAATACTTTTTTGATGTTTTCATTTTTAAGAATAAAAATCTTTTCGATTTTCATAGAGTTACAAAAATATTAAATAAACTATTATTTTAAATAGTTTCACTGTTTTATTCTCTGAGATTTGTTCTAAAAATTGATATCACTTGTATATTTCCATTAATCAGAGTAAAACAATAGTCAGATTCTTTACGTTTCAACGAATTGATGCACCCGTCATTGAGGTTCATCAGTGGTTCATATGTTTCTCTAGTGTGAGATGAAATCTTATCATAAATAACTTATCCAGTTGAAAATTGCTCCTCCAATTATCTGGAAAATCGTCTGTTTTATAAACAATATAATTTGTTGTTATTTTAAAGTTTTTATTATAAGTCGAAGAATAACTGTGATATTGGTTGAAAAGTTTTGTTTGGTAATTGTTTAGGACACACAAGTGTTTCCCCACGGCCTCTAAATAAACCCTCATGATAACATGCTAGCCTTGGTGTAAATGTAAAATAAACGGCATTCAGATATTGCACTAACTTTCTCATTACATATACAACATCTCCAAACACTAAAACAAAACAAAAAGTATTTACATTTTACATTTTTACAAACCCCAAATAAACATAATATTCTTTGCATATTGTTTTTGCAAATTTGTCTAGGCCATAATAAACATTAACTTTTAAGCAAAATTTGTCCGAAATTGTTTTGTACGGTTTTAGATATTCATTCGCCTAAAGGAGTGTACATGGTGTATTTTCACTTTTTAACCAATAATAGCAAAATCAAAATTTTGATAAGGTACGTTTAGTTTGGATCCATAAGATTAAACTTGACCGCTCACTTTAGTGTGTACGGGCTCGGTTATCCTACATGTAGTCTTGGGTTAGATCCCTCTCTTTCATCTTTCTTATCCGTCTCTCTTGACCAACTCTTGTTCTTTTCTGACCTTGACGTTATTAGAGTATTCGAGGGCTAGGGGGTTTATTTATTTATATATGACAGAAAAGTTTTCGCCTTACAAAAAAAAAATCGTCACATCTGATTTTGAGAAAATAAAAAATATTGTGTTTTGGATCTATGGTAGATACCCCACATTTTGAGTTAAAAACAAATGAAACTTCCTCCGGACAAATTATGCTCACAAATCGAATTTGGTTCAGACGTATGGGCTGTAGTGGAGTCTAATGCTCGGACAATGGACAGTCTGGCAGACTATATAATAACAATAATTTATTCCCATTCTTGCAATATATATGTTTCTCTCATATTTTACTGACTTTGGAATATTTACTGATCACTTTTTTCAGTAACGTGATCAGTATGTAAAATAAACAAACTACAACTGTAGAAATTATAGTCCAATTTATCAAAAAATAACACTTTCTCAGCACAGTTCTCCGTACCATTCACTGATTAACTCTTAAACAAAATAACTAAATAAACAACAATAACTAATAAAAGATACCATCCCTAATGTCAACAATCTACCCGCTATTAGTTTCTTTTTTTAAATAAATAAAAAACAATTAATAACAAAAACAACATTATGGCGCCCAGCCTAGCACATAACATCACACAGTCTATTAAAAACAAACAGATATTTACATAAAAACACAGCTTCTTTAGACAAATGGGGGAGTTATGGTTGATAGAGAATTCTGGTTGTGGAAGTTAGAATCGCGACAAATCGATGGGCTGATTACGTCTTATTCGTCTCAAAAGCCGTTCAACTTATTTTTACTTATTGTTGGAATGAAATTAAATGGAATGAGCTTGGATTATGTAAATCATGAATTAGTTTTTGTCTAAAAAATTGGTAAAAGACAGTTTGAATCGTTCATGAAAAGTTACACTAAATACAGAGTTCTTTTTCTGCGAGAAGAAGGATCTGTTAATATTCTAATAGATCCTGCTCAAAGGCGCAGAAATGTGTTGTGTCTTCTGCTTGAGATGATAGTTTTCTTGTGGATTGAATGATGAATTACTCAAGTGGAGATTTGAGACTATTATGTAATTGCTATGTTTCTGATATACTGTGGAGAGAATTAATTTTGTGAGTGTATTATTTTGGAATTTCTTAACGATCACTGTTATACAACTGAGTACCAAACTGAATCAGCATATTTTATGTTTAAACTAATGTACGAGGGAAAGTAAAAAAGTAAAGGGAAATTTTGATTTCCCTCCGAATCACATGTATGGCAGTACTTTTTTGAAAATCTTGCACCCTACATACTTCGCTAGCTCCAAGTTCGAAAAACATCGTTCTTAAATTTCATAACGATTGCATAACAAACACACAAACGAACAAATTAAACACAACTTCGCATGGGCGTACCCAGCGAGGGGCAGGGGGGGGCACCTGCCCCCTCCTGGAAGCAAAAAAAAATTAATCTTTATTATACATTTTGTTGCTGGAATTTAATACAATTCTTGAAATAACTATTTTAATAATCAATTGTATATTGAACGTATATACAAACATGGCTCCCCCCCCCCTAGTTTTGATCCTGGGTACGCCCTTGCAACTTCGTGTCTCTTTTGATCAACTCTTGTTCTTACCCGACCCTGACGCTATTAGAATATTCGGGGGGGGGGGGTTTATTTTATGTTCTCTTCTTCCTCTTTTTATAAAGAGATAATAATCGAGAGGGTTAAACAACAACAAGAAATCACTCTGGGTAAATAGTTAAAAGTGAATATTTTTTTAATAAAAAAGATTTGACTTTGTTGTGTATTTTAACACTTTTATTAGTGTGATAGGATGAATTAATTTTTGTCTTAACTTTGTGTTACATTATAAACTCGTTACCGATCACATGTCATGTGGTCCATATGGAACTAGTTCCACAATTTATTTTATACTGTTTTGTGTATACAATTTTCAAGAAATAAAGTTGATTTTATTTTAATTTGGTGGTTTAGTCCTTCACATTTTTTGAAATTCAATCAAAATATCAGCGACTAATTTCAAGATACACGACTTTTTAAACGGCGTCCACAACCTAACCTAACCACAACCTAACCTAACCTAACTACAACCTAACCTAACCTAACCTAACCTAACCTAACCTAACCTACCCTACCCTACCTAACCACAACCTAGTTCCACCTATTCACTTCTAAATTCTAAATTACCTTTTTTTTTTGAAGTTAGTGGTGAATACTTTTGTTGTGGATTTGTATATGATGTGTGTGTAAGAAAGTTAATGCAATATTTTTGCACCATTAATTTTTTTACACCTGGAAGTACCGGATTCTAAGAATAATGTAAAATATAAATGAAAACGCATTTACTTTCTTCACTTTAAGAACCACCACTGAGACAAATAATGCAGTATTTAAAAAATTACTATTTCAGTTATCCCTAATTAATTTATACCCAATAAAATATTAATTTTTGTTGTTTTAAAACGGAAAACCTGTCTGTCATCATCGCTCTCAAAAAAAATTTTTTTTTTATGTTAAAAAACCATAGCCTTCGAATACTGTATTAGCGTCAATAGTAAGAGAACAAGAGTTGATCAAGAAACACCTGATAGGAAAGATGAAAGAGAGGGATCTAATCCAATACTAAATGAAGCAATGTGTAGAACCAACTGCATACCTCGGGATTACTTTGGTCGTAGGGGAGACCGGCGTAAGTTCGGCATACGGGGCAAGTTCGTTCGCCTTCTTATTATTTAGTTTTCAGAGGTTGGCAACACGAGACTAAGCTCAGTTGTTGTACAAAGATGGCGTCTGTCACTCAGTGAACTGTGGATTGTCTGTTGGAACATTTGCTGTATTTAGAGGTAAATATGTGTTTTGGACATTTTGCTTGTAACTTTGGTTAAACTTTAAGTGTTTGGTATGTGTCCTAGCAATAACAACTACTTTTACTATTATTTATCACCAAAACACTCATAATGTATACTGCCATTCAGCATGTTAAAAAGTTATAAATGGTTCATAGGTTTAGATCTACACGCATTATTTTCTCAACGCGTCGTTTGGGGCAAGTTCGTCACGCTTGCCGAACTTGCCCCGTACAAGAAATATTGTTGCCCTTGTTCCAAATTTATTTTAATTTGTTTTTTATTACTATTTTAAACACTTAATTATTTATTTTACATAACATCATTTTCAAATATTATATGTATAAATTAATATAATTTATTAAAGTAAATGATTTCTAATTTAACTTTGTAATTCATACGATTCCCTAAATTTAGTTCAGATTTTGCATTTTAAATATTTTTCCAGGTATTCAAATAAATTATTATTACAGAATTTCACAAAATATTTGTTTTATTTCAGAATACACAATGGTGCGAAATTATAAACGGAAGACTGAAGATCGATATGACCAAGAAACATTGCGCCTTGCTGTAAACGCATTTAAAACAAAAAGTTTAAGTCTTCGAGCTGCATCCATTAAATACGATATTCCCAGAACTACATTACAATACTGGATCATCAAAGACTTTCCTGTAGCTACAGTGCAAAATAAAGGTAGATTCAAACCAATTTTTTCAGAAAAACAAGAAGAAGAACTTCGGAATCATATAGTTAAAGTGCAGAAAATGTTTTATGCATGAGTTCAACTGAACTTCGTAGGCTTGCATTCCAATTCACTGAATTAAACAACATAGAGAACCCTTTTAAAAAATTAAAAAGATGGCTGGACCTGATTGGTTTGGAAGCGTTTATGAAAAATGGGAAACTGTCCTTCAGATCACCGGAAGCTACAAGCATGGCCCGTGTTATTGGTTTTACGAAATATAAAGTCTCTAGATTTTTTGAAATACTTCAAGCAGTTAAACAAAAATATAATTTCAGTGCAAAAAATATTTTTAATATCGATGAAACTTCGTCAACTACGGTCCAAAATCCCAAGAAGATTATCGCACAGAAAGGAACTAAACAAGTTGGAAGAATTACTTCTGCCAAAAGAGGGAAGAACATGACTATAGTTGCAGCAATTAGTGCTGGAGGCACCTTTATTCCACCCATGATACTATTTCCCAGAAAGAGAATGAACCCACAGCTTCTAGTCGGGTCTTTTCCAGGAACTGTAGGTTTGGCTAACTCGTCGGGATGGATGGACAGTGACCATTTCATAGAAAACATTAAACACTTTATAAAGTGTGTGAAACCTTCAAAGGATGATCCTGTGCTTATTATTTTAGATGGACATTCAAGTCACAAATCATTGCAAGCAATTAACATGTGCAGAGAAAATGGAATTATTTTGATAACTTTACCACCACACACAAGCCACAGACTTCAGCCCTTAGATGTTGCAGTTTTCGGGCCTTTTAAAGCATATTTGTCAGGGGAAATGGACAAGTATATGACAAATAATCCAGGAGTGCGTATAACAGATTATTCATTAGCCCCACTGGTCAAAGAAGCTTATATTAAGGCATTCAACCCAAACAATATAATCAAAGGATTTGAAAAGACAGGAATATCGCCCTACAACCCAGACATCTTTGGAGATGAAGATTTTATGGCAGCTACTGCTGTTTTCCCTCCAAATGAACTAATCGATAACAACTCAATAGAAACTGGAGATGAAGACTTGCCAATGGAAAGTACACGAAGTCTAACTCCAATTCAAACAGCTGTCATGACTGAGACTTCAGAGACTATTCAGATTTTGAGTGATTCTACCTTTATACAGTGTTCACCAAGTAAGCCTTTGACCTTATCTAGCTCTGGCATCAATTCCATGACATCAGAAGATAATATTAATTATCCATTAATTTCTAATCAAAAGTATTTATCAAGCTATCCATCCACTTCAAATTCCATAGACCTACCTAATATTTCAGTGACAAATTCCAAATTACCAAATACTTCTAGTAATCCTGACTTTTCAGTTTACTGTTCAAGTTTTCCCAAATCTATGCCAAGCACTTCATCAACACTTACAATTGAAGAGATATCTCCACTTCCAAAAGTAAAGTCAAAGAACAACAAATGTAAAGCCGTTCGCTGCCAACAACAGTCAGAAGAAATTACATGTTCACCTTTTAAAAAGAATTTAGAGGAAAAAGAAGCGAAGAAGAAAAAACTTCCAAACACAATTGCCTGCAAGAGGAAGCTAGATAAAAATGAACAAAATAACAAGTCTTCTAAAACGAAAAATAATCAAATAAAACCTAAAACTGTAGACTCCAGTGAAGAGGATGAAGAAACATTTTGCATTTATTGTTCAGAAAAATATGGTTTGACACAAGAGGTTTGGATTAAGTGCGAGTTATGTTTTAAATGGGCACACGAAGACTTCACTGATTTGGAAAGTATTTTAGGAGTGTTTGTGTGTGACATGTGCCGCTAAGATTGAAGTGTTTTTACAGCGATATCATGTTAAATAACGTAAGTGTTTAAATTTGTTTGTTTGTTTGTAAATTGATTGTTGCATATCTTTTAATTTTTATTTTGTTACATTTTCTAATTATAATTCAGTATTTTATTTGTGCTTTTATCCTCTAACATTGAAAGAATGTAGTGCAAGTAATCAGATTTTTAAATAAACAGTATTGTTTTATTAATATACTTTATATTTATTAAAATCTAAAAAGTCCCAACTTGCCCCGAAACAGTTGCCGATCTTGCCCCGTCGTAAGGGGCAAGTTCGGCCAAAAAGCAAAAAAAACAAATTAACAGTAAACACTATTTTAAATACTAAAATTGCATAGTAAAATATAATATACTATTCATGATAGTTATTATTTTATATTTTACAATAAAAGATATTGTTATTATTTTTAATATGTGATTTACAAACTAATATGCCTTAAAGTAACGAACTTGCCCCGGTCTCCCCTACTCAACACTGTAAGTGAACGCCAGAGTGGAAGAAAATATTCAGTCAACCTTGATAAAAAATCAGTCAAGTTTTTGTTATCATTAATTAGATATGGAAATTTTTAGAACATGATTTTATTCACGATCTGTATGCGATAAGTTACCTGCTGACTTATCAAATATGATTTCACAGATGTCAATAGAAGTCAACTTTTATCTGAACCGAGTTTGATTTGAATTGATTGTGACCTTGACAATGTAATTATAAAGATTCCTAACGTTATTTTTTTAAGTAAAGTCAGTTTCATAAAAATCACTGATTGGATGACGAAACTGCGCACGAGTAATTTTTTTCTCTTGATTAAAGACGAAAAACCTCACTGTTGTCATTACCTTTGTATGTTAGTGCTAGTGTGTATGTATTATTTTGCTATGGTTGTTATTTGTTGTATATGTGTTTGAAAATGTTGCCAGTTTTATAGCTATTGCTATATATAAAATGTTATGTGACAATAAAATAAAAGTGAAAATTATTTTAAAAAATAAAAATTGGAGAAAATAACATAAAATAAAGATCCCTGGCACTCGAATACTTTAACAGAGTCGGACGAAAACGAGAGTTGGCTAAGAGAGACTTGATAAAAAATGTGAAAGAGAGGGATCTAACTCAGAACTGCGTGAAAGAAAGGGTAGATCCAGCTAGGTTACTCGGGATTGCCAAGCCTCGCGTGAGTAGAAACTTTAACTATTAGATGATTTTTGTCCCTTAACTACTCCAAGGTCTCGTTTTCTAACTATATTTTTCTATTGTCTTGTCTGTGTAGACTGGTTGCAAATTGAAGACACGTGCTTGAAATTATAAGGGTCCTTGGTTTTACTTACGGACTTTTTTTTAAATACATTGAAGGGTTAATATCAGTTCCGATAGGCAAAAGTGTACACATAATAATTAAATACTGTATTTAACAAATTAATAAATAAAATTGAAATAGTAAGGGGGATGTCAGCATAAAGTGGTGTACTCAAATAACTCCTGCTTCTGTCGTTGTAATCGTTGACACATTCAGATTTTTTAATTGTTGAGCGATGTTTATATAAATGATGTTTGAAAAATAAAATGGATTAGTTATACTAACTGACTATCATTTTTCGAAGCTGAATACACGTACACAACATCCTGAGGAGCAGAACCAAACACTCCACAACACTTCAATTACCGAGTCGTTGAATACACTACCTTTCAATGAAAATCGCTCGACCGGATCGGTCTCCCTGGACATCGAAAAAGGACTTTGATAGGCTGTGACAAAACTATCTCATAGACAAACTTAGACAGTACAACTTCCCAAGGCAGGGTGATGCACCTTATTAGGTCCTACCTAGCAGACCGAAAGTTCAGGGTTGACGTACCAAACAACATCTACACAGAGGACAATACGAGCTGGCGTTCCTCAAGGTTTGCTCATCGGGCCCATACTGTTCAATATCTACAACAATGACATTTGATAACACCAATGTGGCTATATATGCTGACGACACCGCGATATCCGCAGTCATGGCAACCACGTATGATCTACAGTAGGCTACAAACTTCACTAAACAATATAGAGCCATGGCTTAGAGGCTGAAGAGTAAAGGTAAATGTGTCCAAATGGCAAGCGCTTTTGCTCTCTAAAAGACAAATACACACTATTAATACGCCCTTGCGCTTATTCAACGAAGACATAAACTGGAAGGGTCATGTGAAGTACTTCGGGGTCATCCTCGATAGTAAACTGACTTGGTCCGTTCACATATCCCACACACGTAAAAGAGCAAACGTGATACTGTCATAACTCTATCCATTGCTCAATAGAATAGGTTCTCTTGTGCTGAGAACAGTCACCACAATATATTTGTCTGTACTTAGTAGCATCTGGGAACACACATGCGAGACTACAGATATTGCTAAACAAAGTTTTTAAAAAGGTCACTAAAGAACCAAGTTGCATTAGAGTTGAGACCTAACATAAACACTTAAATGTACCGTTCGTCAAACAACACATCCAACGATTAGCAGCTAATCTCTAGAAGAGATCCCACCACAACCAACATCAACACTAATATCTTCATGAGGCAGATAAGACACAACACTTGATAAACACAGAAGGTCGCTGTCCTTAATCATATGATCGACCTTATAAACATAGTTTACATAGTACATAGTTTACTACATACCAAGTCTGAACTCTTTGCTTTTTAGCTGTGTTTCAGACCAAGAGGTGCACCACAGCGGCCGAGCCAAGCTGTCGCCACCAGGATACAGTTACATTCAGTCTAATTTTTGCACAAGCGTCGAGTAGGCAACAGAATAAGATGACTTTGTATCACCCCCAATAAATTCACTAGGAACGTATTTGTAAGGTATCCATCTTTCACCTTGGACGCTAGATCCACTAAACTTGGAGCTCTTGCAAGATCTGACTGGACTCTAGGATAGGTCTTTAACTCGGCCTTCCTGCGGATACATAACGTTCTGCTTCATTCACATTTGCATTCTCGACATGTCCATGGAAAGAGCTTTTCAGCTTAACATAGAAACCTTTCCGGTTTCCTTTTCCTTCGCGATAGGGGTACTAACAGGAAGGTAGGTAGGTGGTTTTTAGTGAATAAGAATCTCACACTATTGTGATGATCGGATGTCTCATTCCACAATTTCTGAATTCAACAGTATACTAGATATATAGTAAAATAATGTTAAAATAAAGGTAAAAAAATAATATAATGGTCTGCACCATGAATGGATCATTTTTTGAAACATTCAGTAGTTTAAATACTCTAAATACTTAAACATAATGCATGGATTATATGAGAAAAAAATTACAATTTGCTAAATAAATATTTTCTGTGCAATTTCTTTCAAACCAACCATTGTAAACTTCTCCTCAAGTCGACCGCCGTTAATTTATAATGGGACTCTCTCGCAACCATACCACATGTTGGAGTGAACCAAACTGCACAGAATAAACCTTGTGTCTTAAGTGAGAATCGAACCCACAACCTTCAGTACCAATCCTTGATTAAGGGCAGTCCATGCCTGAAGTCTCTTAACTACTAAGACACTTAGGTATATAGTTAATTATTTAACAAGACTTGAGTGGTGTCAGATTGCCTATCCTACCCCGTATTTTTTTTAAATTTCGCAGGATAGGTGGAAAATCTTTAAAAGACAAAGGTAGAAATCCGCTCTTCCCAATAGTGTGAGATTCTTACTCACTAAAAACCACATTCCTTCCTGTTAGTAACCCTGACACGTGGAACAAGGAAACAGGAAAGGTTTTCCATGTACCAAACTGAGATGCTCTTGCCATGGGCGTATCGAGATTGTAAATGTGGAAGAAAGAAGAACGTTGTGTATCCGCGCGAAGGGCGAGGTAAAGACCTGACTTGACAGAGTAAAACCTCGCGACAGATCATGCAGGAGCCCAGGTTTGGTAGATGTGGCGTGCAAGGTGTGAAGAATGGGAGTTACCTTACAAATACCTTGTTAGTGAATTTATTGGAGGAGCTACACGCTACATCTTCTTCTGCTGCCTACTCGATACTGAAATAAGCGTGCAAGATTAGACTGCATGCAACTGCATCCTGATGGCGACAGCTTGGCTCATGCCGCTGCGGTGCACCCTTTGGTCTGAAACAGAGCAAGAAAGCAAAGAGGTGAAATTTGAGTATGTAGTTGGCTATGCATGGCTTTATGGGCCCAAATGAGAGATCAAGGTCGTTTGTGTTTGTCAAATGTTGTGTCATATCTACCTAGTGAAGAGATTAGTGTTGATGTTGGGTGTGCGTGGGCCCCCTTGTAGAGATTAGCTGATAATCATTGAATGTGTTGTTTGATGAACGGCACATTTAAGTCTTTATGTAAGGTCCTAACTCTGGTCCACCTTGGTGCTTTAGTGATTATTCTCAAAACCTTGTTTTGGAATATCTGTAGCCTGTGCATGTGTGTGTCTCCAGTTACCCCGTATTTACATTAGCTGAAAGGTTCATCGGTTCACTACTATGTATCGCTATTAAAATAGTTTTTACCACAATGACCACAGTTACCATAATATGGTACATTGTATACTCTCTAACCTATGTTATAATTTTCCAATTCAAAATTTTTTTAAATTTAGACACGTCCCATACTTTTGGAACAGCCTATATAGGCTACATCAATAAATTAAAACTAAAATAGTGAACAGTCGGGTCTTTTACACATCCAAAGACTTATATTGTTTACTAGTAGACCACTGTTAATGAGCAGTTATCTAATTTCTTTATAAATAATTATTTTTTATAGTATTCATTAATCGGCAGTTTATTACAAGTTTACCGAAAAATGACTTTTTTCAAACAAGATGTCACATAAAAAAACTCGAACACAAGATCTCACAAAAATTACGTTTATTTAATCAAACGTGTTTCAACGACAAAGTCGTCATCCTTCTCATTGATATATGAATGTTATAGTGTAGATATTGTAGCTCATGTATTCACAGAGGATGGCAACTTTGTCGTTGAAACGCATTTGATTAAAATAAATGTAATTTTTGTGAGATCTTGTGTTCCAGTTTTTTTTATTTAATATTATCTCACAAATCGAGCTCAATATTTATTTATAAGATGTCAGATATTTCAGGAACCGCTAAAGATATTCTCACATTTTTTTTACAAGTCCAAGTCCATGTTATAAACTACTGTTTAACACAAGTTTTCTGACTGTTTCAATTATAGGGCAAGAAAAAAAATTTATGTCAAAAAAAAGGTGTTTAAAAAATTTACATTTCTTTAAAAAAATGTGAAAAATATGTTTTACTTAAAATAAGAAAATCCTGTGGTAAACACTGGAGATTGAGTCCATCTTTAAAATTAAATTAAAATTATGAGGCTAGGACCAACTTAAAATGTGGCATTTGCTTAACATTGAGGTTAAATGGGAATTGGACTCCCCTTAACTAATATAGTCTATTAGGTTGGTAAAATTTATTAAAACATTTGGCTGATTTTAGGTACAAGTCTACTGAAAGATTTTATTTCTCAAACAAGTTAAATGTGACATATAGCCTAATATTTTTCCTTTCAATAGGTCAAATATCAGTAGGTACTGTATTGTCTTGATAAATAATTGTCTCTCAGATGCCTTACAAACAATACTACTGTTGAGAAACGCCTTTTTTTACGTTATTCAATTTTAATTATATATTTTTGTATTTTTAATATCGGTTCTAGTATAGAGTTAACCCCAAGGTGTAACTCCGTATTATAAGTAAAATAATTACATATCACGATTAAACCCAATATTATTTTTTTATGAAATTGTTTGATTTTTTCGGAGTTTAAACAAAAAAATTAAAATCAGGGTAAAACTACCTAGACCAGTCAATAAAGAAATGAATGGAAATCTATTCAGTCGTTTCGGATGGAGAGACAATCCCGGAGGTCCGAAAATATCTATTCTATATCTGTTTTATACTTCTAATAATTTTAACACAAATTTAATATGGCGGAAATGTGCTATTATTTATACTAAGGCAAAAAATACGTGTTTAAAAAAGAAACTGCTGCTTACTTTATCAATTTATTTGCAATTCCCCCCCCCCCTAAAATTGTATGATAGATGTCTGTTTTGTAGTATTTTAAAGCTTAAATAAGCATAAAGATTTTGATTGCAAAAACATCGCGAACAGGTTAGGTCAGGTTTTTATTGAAGCCGATTGATCAATTTGAATATATATCCTAACCTAACCTTTTTGTAGCGTTAAAATTTAATTTCACACAATACGACTAATTTCAGCTTAATTTACGCAGTAACGTTTTGTCAACTAAAAGTATCGTTTTATAATAAACTAGGCTTTTTACGAAAAGGCTGATTGTTCTAATTATTCTACAACAAACACACTCTATCATTGACCCAATTTTATCTTTTCTGCTATCAACGTCACCGCGTTCCTAACATGTAAATTTGCTAATGCAATAGAACACCTGTTGTGTTACTCATCGGTTAGTCATATATGATGGTATCATTACTCATTTTGTTTTAGTTTTTATGTTCAATTTCATCATTCGAAAGCTATTAGGCTACTTGGAGTATCTTAAGTACGGTAATAAAATAAGCGAATTAAAACTTTATCACACTTCCATCTTCAAAACCAGATAAAAATCGAACTAAACTATTTGTTATGAAAAATGTCAGTTTAAAATGTTGTCAATAAAAAATGAAAACGAAAAATGGACTCCGTCTTTGGAAAAATGTTCACAGGCTATGTAGCGTAAATAAGTGTAAACGTGCTTCGTTTTACCATAAACGCCAATTATTCTGAACCGTAATATATCTTTACTTGCGATTATACAACCAGGTTTGGATCATATTGTTCACATACTCTAAAATTTGAACGAAACCTCTAGAACCGAAGTGGAATTTTAGAAGAGATACCGACCAATACGTTTTGGAAGCGATACTTAAGGAAAATTTAATCATTGTCGTTACAGCCGATTTTTAGAAAACCCATTATATGTCGCAAATATTCTGTATTGATTTTTTTTTTACCCATCACATAATTATCTCTATAGGCTTATTACATATTTGTGAGAAGTAATGAGAAAGTGTGGGTGGTTGAGACACTCTTCCAGTGGGGGGGGGGGTGTTAAAAGGTGAAATTCTGGAGTAAGACAATGAATAGTAGGAAAAACAGGTAATTCCTGGAGAACGGTGGATGAGAAATGTCTCGGGTGGGAGCGAAGACCAAGGATACAATAGTATCAGATGGAAGGCTTTATGGACACCCTTTATTCAACAAGGAATTAAAGGACATAAGGTAAATAAGATACATAAACAAACTAGATAAATTTCACAAGTTATCATTTTCAGTGCCGATTTTTTTTTTCCTCTTTCTTCTTATGTATATACGTAAATAAGTATACAGATAACAAAGTTAGTCAATGGCAAAGGAACCACTACTTTGGAGAGGTCAAGAGATTACTTTACAGGTCATTGCGACCTCCCGAAATGTTTAGGTTAAGACCTTTTATTTATCAGTAATTTAATTAATATTAATTAGGCCTGATACTAATTTATAGTAAAAATTCCATGTTTTTTTATTATTAAAAGCCACTGATTCCAACTGAAATATACGATAATTTGGCGTAGCTTTATCTTCAACCTCCGTCACGGTAATTTTCCTTTTACTTTATCAATCAATAATTAGAACAATTTTGTGAAGGGAAATATTAATTTTGAGATTTTATCGTAAATATCAGTTCTATAGAACCCTAGTTCATCTAATAGATTTCTCGATTCACGAGTGAAAAGTTTCGGTTTAATTGAATTTGAGGTTTGATCATTGACGGAGTTGACACAGTTTCGTGAGGTAAATTGGAAAAGTAGAATTGTTAGCGAACTCAGGTAGAGAAAGCTGAACAACTGCGACAGGAATTCCGATATACTGTCTACACATTACTCAAATAAAAATCCGTCTACCAGAACTAAAGGGATACCGCTTCTTATAAAAGAACCTCGCACCGGTTTTATCTCGCTCAGGTAGAACTGTGGTGGGAGAGGGAGAACCCGAGTTAGGCCAGATATACCCACCCGCTGCTTCATTGCGTAGGGCTTAATATTTTCCAGCGACTAATCCCCACCACCGCTCCAATCCCACCATGCGCGCGCGAGCGTCTCTGGAGATGACGGTTCTGCGCAGGTTTATTTCTGTCTGGTTTGCTTATAAGTTCTAAACAGGTTATTTTAAAATTTTTCTTAGCTGAGAGAAGTTCTGTTTTATTTAAACATATGATATTTCATCTGTACGCCCAAATGCTTGTGTAAATCATTATCAAATGTATAAATAAGGTTAAAATTTGGGCCGATTGATGTACAGTATCCTCAAGGTAGGAACGAGTCTGGGGTGGAGAGGAAAAGAGGGGCCCCACACTTTGTTAGTTGCGTTTACTTTCAGCGGTACAACTCCAATAAAAAAATATAGACCTAAAATGCTTCTGTGTAAACGCGTATCCTACTTTCGTTTCTTTTATCGGTGTAAATAAGAATAAAACGTTTACAAAAGTTATAACTTTAGGAATTAAATGTAGCTAAGTACTAATTTGTGTACCTAGTTTTCTTGGAATGGGTTGTACCGTTAAGTCAGGCTAGGGAAGCAAGTAGAAGGGGGGACACGCCCCTTACACCAGACACAATCTTAGTCTGAGGCTACCGTATGTACAAAGATTTTTTATTTTATTTTCCGTTTTAAAATGGGGGCCACTGAAAGGACTTAAATTGATTTGTGGTATTTCAGGTAATGATCTATTGCAGCTTTTGACATGACGTGCAATTAATTATAGGCCAGTAAAATTAGTTAAAAATCTTCGAAAATTTATTGTAATTCGATTCAGGATGCCACATGGAAAAATCGATATATTTAGTGATAAAATATGACATATCAGGGACGGCTCATCCGAACTGAGCAACTTTTACCTGATCAGGTAATAAGCAACATCCGAACTGAGCAACATGCCAAAAAGGGTTCTGACCACCAACGTCCGAACTGAGCAACTAGCGGCAGACCTTTGACGCACGCTTGACAGATTTTGGAATTTAACACTTATCATACAAACCTATTCTTATCAACTACAAATACTAAATCAGGTTAAGGTTTAGGTTAGGTTAGGTTAACACAACAGATTACTTTTAATTTATACTTTCAAATTATAGTAAAAACATAAAACTTAAAAAATATCAAAAATACTTAACAACAAAAAATATTTATACAGTGCAATTATTAGCACTCCGGTTGTCTACCGGAGTGGCAAGCTGCTCAGTTCGGATGCGCCCATCAGTTAATCCAACTTTGAACACAATGAACATTGTTTAAACAACAATTTTATGTAGAAAATCTTGTTTTTTAGATAGTTTAAAAAGTATTTATAATGGTTATTTCAAATTTTGTCCACTATTAATAAATAAATAAAATTTCTCGTAATCTAATTAATATTTTTTTTATGAAATTTTAATGGTAAAGGGTCATAAATGGCTTATTTTCTAAAATTATCAAGTGCCTTTCTCAAGGAATGAAAAATATTCGAAAAGTTAATAGTTTTTGCATTATTTAAACAAATATTAACAGATTTTAAATTACTAGGTCCAAAAAACGTGTTTTTGATTCTAATAATAAACAAAATTTAAAATATCCATTGTAAATAGTCTTTAAACTATCTAAAATACCAGATTTTTGCACATAAAACCGTTGTTTAAACAATGTTCCAGGTCTTCAGAGTTAGATCCCCTGAAAATACTTTATCACTAAATATAGGCTATAGATTTTTCCATATAGCGTCCTGAAACGAACTACAAAATCCATTTCGATTAATTTTACTGGCCTAGTAACCATTTCTCAGCAAACGGTCTCCTTAAAATGAAGAAGGAGAAGCAAAGTTGACGTCACGAGCGAAGCGAATGAAGATTCTACTCTATTAAAAACACTTTCAGCAAAACAAAAATAACCTACTTAAATAATTTACATGTGTAAATTTGTTGTATATGTCTAAGAAAGAGATTTTCATCTTTTGAATAGGAATAAAACATTTAATGAGATATGTTGTTTGATATCTTAATTTTTTTTTTAAGGCATCAATTTTACACGGTTATCACAAAGACAAAAACACAAATATATACATTAAACCATAATTAATTCATGATACGATATAATCTTGAAATACAAAAAGTAAAAGAGAAACATAAATTGACAATGAATATTCATCACTTTTTATTAACCACAGCGAATCAACCTCCATGTCCATTAGCCATTTTTTAATTCTCTTTGAAAACCACTTATTTGAAACATGAGTTTATTATATCTGATAACTTATGAAATAATTGTGGTGTAATATATGAATAAAACAATAATAAAACGTTAGTTTTGCTTTTGGAACATAATGAAAGTTTATATTCATTTATAAAATTAGGGTAGGTCACTATTTTCCTAAAGAGAATATTAAGTACCTTATAAACATAAAGGTGCCTCGCTAGAACCACCAATTTTCCAAACAAAGACCTTGATGGTTCTCTCTGTCAATTTTTATAAATGGTCCTTACAAAATTCTTTACAGTTGATAAAGCCCTGGGTACAGAAATAAACTATAAGTTACTCCCTCAAATAGGAAACTCTGCTCTAATGAAAAATATAATTTTCTAAATATTCCTAGTTTCATTTCCAGGGGGGGGGGAGGCAATAAGTTTACTAGACATGCTAGGCTACTATACGCAAGCTTACCAACCCTCTCTGTATTTTATCATAATTGTTTTTTAGCTCATATTGAAGTGTTATTGTTCAACTTTTAATATTTGGAATTAATTACGATATATTTTATCTGTGCATAACAAAATCTATGCATATAAATAAATTGAGGTTTTGAGAGAGATAAATAATCTATTGTAACTGCCATATTTTTTTAAGGTAGTGAAACAAAATTTATTTTAAAAGGTAACACTGAATATTTTCCTTTTTTTTAAATTTATGCAAACATTATTTATTGAGTGACAAAAAAAAATAACGAACTCGAAATTTGATTTACAAACTTTGGTTCTATTTTTTCCACGAAATAATAAAAATAACTACTTTTTAGAAAAGGGAAACATCCATGTTCAAGTGAACTTTAAATTGCTCCTTAAATAATAATTCTGAGTAAAAAATTGAGATCAGTACAACTTCTCAAGTTGATATTATTCTTATGGGTAATGAATGAAATACAGCGGAAGTAGAGAGAGCAGAACATTTTATACTTTGTTTTTGTTTTAAGGAGATGATGGCAGAGAACGTTTTTCACGTGTTGTATCACACAACACCCTCCCATTTAGATATTTGAAATGACCATCCTCCCAAGCTAATAATCTATTGTATCTGCCATATTTTTTAAGTTAGCCGGTGAAAAAATTTTTTTTAAAAGATAACACTGAATTTAAAAAAATGTGTATAGCCTAAACATTATTATAAAGTCACAAAAAAATAGCGAACTCGAAATTCTATTTACAAACTTTGGCTCTTTTTTCAGGAAATAATATATATATAAACTTTAAGAAAAAAGGGAAACATCAGTGTTCAAGTGAACTTTAAATTGTTCCTTAAATAATAATTCTGAGTAAAAAATTGAGATCAGTACAACTTCTCAAGTTGATATTATTCTTATGGGTAATGAATCAAATACAGCGGAAGTAGAGCAGAGCAGAGCATTTTATACTTTTTTTAAATTTTAAGGTCGTTTTTCGCCTTTTGTATCACACGACACCCTCTCATTTAGATATTTGAAATGATCATCCTACCAAATTCCTTAAGTTATTATTTCAAAAAGATAAGATTATTAAAATTTGGATTTAAAAAAAATTCCAATTATTAACGAAAACAAAGTGGAGGGAAGTTAGATTTTCATAAACACACGGTATGTTTCAAATACCATAGTATACTTGTCTGTAAAACATAAACTGATACTAAAACAGTATAGTTATTATATCTTGCATTCAATCATTTCACGTAATCATGTTTATACAGACAATAAAATAAACAACACTCTCACACCATGACTGTAAACAAATTTCAAGGTGAAACCTGTAATATTATGTAAGTGGATGCTATGCATGTTATGTAAAATACTTACGTGGAATGTAAGATAACAACTTATGTAAGATCCCTAAATAAAGATAATATATTTTGTACTAAATCTATACCTACACGACAGCACGAGTAAAGGTTTGATAGCAGTAGTTGGCATGAATTGCGGTAGCGGTTTTTTTATTCGCTCGCTCACTGATCACTACAAGCTTTGTTAAACAGGAAGTTTTTACTTCTTACTTATATGTAGTATAGAAAATTTATAAAAAAACCCCATTTGAGTTCCCTTGAATCTAAAATAGTGGTTTTGGAATATAATGTCTGTCTGTCGCCTCTATGCACCGATTTTAATCAAATTTGATATGTGATAATATTTCGGCCATACATCGGGACTTTTTTAAAAATATTTTCGGTAACTCATGGAAGTATGTAGCTGCTATAAGAAATAAAATTACGATTTTCTCAAAATCGTCTCCAACGAATGTTGATCAAATTTTGCTACAGTTTTTAAAAATACACAGAAAAACGGACTCCTAATTATTCGGATATGTTCTCTGCAACGTTTCGTTTATTTAAACCACTTTTATCAAGGAGTTGCATGTTCTGAGAAAATATTTTAGTTGCGTCGAAGTTTGGAAATATGGCAACGTTGTAGAATTTTAAGAGATTTAGAAAGATTAGAACACAAAATCCTGTTGACAATCAAATTATGTTTTCAATTATATGAAGACAAGTTATATAATTTAATAGTATTTCTTAAATGTAACATTGTTTATCTGACTGAGCGAAAAGAAATCATTTAACTTACCATCTGTTACGGAGTTACGCTCATACTGTATGTATACAATGTACCGTACTGGAAAAAAAGAGAACATTAAGATTGTTCAACTATAACAAGTAGTAAAGATTTAAAATAATTAAACAAGTAAAAACAGTTATACAAGAACCATTCATATCCAAAATTATACAGGATGGTTGAAAAGAAACCTGCATCCCCTCCTCAATGTTTTTGTTATTTGAGATATTTGAAAGCGGTTTGCGCCAGTCTATTTTGGAGGTAGAGAATGGCGCAAACCGCTTTCAAATATCTCAAATAACAAAAACGTTGAGGGGGGTGCAGGTTTCTTTTCTGCCATTTTACTTTTGTCCCGCCATTTTGTTTAGGATACTCGGATTGATATTTCAATTACAGATTCTTTCTCGTCTTTTTATTACGAACAAAATGACGTATCACATATCTATCCTATTTGGAATATTTTGCAGGGTTACCCCTCCCCCTTTGGGCCCCAAGACCCAAATTTGAAAATTATTTTGTCATGAAAAGTGTCCCCTACCTCCAAAATAGAATGGCGCAAACCGCTTTCAAATATCTCAAATAACAAAAACGTTGAGGGGGTGCAGGTTTCTTTTCAGCCACCCTGTATAATAATACAATAATAATAATAATAATAATAATAATAATAATAGGTGTTCTGAGAGGCAGTAAACCATCTATTTACGGCCACCTTGTACAGTCACATTAGATTTTAGCTTCAATATAAACGGAAAACAATCGAAATTTTACATGAATAATAATTTTTACAAAAGTTTACCAAAATTTGTTCTAGGATTTTCGAAAAATTGGGGGCAAGATGCGAAAAATCGGGTTTAGTTCAAAACTCCTTAAATATGAAAAGTACGGAAAAAATAGAAGACAAAAATAAAGATAACTGAAATCTCTTAAAAAATGTGCCTATACATTATTTCGTAGGCGTGATAAAACCGCTCAAAAATTATCGATTTTTTTTTACTAAGGTACCTTAAAACGCAGAAAATGTTGCCTATTAATATTATTGTTAAAAACAA
Organism: Aphrophora alni; assembly: GCA_963513935.1. NCBI lineage: Eukaryota > Metazoa > Arthropoda > Insecta > Hemiptera > Aphrophoridae > Aphrophora > Aphrophora alni. Next base: position 32,179,525 of record OY740774.1, on the reverse strand, counting down.
ATAAAAAAAAAGTTTAAAAGCTTATGTATGTAAGTTTAACGCTAAATATTCCTTTTTATTATACTTAAAGATATGAGGATTTCTACGAAAACCAGCCGTTACTAGACAGTAAAAGTCGAACCAAACACAGCCGTGTCACACGACTTTTGTTTGTCAGCTATCACTGACACTCTAACACTCCTCGTAAAAATGAGGTTAGAAAATTTTTAACTCGTTTTTTTCGAAAAAAAGATTAAAAAATTTGTCTAATCTTTTCGAAAAAATTATTCATATTCTTTGAGCAAAGACAAACACTTTACTTTTGGGCTTATTCCCGATAAAACGATCCCCTATGCCGTCTAGTAATAAATTCCCAAACTTCTGGAAATAGCACTCTGCCTTTTCTTACTTGAGCATACTAATTCCTTAACATTTTTTGTAATTTTTATTTTTAGCTAATTTTTTTAAAATTTTTAAATGTTAAAAAGAAATTTTTTATTAAGTTTCGTGCATAATTTCGATTGCTTACCGCTTGTTTTGAAAGAAGCTAATTTTTGGTTTTAAAGACTGTACTAACTCGCATGCGACGACATGAGCTCAAGAATACCTTCCTATTTACCATAACCAGATATAGAATAACTGTACCAATGTCGTGGATATTTGAGTGAAATGTGAATATTAATGACCCCAAACCCGTGCGAAAAATAAAAAGTAAAAAAAAAAAAAATCACGGTTCATTAATAATTGGCAAAAACAAAATCGATCCTTGACTGCTGTCATTAAACCTAGATTTTAATATATTTCTATTTACGCAGAGGGCGGGTTTATGACACACAAATGGAAGTAATATTAGGGTCTTATTTAATATATATAAAATATTTATTGTGAGACGGCATCCATGGTTCATTTTCACTTTTTTGAATTACAACTACCTAAATGTCAATTTAGTTTCTGTTTTTTTATTTGGTTTTGGGAATTGGTGTGTGGAAAGGTTTGTGCAATGATGTTCCGTAACAATTTTGTTTACTAGAAGTACGAGGACATTCATGCTGGGGAATTGCTTATATGATAATAAAAGGATCAAGCTAAAACTTACGCCTTAGGGTCTGTAGGCATATAGGCATAGATATTTTTATAAAATTGAAGACGGACAAGTTCGTGAAATTATAATTGTTCTTGGTTTTATCTACGGACCCTAATAAAGAGAAATCAATGCAAATACAGTATAATCTATTTTTTACGGCTATTGAATTGATTGTCTTACAGCTCACAAAACTGCTTTTAAAAATTATACGCAACATATTTCTCATTGTGTGGTTAAATTAAGTTGTATTCATCATACTAAAAATTTTAATATATTATTTCGCACTACAAATTGTTTTCAGATTTGTAGGTTCAAGTTAGAGTATATCTGACACATTAATTTCATCTAGAGCCAATATTTTAATTTGTTCACCAAATAAACATACATATTCGTAATCAGAATAGCTTCTAATTTTATTTGATACCCCACACATAATATTTCACGAAACAATTTTTCAACTCCATAGTTTTTGTCCCTTTACTACCCCAAGGTCATTTTTTTGTTACAGCTATATTTTTCCTATATGTGGGACAATACAAAGAATATAAATTTAAAGATTAAAATATAGGATTTTTCGTGTTGTCTGTGTAGACTGGTTGCGACTTACAGACAGACGGATGGAGAGACACGAGCGTGAAATAAAATTATAAGGGTCCTTAGTTTTGTTGGATTTGTTTAAACCTTTTTGTTAAAGGCGATAAGTCAGTATTGCCTTAAACAAAAAGAACAAATATAAAACATAAAATAAAGACTCCTATCCCTCCAATACAGTCAGTCGAAGAAGTGTTGGTCAAGAGAGACCTGATAGGAATGATGAAATAGAGGGACCAAACTCAACACTACATGGGAAAAGGTGTAGATTCCAGTTGGGTCCCCCTCGGGACTGCCAAACCCGTATTCATCAAAGGAACCTCTATTAATCTAATTTGGGGTTATCTACTACTGTATTTTGGTTTCATACTTCCACAAAAAAGTTTGTACGACGCCTCTTGTAACAACGTGAGCTTAGATTTCACTTCCAAGAGGTTCACCTCTTGATCTCGGATTGTCGTCATAGAAATGAATTAACAAAACAAAATTAAATTATCTATGCGTTTATTGATAAAATTTTGAAGGTTTGCGCGTGGTAAAAAATTAACACTGTGATAAATTATATTTGTTAGTAGGCCTACGTCACTGAGTTTGTTTTTGTACGTACTTTTTTATTGTTTATATTTCAGAACTTATCATTGTGGTTTTTTTGTGACGGAAGTTGGGCGACAGCTCAGACAGAAATGGAATGGACAAATTAAATCATTTAAAATTAACTGTGCAAAACATTCTCATCCTCAAAACCAAACAAAACTAATCTTGACCAAAAACGTCAATTCGGTACTGTCGATGAAAAAGAGATAATGAACCGTGGACACTGTCTTTTAAAAATATTTATATATTTAAATAAGAGCCTAAACATACTTAGTGTGCCATAAAAAGTTCTCTGTTTAAACAGCATTTAATTAAAATCAAGTTTGTATTACGACAGTAAATATTCATTTGCGTTTTTCGCCAATTATAGATCTACTTAAACCATAATATTTTTTTCTTGTAATTTTTCACAAGTTTAGCTCATTTTAGAGTTTTAGCTAAATTTAGATCGTTCCTTCACATTTGACAAAAAATTTGAACGAAATTGGTAAAATTTTTTTTGATGAATTAACTAATTAAGTATTTTAGATCACCCCCCCTCCTGTCGTCCGTTTTTTTTTGTTTGTTTACCAATAAACTTACAAACCATTAGTTGTAGAGATGGCGTTTTATCGTTTTGTTTGAGTCATACGTTTTGTTTGAGTCATTATCATTTGAACATTTATCAAAATCGTTTGAGCTGATTTTGAAAAAAAAATCGTAATTTTGTATTATTTATTTCTTATAGCAGCTACCCACGAATTTTGTGTTAAACAAAAATTAATACAGACACAAAATTCGGCTAATATATGCTGATACACCAAATTATATTAAAATTAGTTCACGTACATATGTTGGACTTATGGCTAAATGGATTGTTTGAGCATGATGGCGCCCAAGCACATTTTGGAAATATTATAAGGGATCAGTTAGATGCGGTTTATGACCAGCGATGGATCGGGCTTGGTGGACCCGTCTTCTGGCCTCCTCGTTCCTCCTGATCACAACCCTCTGGACTGGTGGGGGGGGTGAAAGAGTTAGTCTACAAGACGCCTCTAGAGAGTGACCACGTTGCTAGAATTGCTGTCGCGGCTGTTGCCATACAAGATGAAGCCAATGTGTTTGGACGAGTTATAGTCTATATTTATTTTAAAAGGAACAAGTCTTGTAATATGGCTTAAGAGTGGTATTTTTAAAAAACTGTTGTAAACAACCTAACGTTGTTATTTTCTTGAACAATGTTTTTATATTATTGTCTGTTTGATTTCCTACCTCAATTTAAAACGATAGTTATAATTTTCAATAAGAAACAGCTTATTGTAAATTACAATGCACACTACTGTAGAAGGCGAATGATATAATTAGCAACTTTGACAATAAAACATTGTAAACTAAGCAATATATTATTATTATTATCAAAACATGATAATTCAAAAAATATTTTGATTTTAGGCTAACTTTGTGTATTGTAGACAATAATTGCCAAGAAATTATGTTTCAGTTTTTTTTTTAAATAACTCGATTACTCTTCAAGCTACAGTAAAAATACAAAAACCATTTTGTCTCTAATAACTTTTTATAAAGTTCACGGTTTTCGAGATATTCGACATTAAAAAATTTAAACGGACGCCATTTTGAAAAATACAAAACAAGGTCGAAGTTTTTGGTACATTGATAAAAGGTCACATAAAAATATGTATACAAAACATGGACTTGAAATTTAATTTATTTCTATGTTTTTTTTACAAAACACAAAATAGCGGACAGACAGACTACTTAGCTTGTTTCAATCAAATATGTTTGTTCTGTGTCTACTTCAACTCCAGGAACAATCCCTTAAATATTTCGACAAGAGTTTCGAAACACTCTGTATATTTTTCAGACATTCCAAGTTCGATAACCAGAAATAACCTGTACAAAAGCGTCGCATGAACTTTTCACACATCCATTAACAAATAAAATACAAACTAAAGTCAGTTCAGTAGTTGTCAGTAAAAAGTGAAGCTTAAAAATGGGCGCCGTCTAAGATATCTTATATATTTAAACAATATTTATATACAAGATGACCCGATAGACGTGGAGTTGCCAATTATTTTCGGATTATATAGGCCTACATTAAAACGAACAAACAATACCAAATAACATTTAGTCAAATTCGGCTTCATTATCCGTTTATCCGCCATTTTGTTATTTTAGAAAAAAAAACTCCAGAAATAAATAAGATTGAGTAAGATTTGGTATAAGAACGTTTGTTTCGCTTTAAAAAAATTTCGTCCGTCGTTATAAAAGAAAAATATTTTGTCTCTTGAGATATTTGACGTTAAACATTTTAAACGGCCGCCATTTTAAAAATTATAATACGACAGACAGACGCCAAATTCAGGGGATTTGGAAACTGGTATATCCACAAAAAATTGACACTGATTTTTCAATCAATCACACAATTTTCCCTATACTACTTATGGCCTATATGGGAGAGTAAAAACCTTTATATGACTGGCCTAAGATGTTACATAAGCCAGTCTTGTTATAACGGCGTAAGTTAAAGCTTGTAGAAACATGCATGTTTTCGAACAGTGTTATCTCTTATCACTCAGTATACACAGCCTAGTGGACATAACCTTGCTAAACAAATAATCTCTGTTATTATTTCTCACACAAAATTTTTTTTCTTGAAAAACCAACTGAAATCTTTACATAGCGGTCTAGGACATTACTACATATTGAGTTTTGTTTAATTGTTGGGGGGGGGTTTAGATAATAGGGTGCGAATTTTTTTGTGTGTTGACTTGTTGGCATCTCGACTTTTTATTTTCTCACATAAAAGGTCGAATTTTTTGGAGATATTCTAGTTTTTAAGTTCTCTAAGACAAAAAAAATTATTTTTTCGAATGATGTCCTGTGTATTGTTCTACATCCATCCAAACGATAGAACCGATTTTTGTGTAATTTTGTGGGAATATTTTGGTCAAATTTCAAATATCATTTGTTCGACAACCCAACATAAGATCAAAAACATAAAATTTAGTGTTTTTTAATCGACTCTAACAATTTTGATAAAATGTAAATTCTAAGAATCGAAACAAAACGAATTACTCTCAAAGAGTGGTTTGGTGATTATAAGTAAACCAAAAAATCTCACTTTAGATATTACTATTTGACCTAATTCAAATTTTCATACCAATATTTGAATGAATTCTGTTTTGACAAATTGTTTTTTAGAACAGCTTTATAGACTAATTTTTGTTTTGTTTTACTACTTCCAAACCCGCATTTTTATGGAGATGGTGACCAATTGGTTTTGTTTAGGACATTAGAGGATCCATTTTATCAAAAAAAAATGATCAAAATCGTTAGAGGCGTTTTTAAGAAAAGCATAATTTTTTAAATTGTTGGTCTTCGATAGCTACTTTCAAATTTTTATTATTAAAAAAAGTCTTAAGAAATATGCCCAAATATCAAAATTTGATCTGCTCAATTTTTGGCTGTAGAGCATTGCACATAAGACGGCTGATATCCAATTGCACCGGCGGTCAAAGGAATTTGCAAGGGTCAAAATATTCCTCCGTCCGAAAAGTGTCTAATTGCACCGGTGGTCAAAATCTACCCACCCCACTTATCCCCGCTGCAATTCCCTACATCGGGAATTGTCCTAAGTCCCAGATGCGATTTTAACTCGAAAACATATAAAATTATACTTCGAGTATACAAAAAATATACAAAAGTATACAAAAATATATAAAAATATACTTCTATAACTTGGCAAACCTGTTTATACTGCCAAAAACTCTGTCGATTTTCTATAATTCTTCTATCTTCCAAAACTCATTTAATTTCCTTATAAATGGAATACTTCTACTTGTATACTTCTATATACAAAAATATACATCTCTTTCTCTAAAAGAATAATTTATATTGACAGCCGGTGCAATTGGAACACCCCCCAAAAGGGGCTCCGGTGCAATTGGACATCTCCCCATAAGACAGACAGACACCATTTTTATCGGTTTAAGCTACCTGAAATGGAGATATCCAAGAAATACTCTAAATAGAATTTTCGTCATATTTTTAACTTTCTCTGTTTAGATTCACAAAGTTTGGCTATTTTATTCCAAATTAAAAAATTGTTTATCTTTTTTCCTTGTTATTTAAAGGCGAGAAACCTCTTTGTAATCATAGTATTATAAATCAAGTCTATGAACGTTATCATGGTACTTGCGACGCCTTGTCATACAATCAGCAGCTATTCTAAATGTAATGATCAAAAGTTGCTTTCTTGGTTAAATTGTAGATCAAGAATCCCTCCCCAGTAATATAAGTTTGTTTAAAACAATCGTCACACAGGTTTTCTTAACTTTGTAATTGTGTATTACTACTTTCTTGACGTTGTCTAGGCCCTAGTGCGGTCTCGTTGATGTCGCTTCGCTCGTATCACTGTCTCGACTCTTGGGAGCTTCGAAGGTGTTATATGTTAAGAAGCCTCACTCACTACGCTCGTGTCGGTGACTCATCATTACCGGATATCGTAACTATACGAATAAAACATTTTCTTGGAAGGTTTCTCATCTTAAAGAGGTGGGGGTGATATCATTACATACCGAATTAAAATCTGCAAATTTATATCTAATTAAGTGTGTTACAAGTTGGATAAGAGACAAGATAAAGAAAAAACTGTTTAAAATCGCCGCTGTTTTGACATTTTCAGTTTGATTTTCTGAATTTGATCAGAGTTCTATATGAGCACACTATAGTCTCCTATACAAAATTTCATGTTCCTATCTTAAATTGTGTTTCGTGCTTACGACAAAGAGGACACACGAACCGCATGTCGAAACGAGAAAAACAGTAAACAATGAGGTCGAAATTTTAATCGATTATAAAACTTACACTATACTTCTTGTACTGGGTAATAAAAATAAGGAAGAAAAAAATGTAGAATAAAGACCTCTAGCTCTTGAACACTCTAATAGCGTCAGGGACAGAAAAAAAACAAGAGTTGGTCGAGAGAGAGAGAGAGAGAGAGAGAGAGAGAGAGAGAGAGAGAGAGAGAGAGAGAGAGAGAGAGAGAGAGAGAGAGAGAGAGAGAGAGAGAGAGAGAGAGAGAGAGAGAGAGAGAGAGAGAGAGAGAGAGAGAGAGAGGGAGAGAGAGAGAGAGAGAGAGAAGAGAGAAGAGAGAGAGAGAGAGAGAGAGAGAGAGAGAGAGAGAGAGAGAGAGAGAGCTGAAGAGGAAGAAAGGGAAGAAGGGGAGGGGAGAGGAAGAAAGAAAGGGAGGTGAGATCTATCCCAAGAATAGATAAAAAAAGGTAAACTATTTTATTGTTCTGGAACTCTCAGGCACTCACTATAGAGTGACTAAGGACGTAGTTTGATTCATACCTTTCTCACATAGTCTTGGGTTAAATTCCTCTCTTTAATCTTTCTCATCAGCCAACTCATCATCTTGACCAACTCTCTTCCTACCTTGCAGCTATTAGAGGGCTAGGTATCTTTATTTTATCCTCTTTTTAAATTGTTTTATAAGGCGATGATAGCAATAGATTGTTTGCCTTTAAACAAAAACAGCTAAATGAAAAAGAAAAAAAATGTGTAGATCAGCCAGGATTCGTCGGAAATGTCATCCCCGTGCTCACTATAAGGTTTCATGATATACAAAAACACTACTCAGATATCTATGAAATTAAAACGCTTGTTCCGTTTACAATATAAACACACTTTTGCGTATATATATTGTGATTAACCCCCTCCCCCTCCTCAACACTTGCTAGACTAATAGTAAAATCATTATGAAATTTTGTTTAAACTAAAAAAGGTAGGCTTACTATTTTTCAACTTAAATTATGAATACTAAATTAAAATCACCTCAAAATGTGTACTAACCATACAAAGAACCTGTTTAAAAACAATAAGTTTACACCCCAAACGTATTTCACATCTTTAACTCGTTTATATATAAATTGATAGTAAAAGTCAAAAACCGGACTAGATAAATAAATCAGTAACATATTTTATCAACGACCATTGTAAACAGATTTCATCATAAAATAAATTGTCAAACTCTCTTTGTTCTTATAATTAGTTTCACAAACAAAAGATTTCCCATTCCTTACGATATGATTGTTAGTTTTTGCATTTGTATTATTCACTAAGTTACCAGAACAAATAAGTCACGATAACAGATTGTCTTTATCTGTGATATAACCTATTTTCCAAGGCTAGGTCTCACAGATTCACAAACATATCTGTGTTTAATAAACATTCCATTGTTACAGAGATAGAAACATCACACGTGTAATCTTTGAACTTTCATATCACAATAAACGCAGTTTTGTTGGGAAAAGTATTAGATTTGTAGTAAGGACTATATGTTAACTTTTATAGAAAAGAAAACACATTTTTCTATTGTTCGGTGCTCGTTAGGGACGTGTATTTATGAAAATTCCTTAGAACTTCTATAAAATCCTGGGTTGCATATCTGAGCAGGAGACATCTTTTCAAGTCAGTTCATCAGTCGTAATCTTTGAACTTTTTCAGTGAAGATTGCGTCTTTACGATGGTATTTAAAAAAATAGGAGAAAGAAGAGAAGGGAATATTGATTTCAGTTATATAATTAAATGAATCTGCAACACAGTTCCGCTGTATTTGCAACAGAACTATCTCAACAAGAAAAAAATGTATAGAATTGTATAAGATAGACTCTGAAAGTTTACATTTCTTATTGCAACTCATGGAATACGTGATTTCTTTCTTGTGTGTTTTAACTCGGCTGTAATGGTCTTTCAGACCAAACCTATCACGTCACTTTAAAATTTATAATTCCATAAACTGCGGTATTTTCCAAAACTATTAATAAATGAAATGAACTAACTTAAATCTTCACCATTACCTGTGTCGTATAGACATCTTTCCCACTTTAAATTATCATACGATTCTAAGTAAAAATATTGACTAAACGTGTCGTATAATACATATATCTTACGATACATATCGTTATCGTACTGGTGTACACCGATTTCGTCACTACGACACAAATTGAACGCACAATAGTGAATATTTTCTTATAAGATAATTATCGCTTATCTCTTACAACCTTAAAATATGTATCGTATCATTCTAGTGTGGAACTGGATTAAGGAAACAATTGAGAAACATTTAACTCTTCCTTTACGTACCAAGGCATCTCTTAATATCTTCATTTACATATATAAGAAATTCTAGAAAGTCTTTTTGATCTTCCATTAATTTGACAGTACCAAATAACAATCTATATTATTTCTGTTCTCAACATATTTTTTACGCTTCTTACATGCGACTAATCTTAACAAGTAATGTATCAAAACAAAGAGAATTTCCTAGATGACTGACGAAAAGTACGTTCATCTCATAAATATCAAAGGTTCGTTTAAAAAATGCGTTTAAAAGAACCAATATAATAATACTCATTTATAACAGGTGATTAGGTCAAATAAGCTTTAATAGTTCTAAACAAAAATAGGTTAGGCCTAGCCTATAGTAGTTTAAAACAGTTTACTTTTAACAGCTGATTAAGTCCATCAGTTATTATAATGAAACAAAAACTCATTTATAACAGCTGATTACGTCCATCAGCTTTAATAGTTCTAAACAAAGATAGGTTAGGCCTACCCTAACCAGTTTGAAACATTTTACTTTTAACAGCTGATTAAGTCCATCAGTTATTATAATGAAATAAAAAGATAGGTTAGGCTTAGTCTATACCAGTGTGAAACATTTTGGAAAGTGTTTTAAACTTTATTTTATTTTTACATACAAATTTAGTTACCATAGCAACCAATATAATACACACAGCTGTATAGATACATCAGCTTTTTAACAGTTCCACACAAAGCTACGTTACGCTTACACTAGGCAAATTGTAAGAATAAAATATAACTAATCCTAGTAATACTTATTTAACCTAAATTTAACATATAATTAGTAAATTATATATTCATATTGTATAATTACTAGGTAATTGAGTACCAAAGTCATACAACAATCACCACTATGACGAACAATACAGAAAAGAAAACTAACGCAGAATATGAGAACAGAAGATCCTGAATTCAACAAAATTGGCTGCTGCAGTAAAGGAATGGGGAACTCAAAGTGAAACACGATGTTTCACCAAACACAATCAAGATTCCCAAGACGAAAACGACATAATTTCGAGAGTGTTCTCAACTGGAGCATTTAATGTCAACGACTTTATAAACACAGCCATTTTATACTCGAAAAAATGAAAACTATGCAAAAATCAACGAACACATTGTAGAAGGAGATTGCAAAGTTTACTACTAACAAAATCTAATTGCATCGTTTAAAATTCTTAAGAAGTTTAAACCCATCAGTCTTGCCAACACAAATTAGTTTTGAAGAAAAACACTATTATGTTATTATGCTAAACAGGACTTAATCAATGGGATAAGAATGACATCACGCACCTTGATGAATACACTGTAACTGAATCTGGAAAAAATGTTGTCATACCACGAATTCACCTCATCCACACAAATTATTTATTTATTTGTAGTTCAACGTCTTCAGTGTAGTTTGGTTCTTCCCAACCTGTGGTTATGTGGTGGTAGGGTCCACTAGAATAAACAGTGGTTGGCTTGAGTGAAATTTGACGTGGTTGGTTAAAAATGAATTGCACAGAAACACCTATAATGCAAATAAAGTATAAGTTTGCTTGGCTTGTACTATAAACCGGTTGTAGGCGTAAAATATTTTATTTAAATCAAGTTTTCAATTACTAAAGTAACAACATTAAAACTACTTTCTTTGTGTTTTAATTATTTTCGAGTTTTATTGCGTTTTTAATATTTACAATAACAATAATTGTTACAATATGATTTTTGTTTCTTGTCATTTCCTATAAAAATTAATAAACTATCGAGTAACTTCTATATAATATGTAGTCTATAAGGAATAGAACAAAATATAAACAGTAGTCGCATTGTTTACGTTTCCAGCGATGAGGGAAATCTACTAATAGTTATAGTGTATCCTGCACATATAATTATTTATGAAACATTTTCTAAATGTTACTCGTTTGAAATGTTTTATGAGGTTTAAGTCAAAACCTGTTAGTTTAACAACAAAGACCATTTTATCATTTTATTAGTTGTAATACCTATAAAGAATAACCAAGATACGTATAAAAAAACTAATTTTTGATAATCGAATAGAACAGATATGTGCTCCCTCTTTTAACCACATGTTTTGAAATCTTCTTTCTTTCACGATTTCAAATTTTCTAAATCACTCAATTACTCAATTTATGAGTAATGGGAGATCTCATGTGTTATCTATTAAATTACCAAGAATAACTATTTTAGGTTATCCTTTAGGTTAAATAAACAAAAATACTATCTCGTTTACTGTTGAAAGTAACAAATAAACTGTTTACTGTTGTCTACTACAAAGTGTTTATAAAATAAATGGTTATCTAGATATTAGGCTTCAAAAATTACATGTATTCGCTATTGTCAAAGAACAATCTTTTTTTTTTTGGCATGTGTACAAGTTTGAAATTCGGTATATAAATGTATAGACTTATAGTTGTTTAATAGCTTGTCAAGTTTAATGACTTGTCAATCCCGAAGGACCCTAGCTGGATCTACACTTTTTTCATGTGGTCTTGGGTTAGATCCCATATCTTTCATCTTTCCTATCAATTTTATCTTGACCATCTCTTGTCCTCTTCCGACCCTGACGCTATTTGAGTATTCGTAGAGGTCTTTATTTGATCTTTTCTTTTTTTTTTTACACCACGGTGGGGGGTGGGTGGTTCCTATTTGGGTGCAAGCATACCTTCCCAGGATTTTGGCTGAGCCATAAGATCCGGCAGGTGAAGCAGCACCAAGTACAGTAGCCTCAGACTAGGATTGTGTCTGGTGTAATGGGCGTGTTCTCCCTTACACTTCCTTCCCTAGCCTGACTTGACGGTACAACCCATTCCAAGAAAACTAGGTACACAAATTACTGCTTAGCTACATTTAATTCCTAAAGTTACAACTTCGTGACTGACTTTTGTAAACGTTTTATTCTTATTTACACCGATAAAAAAAAAAACGAAAGTAGGATACCCGTTTACACAGAAGCATTTGAGGTCTAAATTTTTTTATTGGGGTTGTACAGCTGAAAGTAAACGCAACAAATTGTGGGGGGCCCTCTTTTCCTCTCCACCCCAGACATATTCCTACCTTGAGGATGCTGTAAGCTTAGAGGCCTAGCACCAAGCTATGGGTGCTGTAACCTAATGACCTATTATTAAACAATTTAAAGAAAGCCGAGATGAAACCAGACTGAAATTGACTTGGCGAGGACATAAGATTAGGAGGTATAGTATTTGGAATGTTAGATCCCTTTTTGGGAAGGAAAGAAAATAGGAGACAACAGACTTCTAAGGAAATTGTACGAGACGAGAATTATGGATCGGTGACTTATATTAGATTGCATGTTGAGACTGTGTAAGTACCATAATTGCTACATCAACTTGTTTTTAAAAAATCCATAACATATGCAGTACTTGTTGTTCGGGTATAAATACAGTACTCTAATCTAAACACAACTTTCCAATCGATTTCACTTCACAGAGTTACACAATAAGAATAAATTAATCTTGAATGAATTAAGTTTTTTTTTTTCAATGTAAAGAATATGATGTTTACAAAAATTTCAAGGTCATACGATAATACGGTCATGGGGTCAACGTAGTCGTATATCTGACCCTAAGACTGACGTCAGTTGCAATTTCTAACAGTTAATTGGGTCAGGAGATCTAGAATACGTAAACTATATAAAAAGTTGGAAAATTTATTTCATAGTCAAGCTTTAATAGATTGGAAGAATCACTTGTATACTTTACGAGCGAGAGTCAATTATAGTGAGTACGAGATTAGATTCCTCTTTACCCTGCAGTTATTAGAGTTTTCAAGGGTTAGGAGCTTGGCAATGCTGAGTATACTTAGCTGGATCTACACGTTTTGTAATTTTGGGCTTTTTCTTCTTTCCTATCAGGTCTCCCTTGACCGGTTGTTGTTCTTTTCCCGAACCTGACGATATTAGAGTATTCAAGGGTTAGGAGTATGTAATGCTCTTTTCTTACTTTTTTTTATAATGTGATGATGACGGAGAAGTTTTTCGTCTTTAAGAAAACTGGAGAAATTGTTTTAAGTCGACCATTTAATTTCGTCTGGCATGTTGTGTTTTGTTACGTAATTCGGCCTATCACGTGTACCAATCATTATGTAATTTAAGAACATGTTTTTGTTTGGATTTACTCTGTTCCATTTATTTGCAATATATGACCCTAGAGGTTTTCCCCATTAAACAACAAGGAATTTTTTTCTCAATGTTCTTAAACTTTATTTTCATTTCAAAATGGCGGCCGCTCAACACCATTACTGTACGGTTCCAGGGATTAGGTGCACTGATTAGGAATAAAGTCCGCGTTCCGAAGTGTTAAATATAATGGTAAATAACGAGCCGTTGTAAAAAATATATATACTGTTTTCTAATACTTTGCCAAAGAAAAGTTTTTATCTAATAAAAAATAAAAAAAAACCTCCTTACTTTTTGGTGTTTCATTTATATGAAAACCTTTTCGAGTTTCACAGGGTAACACAAATTCAAATAAATCATTATTTACTTAGGGCAGACTGCATATCAGAGCGACACGATATTTATCGAACGATCATTGCGATATGCCACTTTTATCATAAGGAAAAAAGTTACTCCACACCAAAGTTATAGGATCTGTTAGCACGAGAAATATTTTTAGTCAATTTATCAGTTGTAATCATGATGTTTCCCAGTAAAGTTGATACTTTCGTAACTGATTAGTATTGAAAAACAGGAGGAAAATAAGAAGGAAGTACCGGGAGCAGTGACTGTGCGACACACTTTCGTAATTATCTCAACACGAAAAGAATTTTATAAGATGGGACTTGACTAATTTCCATTTATTACTGTATTGCAATTTGTGACATTTTCCCTTGAAAAAGGTGATTTCTTATTTGTTTCTTCTACTTCGGCTGCATGGTCTCCATGCTAAACCTCACGTCACTGTTGTTAGTGTTCCAATTTATAATACCATAAACGCGGAGGTGTTTTTCAACACTATTGATGAAAGAAATTAATAACTTAAATATGCAGCATTATTTACCTCTAGACTTGTCGCATTGAGCAATATAGGAGGAGCGTGTCGTTTAATACATATATCTTAGGAAAGATGTCGTTATCGTACTGGTGTATACCACTACAACGCGTACCAGCGATGGCTAACTTATAAGATAGTTATCGCGTATCGCTTGCGACCTTTCCCCGATCTTAAATGTATATAATCTTAAATAGATAAGTAAAGAGTTGTAAATCATCTTGAACTAGAGCAAAAGGTCGAGGAACTAAATAGGGCAATAATTGAGGCTTATGAATCTAGTTGTATCATGAAAGTAATAAAAAGTCATAGGGAAGTCCCTTGGTGGAACAAACATCTACAATTACTGAGATGTACTGTTCGCAAACTTTGGAGTAAATCCGGACAACTGGAATCGCTATACTGGAGGACTATAACAAAGAAAGAAGGAATGCTTCTGTAATCCATTCCACGTTTTATAGAACCACGACGAAAAGTAAAGTGAACGGCCCAATAACATTTCAGAGCGGATGGAAGTTACACGGAGGATGGAGAGCAGCGTGCTCTCCTCATACAGCAGGCTGGATAATCAGTGGATGATAATTTCGTATTCTGTAGGCCCATGAAAAAAAATGGGAAGTGGCCAAAGCAATCATTAACCCGGCAGAGGCTGAAGTGGGCCATAGATTCTTTCCAGTCGTTTAAAATGCCGGATGTTGCCATCAACATCACTTCAGATCTTCATCACAGATCTTCATCACTTCCACAGATCTTGCCACTTTAGTAGAACTAACGAAGGCTAGTACTACTGGATACATTCCATGAACCTGTGTCACAGGGAGAGTGGCATTCATTCCTAAGATTGGGAGAAAAGATGCTACCTCACCCTGATCAGTCTAATATCCGTTATGTTAAGAGCAATGGAGAAAGTCCTAGATAATTATATCAGAACAGGAATCCTGTAGGTGTTCTTGCAACCACGGCATCACCCTTTTGGCCGGGGAGATCCACTTTACCGTTCTCTTAGAGCTGACAGAGATTATCCAGAAAACACTTGACGAAGGAAGTAGCAGTAAGTTCCATTGAATGTGCATTAGACAATATCTAGGCTGTCAAAAGAGCACTGGAAAGGAACTGAGTCATCAGATGGATGTCCAAATTATTGTCTACTAGAAAATCCGAGACTAAAGTGAGAGAAAGAACAATGCGAGTCTATACAGTTAAAGGATGTCCGCAGAGATCCTTTCCTGTCACCTTTGAAATGAAGCTTGGTCATAAACGATCTACTCTGGCGATTGACCGAAACTGGCCTCACCATCATTATCGAAAGAGGAAACATTGAAATCGTTCTTTCTGACCTGCTACAAAATGGTTTTACTATTACCAATGACTACATAAATACTATAAGACACGACATGGCCATGTTAAATATTCTACGCTTATTCTTGAGTTGACCAATACCCTCTAGGGTGTGCTGCTAGAGAATCTGAAGTTGATGTGACTGGCGCTAGGTGGCTCTACGGTCAAACAATGTTTCAGGCGGGTAAGAGAAAACGCACTGATGCCACATATGGGACCAGAGATGCGAGGGAAGGTCGAGAATCGCTTATCTCAGCGCACGAACTGACAACACTGACTATGCTGACGGAAGTAAGTGAGAAGGTTTGTGAGAGAGAGGTCAACAGTTGTACAGTCTCAACCAAGTGGGATGCGTACAGTCAAGCACCTGCTGCTAGCGCTTTCTGATAGCTGTGTGTCAAACTTGCACCCGTAAAGCGTAGACTATTTCCCTATCCTATGTCGTGTCTTATAGTATTTATGTAGTCATTGCTATTACGAAAAGTACCATATAGCAAGGGAAAGAAGATTCCCAACCTGAGAGCCATTAGTATAAACTAAGTACAATTCGAATGGAAGGCAAAGGTAAAATATCTGGAGCTGAGCCTAGATAAAAACTGCTACGAAGAGCATGTAGAAGTTACTGTCGGTAAAGTCACTTCTACCCTAATGGTATGCAGGAGAATAGCAGGGGAAACATGGAGATGTCACCAGTTGATTCTACGATGGATGTACACCATAATACTGGGACCAATCATCACATATAAATGGTGCATGGGCTATCAGAATCAAGTTGAGGACAACAAGAAGGTCACTTGACAAAGTGCAACCTTAAGAGTAATGTATTCAGACGATCCAACAGTTCTCTTTGTTCTATGATTATTCTCTAAAAGTTGATATAACTTGTATACATGGATCAACGTGAATTAGAATAAAATATAAACATTAGTCGGATCGTTTACGCTTCCAATAAATTAAGCCAAAGCTACCGAGACCCACTAGTGGTGGAGGTGAAGGTTTAAGGCAGTCATCATTCCAGGGTTTATATGCATCGACGGCTACAGCATAATATTTACTACCACTGTGTCCCAATGAATGTTAAATCACCATTACAATGCAAGAAGAAAGCCACTCGTAAACCATTTGTTATTTCTGTCCCTTGAGTGGTAAACTTCAAAGAAGCGTAGTCTACCGTCCACAGAACTACTAGTTTTAATGTCCATATTACGTCAAAATATCAGGAACGTAGATTTAGGCCGGTCAACAAAATCTGTAGACGTGTCGCACGGTTTTGTGGAACCGAACGCAACCCAAATCAAATTGGTCCAGATTAAATGACGTCGAACAGACAGCAGTGGTGTTGACGTGTCGATTGTGCATCCAACTTTAGAAAAACGTTTTTTTCAGTAATCTTTCAACCATTAAGCAGCGCAGATCTGTTTTTCGCTCAGTGCGTTCATTTGTATTTTTAAATCATCATTGTAATTTAGTTTATTTATTTATTTTTCCTACAGTTACCTAACAATGTACATGTTCTCTCACTGATTTGAGAAAGCAAAGTGGCCAATTCGCTCATCAGTGAGACAATGTTAACATTGTCTCACTCTAATTACTTTGTCTCACTCCAGATTTGCAACGTGAAGGCACGAAATAGTGAGCGCGTAACATGCAGACAAGGTCGTATGCGCGCGAAATACGTTGGCAGCACTGGCTGTAAATCAGCTGGTCAGCTGTTGTACTGTTGTATTTGTCACAACACTTCCGGTCACGGCAGAAGCCACCATTTCATTGATTTGCCATTTTTAAGTGACTTTTTTTTAACTGTTTGCTTGTGTTATTTGTCTTTCTATAAGTAATTCTTTGGTTAACAATTCTTTTAGGGTGTTTGTGTTCATTTTTAAGGAGATTATTTTTTGTTTTATAATTTTGTTTCTGATTTATTAATGCTACTTTCACATTAAATGTCATATTAAAAGTTCACTTCTGTGTAAAAATATGTTACGTTTCTTTACCAATTTATTTGTTTTATGGTAACTGTAGGAAAAATATAATGTGCAACTCGAGTGCAAAGTGCAATCGCCTCACTCGAGAAACCATTCCTCACTCGCCTACGGCTCGTGAGTAAGGATTTCTCTCGAGTGAGGCAATTGCTCACTTTGCTCACTAGTTGCACAAATAACTATTGTTTGACACAAGATGAGTAGTTGAAGTGACGAACCTACAAAGTTTTCATACATTCATCGGTAAATATTGAATATAGATATCTCCTAGTTTATTCCCTTCTTAAAAGTTTTGTCATTTTAAAGCATTTTTTGTCTGAAAAGCTGATTATTGGTTCTTTTCAAGTTTTTTAACTAAATGTTTTTATTTTCGCGCTCTGGCCCTACTAATTTTTTGAAATAAAGTACGACTTTATTTCAAAATAGTGATTTCAAATAAAATAAATAGGGACAGAGGGCTAAAATACCCCCCCCCCCTCATCAAACCCGCAAAACATACAAATACTTATTTTTTTATTTCTTGGTAGGAAGGGTTTCCTCACACACAAAAAACCAACACTTTTTAGGAGATATCTATATTCTCTAAAATAGCTTTGTTAATTGTTTTTATAAAATGTTTTCCCGTAATCTCGAAGCGCCTCTGAGGGCATCACAGACATCTGCTACAATATAGTATAATATTGTAGGATATTGCATGCTTTAAGATCTTCAAATGGTAATCTAATACGAATCTTTACTAAAAAAAAATTTTTTTTAAACCGCAAGGAGTTGCACGCTGGAATAGCTTGTTTGAATGTTGTGTTTTTTATCATAATTTTCGACCCAATCATACTCAAAAGAATTTTAAAATCAGTTATTTTCATCCTGAAAATTTTCTACAACCAGCATCCCATCATCAACCATGCCGAGATTCTTTAGTTCTGTACTTTCTACCTCGACAAGACATCCGATAACCACCGAGGGCGACGCTGACGACCAACAACTCCAATGATGCTAAAACAGCATCTTCTTCATCACCCGTTGTTCCCTAGCTACGCTTTCACCTATCGACACGTCAGATATACTGAGGCTATATGTAATGGAAGAATCTAAAGCTGAACGTATCGAAGGGAGTTTGTCGATCGGATAGTGTGAACACCCCCTAACACTTTCTTCACTGCGACTCTTCCCTGACGATTTGATGTGTTATTACACACAAAAGATAGGATGATAACGCGAATAATATTACGGCGGCAAAACGTTTAACCCTCTCCCTCCCCCACCAACGATTATTAGACAACATGAACATCACTATTTTCTTCTTCTGGATTGATTTAAACATGAAAAAAAGCAAGTTAGATGAATCGTACGTGACGAACATCTTCAAGAAGAATTATTACACAGAGAGATGAGTTCATACAGCCTTATTACTCATCTATTGCAAAACATTGTATGAATTTTGCATTATATTTTAATTAAAAATAAAACATTATCGTTAGATTTAATTATTTCTTATATGTGTTGAAGGTTGCCAGTGACGTAAAACGTTAGTCTTATCATTATATTTATTTTATATTTTTTTGTAACAGAATGAGATTATTTTAAATTTTATTAACTATTACTCTCTCAGATAGAAAAAGTAATGTGATAAAAAATATTTTGAGTGTTTTGCGTGTATATCTGTTTAGAGGTCTTGTAATTTCAAAAAATGTATTTGGAATCATTTCTGTATACTGTTTGTTATAAATACAGTGTCCTACAGTTCAAACGTGTGAACTGATTTTAATTAAATTTGAAATTGGGCATATTTTGGCTATACAGGATTTTCCGAAAAAATTAAACTGATCATTCATTTTCGGATTATATACATCAAAACGAACAAAAAATAACAAATAACATATAGTCGAATTCCGCTTCATTATCCGTTTATACGCCATTTTGTTTTTCTTACAAAACATATTATAACTTCAGAAATATATAAGATATTCAGTTCAGATTTGGTATAAGCATTTTGTATGTTATGTTTGGTAAAAATGTACCAAACACGAAGACTGTATTTTTATAGTTTTCAAAATGGTGGCCGTTTAAAACTTTTGACATCGTATATCTCTAACCATTTTGGGCGCCATTTTAAAAACTATAAAAATCACGTGTTTAGTAGACTATACTTGTAAACGTAACATACAAAATGCTTACACCAAATCTGCTATTTCTGGAGCTATATTTGTCTAAAAGAACAAAATGGCGGCTAGACGGATAATGAAACGTAATTCGACTGTATATTATTTGACTTTTTTTTTGTTCGTTTTGATGTATATAACCCTAAAATGAATATCCAGTTTACCTTTTTCGCGGCACTCTGTATCACGGGACTTATTTACTTTTATAACACAAATTTTGGGTGTAGTTTCGATAAGTAAAAACACAGAATTACTATTTGCCCAAAATCTTCTCTAACGATTTTGATAAAATTTTGCTCTGAACCCAAATTGATCGCCATCCCTTTAAAAATAGCGATTCGTTAATTATCGGTATAAAATTTAAAATATTGGCCAAGGGATTATTATAACATACGCAATTTCTCAAAATCGGGTCGACCGATTTCGTTTAATTTAGTTAATTATGAAGATTAGACAAAATCTCGTACGAAAAAATTACGAGTAAAAATATAGGAATAATTTACATAAAACAAAATGAACCTTGACCGTCGTCATTAAAAGGTAAATTTAATCCAATACTATTATAAAACACGTGAAGAAAGTTTAGGCCATTATTTAAATATTTTTTCAAAGACTTCTCTTATGATTAATTTTACCTTTATTACAGACTTTATTATACCTTTATTATCTATCAAACTCATATTTTTGGTGACAATTAGTAACTGATTTGTTTCTTTTTATCTTGTTTTAGAGATGGGTAAGTGGATGGTAAGCGTGTGCAATGTATATGCTCCAATAATTTTTAAAAAACTTTGTGGTTTTGTTTTAAAATATATTAACAATAAACTGGGTGATCACCGTTTGGAATGTATCGTGGTTTTTCGAGCTATAAACTAGTTTTTATTTTCTAATTTGCATATTTGAACAATTATGAGCAATATATTTTTTTAATATCGTGTTCTCAAAGGGGTATATAGGTATTGCGTAGTCTGTTTTTAAAGATTTTAAAATGTAAATAGAAATAAAATAGGCCTATACATCATTTTATATATTTAAAAAAACTAACATTTTGGTATACAAGTTTTTTCTCATCTCTTACCATTTCAAAATGGCGGCCTGTAATATTAAATGTTTGATTTTACTTTCATCTGCAATTTGATTATACTTTTTTATTAAAAAGAAAGAATTAAAAATAAATTCATCCTCTTTTTGTCTAATGAAGGGGGGGGGGCGAGAATTCAAAAAGAAGAATGGTTCCATAGATGGTAATATATATATATATATATATATATATATATATATATATATATATATATATATATATATAGCCCTGTGTACACGAGTATAGTAAACAATTACCAACTGACACGTGACTGTAGTAACAGCTGCAGTCAATGAAAATACCTCCAGTTATGTAAGTGTATATCATTGGCTTTTACCCAAATTATAAAATCTGATCCTTGAAAGGTCTATCTCAAACTGTGTTGTGTTATACGATCATAACGGGATTTTAAAAATAAGAGTGTTTCAGGTTTTCAGTCTTAAGACTCGAGTTTTGACGTTATTATAAAATTAACCAAGTGAACTAAAATGAATTTGATTAGTGAAACTTCCAAACGGACATTGCCCGGACCGTATAAAATGTCCGTTATTGCAGTGTCCGCTATCAGGAGGATGCAGCTACTATATAGGCCGGCTCGTCAGAACTGAGCAACTTTTACCTGATCAGATAATAAGCAACATCCGAACTGAGCAACTAGCGGCAGACCTTTGACGCACGCTTGACAGATTTTGGAATGTAAAGAAATTATTTAACACTTATCATACAAACCTATTCTTATCGACGACAAAATACTAAATCAGGTTAAGACCAAGGCTCGTAAAAAGTAAAAAGGCTATTTTACTTTTTGCCAGCTTTGATGGGTTAAGACTACCATCAAATTACTACGCGTTGGTGAAATAATTGCAGCACAATCATCTGTTCAATGTTATTTGAATGGGCTAAAACTGTACTTTAAGAGTCTGTATGGTACTTTAGTGGTATCCATATTGGATTTTTTCCACAAGAACAATGTAAACTTTGTAACACCATTACTGATAAACCGCTCATCACAAAGGAACATTTGAGGTGCCAAATTAAAGATACCCTCACACGTCCTTAAGCAGACTCAACAGTTATTGGTTAGGTTAGGTTATCTACCTGAGGGGCAAATTGCTCAGTTCGGATGCGCTCATATAGTCCAGTTGATAACGCAGGGAAACCACCAGAATAGCGTCTTGTTACCATATTGAACACGTTCAGAAAATTTAAATGGTGAACCTAAATCATATGTTCATTAACAATATTTCATATTACAGTATTTGATATGTATAGTACAGTACACGTACTGTATTTATGTTGTCACTTTTTATCAGTGAGACATCACAATTAGCAGTTAACGTACTGTTTTATTACTTTTAATGTTTAATACAGTCGATAAAAGTCTGTGTATAACCTCAACTATTTCGTTTAAACTGAATTCGATACTAAAGACTGCTGTATAAAAGACACAAAGAAAGCAAAACTAGTCCAGGAAGTCAACTTCCTAGTAATTATTGAACAGACATTGCAACATGTGTTTTGAGACATCTACGATTTCCTAGAAAAGGGTGATAGCCTATTTCATGCTCCTCTGTCCTTCATTCGGATTTCGGAAGTTTCAATTGACCCATTGAACATCCATTTCTTGTCTCTGTCGGTTTTAAGGAAAGCCCGTATTTAGAAACACTACAGAAAAGCATTATCCCGATCGGGGAATTAAAAAATGTCAGTTTATTAGAAGTGTTCGATAAGGGAAGTTTCACTTACCTTTTTCCTTGTTTAATTCTTAATTGATTTATGTCAAAGTTGATTTTTATTTTTATGCTATATTATTATTGCTGTTGGAAAAAAACAGTTTTTTTAAAAACTTTTCACACAATTGTCCAATTTAAAACTTTAAGGGAAGTTTCACGTAACTTTTTCCTTTTTTAATTTTTCATTGATTTATGTTAAAGTTGATTTTTATTTTTATGCTATATTATTATTATTGCTGTTAGAAAAAAACTGTTTTTTTTTTTCTTTTTTAACTTTTCACACAAGTGTCAAATTTTAAAATTTATAATTCGTGTACGTTTTGTCCAATCACTTCCAAACTGTTTACTATGGAATACTAACATTTCAGATTTTTAGGTTGATAAAAAAAAGTTATCAATTTTGCATGAGTACTTTTTCTAATCACCGAATTATCCTACAAATTCGATTATTTCTGTTATGTATCCATCTTGTTTGATACAAGTTAATGTTTAAAAATGATTTCGTAATTTTGATTTTGGAGTAGGTAGATTTCGAAACCAATTTTAGTCATTGACTAATAACAAAAAAATGAATTGTAGAAATAAATTTTTATCACTATTTATGGATCGTTTTCGAGGAAAGAGTGAAAAAATTGTATGCTAATATATAATAGGCATACGATCCTACTGGGCCTCGAAGCTACGTGAAGAAGATCTAATTTAATATGTTATATGTTGAATAATGTTATATGAACAACAAGCTGTTTAGAATGACCACCATTTTGACATTTTTTTATTAGATAGGGTTCTATTAAAGTCCCTTATGCCAAATTTCATCTTCTTATCTCAATTTTTGAGGCAGTCAAAACGGTGGTCGAAATTTCATGAGATAATTAAACTTACTGTGTAAGTACAAATCAGTAAAATTTCTAATTTTCTATCTCGCTTATTTTCCGTTCAAATTAATTTGTTTTTTCTTAAAAGTGTCGGAGATCAAACGATTTCAAAATTGTTACACTTTATATTTTTACAAATATTGACGATTTCGAGGAAAAACGCAAAACCTAGTTTTCTCCAGTTTTACATAGGAACTTTATTGTATCCCGTCTACTATAAATTAAATAACTTCTAGAATTAACAATCGAAAGTTTTTATCGTAGACTATAAATTAATTTACATATTAAAGCGACAACCTTTACAAATTTATTTCAATTTATTTTCATCTCGTGTAGGCTACATCATGACAAATTTCTAATCATAGGGACAAAGGTCACACAGTTGGGTAAACAACCAGGCATCAGAAATAGGTCGTAGGCCTAAAAGTATAAAGGAGTCATTGTGTGGGTGATTGTAGAGTTAGGCTTAACCCGCTTAACACAACGTGAAAACATGTTTGCAATACAAATTTAGTAGGTCTGATTTCAAAGAAATACGCAGTTAAATTGAAGTTCAAAAGATGGTTTTGTTTAGTGGAATAATTCGTAAAAATGTAATTAGAGAACAAAAACTCTAATCTTATCTGGTACGAGAGCCAATGACCAAAATAATATGTGATAGATGTATACGTTATTCTTGTACGATAAATTGTATATTCATGATCCCACTTCCTGAATCTGGGGTAACTTTTCCTGTCATATAATGTAATAAAAGTATATCCTCTAAATGGAAAGAACAAAAGTGGGTTTCTTGAGTCTTGTAGGAAATGTTAAATTGTATTGGTAAAGAGTCTTATTCAGTAGGATAAATTCGTTTAAAACCGTAGGCATAGGCTACACAGGTTTTCCGAATCTCATAATTGTATGTATCACTTAATATACAGGGTGACTATTGAGTATGGAAGCGGCTTTATAAGGCTTAACTGAGAGATACTTGGAGTCAGAAACAACGCGGATCTACATACTTTAGAAAACGTACTTTTTTAGATTTTACATTTTTGTCCGTCATATTGAATCAAACTTTATTTTTTTTAATAGGAAGGTGGACATGTGATACATGATTTTCATGTAAAATTTGACAAGAAAAATGATGGCGAAACCTGTTTTTCGATAATTGCCTTCCTTTTTAAGTTATAAACATTCAAATTTGCCATGTTGAATGTTAATGTTTCAAAGTTGACGGAAAAATCGTGTTGGTAACAAAAATGTATAAAATGCGCCTTCGAAACTTTTTTTTCCCTGCAGAATACATCCAATAACGAACGAGAAAACAATTTTGTCTACAGTTGTTGACAAAGTGGCATTTTGTTCATTTAAATTCGTTTGCAAAACAGCTGATTTCTCAACAGTTTCACTTTACCTACTACTTTGCACACCACTTTGCTCACTCCGAATGGCAACCGAACAAAACGAAATTTAGGTTAAGTTTATTTAAATTGATTTATAATATACAGGAAATTGTTGAGATGATTAATTTATGTATGTTAGATTAATTCTTACATGTAAAATAACATAAATAAACAACAAAACAACGTTTTAAAGTTGAAAAGGGAAGTAATTATTCATAAAGATGATTGACAGTGTATGTACACGGAGAGTATTTTTCGTTTGCCGAGTTTTGAAGTTGGCAATCCCGTTTCCTCAACAATACACCTAAGTTATTTGTGATATTCATAAATAACCTCAGTTTTGACGTGAGGTTGAACACTATTGTATTAAATTAATGTTTTATTAAATTGTGTTACTGCTGAAGTATGTTTTTTATTTGTCACAAAATAACAACTGTAGACAAAGTATAATGTGCAATTCGTGAGCAAAGTGTCTTTTTTAAACTCGATAAAATTGACGCACGAGGCTTAGCTGATTTAAACTAGGCCTACTTTCATTAATGGATATTAGTTAAGGTTAGCTCACCGCCAATCTGTAGAGGGGAGGCACTTTGAGCATTTGTTGTAGATTGGTGTACAAAATCTCTTTCAAAATTTATTGTATTAGTAATGTGTGATCGAAAACATCGTTATTGGATGTATTCTACAGGAAAAAAACAATAGAAAAGTTTCAACCGTTTTATTGTTAACACGATTTTTCCGTCATTGCAACTTTGAATGCTTATAACTCAAAAACGAAGGCATTTATCGAAAAAATGTTTTTACCATAGTTTTTCTTGTCAAATTTTACATGAAAATCACCTATCACATGTCCACCTTTCTATTTAAAAAAATATATAGTTTGATTCAATATGGCGGATTCAAGATGCCGGGAAAATATTTCTACTTACAAAAAACGCGTGATATTCCAGAGTTGTTGATTCAATTGTTGCCACATTTGCTGATGACACTGCTATCCTTGCTGTTGATGCTTGTATTGAGAAGGCCACGAGTAGACTACAGGGTGCAATGGATAAGATAAGTACCTGGACAAAGTGCTGGCGAATTAAACTAAATGAGGCAAAATCAACGCACATAAACTTTACGAATAGGAAGATTATCACCCATCCATTGTTTATCAATGCTCAAGCTGTTCCTTACTCCAACAATGCCAAATACTTGGGAATGACCTTAGATACTAAGCTCAAATGGAAAGTCCATGTAAAGAAAAAAGTTGAAGAGCTTAGAATAAAATATAGAAAACTTTACTGGCTGCTTGGACGTAACTCTGGGCTTACAGTGCAGAATAAAATCTTAATATACAATCAAATATTGAAACCAGTATGGACATATGGCATACAACTATGGGGCTGCACAAAGCAGTCTAATATCCAAATAATTCAAAAATTCCAGAACAAGGTATTACGGGGAATAGTCAATGCCCCATGGTATATTAGAAATGGTGATTTACATCGCGACTTGAACATCAGACTTGTTGAGGAGGAAATCAAGAAATGTGCAATAAGTCACAATTTGCGTCTTCTCACTCATGAGAATTTAGAAATGAGAGCAGTGCTGGAAGTGGCCGATAATGTTCGCCGCCTCAAGAGGATTAAGCCTCACGAACTGCTTCAGTAATAATAAGGAAGTTATTATTATAATGATTATCCTCTAATGTGATTTAGTATTTAAGAATGAATCATTGGTCGATTTTGTTTATAAATTGGTTATGAATAAATAAAATTAAAAAAAAAAAAAAAAACTTACAAAAAAGTGAAAATTTTAAGTTATGTAGATCAGAATTTGTTTCTGCTTTCAACTACTTCACAGTTATGCCGTTTCCATAGATAAAAATCACCCTGTTTTAATTGTAGATGTGTATACAGAGAGTCTAGAAAATTTTGCCCCAATTTTCATCAGGCTATTCTATACGTGAAAATTTAAAAAAAAGTTTAAATAGACATAAGTCCAGAAATGCTTAATTTTCGAATTATCCACCATTTTCGTTTTTAATAAACAGTTAATATCTTTAAAAATACAAAAGATATTACGCTTAAATTTGGAGTAAATATTTGTTACGTAATATTTTACCGCTGTACAAAAAACCTGAACGTTCTTTTGCATATTTTCAAAATGGCGGGCATTTTCAATTTTGAATGTCAAATATCTCCAAAACCGCTAACTTTACAAAACATTTTAGGAAACAAAAAAAAACTTTTTTTATACCAAACAAAACAGTTTTTTAAATTTTTCTGTAGCTCAAAAGATGATCGAGTTATCGGCTAAAAACTAAAAATATAATTTGTTGGTAGTTGTCTATAATACACATAGAACCAATAAATATTAATTAAAGTCATTAGAATTGCTCAAAAACGTTTAATTTTACAAGAAATTCGTAAGACAGAAACAATTTGTAGAATTAACAACAAATCCAATTTTGCCATTATTATCACACAATTAGCATGAAGTTATTTCCATAAAATTGTAAAAACTCAATTAATAATCATGCAGCGTTCTTTAGGAGATAAAATTTTGCAACTTTTTTGTCTCTTGTAAATATTTTGTAACATTTACTGATTTTGAGATATTAAGATTTATAAATTTATTATGGCCGGCATTTTAAAATGCTACAAAGTATAAACTTGATATTCCATTCCAAAATGAGTCTTATTAAATGTACCAATATTGAAGTTGATATCTTCAGAGGTTCCTAAGATATAACAAGTAAACACATAACACAAGTAAACACATAAAATATAACTATATTAAGTAAAAAAACACATACAGACAGATGGACAGAAAACTAAACATTTTAGGACATATCTTCATACGAACTTTTTCTTCCATTTTGTATGAGGAATCATATCCCAAAGTCCTGAAAGGGGTTTTTTAACTCCTGTTATATATAAAAGTCAAAACCCACTAACTGAACACGAAATCTCTGGATCTAAGAAGCCTAGAATTATTAATTTTTTAACATGGTTTGGGGTAGATCTGTAAACGCGTACTAAGAAAGGGTTTTGAAAATGTTCTACTCCAGGGGTGTTTTAAAACAAGTATATCTTTGTTATTTTATGGGTCGATTTTGATTAAAATTGGTGTGTTGCTGTATTTGGGGATAATTTTCCATAGCACCACCATTAGGTTTGTGCTAAAAAAAATATCTATATAAAACTATCCCAAGTTGAAACTGGGGCCATCAGCTAGTTTTACATAAGTGGAACTAATTATATGTTTTACTTCTGCCGTCCTAAGTGATTTCGCATTTGGTTGAAATTATTTTCTTTTTTACTTTTGTAAACAAAGTTGATCAAGACAGATGAGAGAGATCTAACCCAAGGTGTAGATCCAACGAGAGCTTATAAGTGAGTACGAATCTTCAATCCTAGCAGCTTCTTAATTTGGTCTTGAATTACTCTGCAGCGTCGTTAATTTGGGCTAATTCCTATTGAATTTTCTTCCCAATGTCTTGCATTTCTGTTAATATTTGCTATGTAATTTTTAGACATTATGTAATTTTCTTCACACTTATCGGTTTAGAAATTTACACATTTTATATTATCAGTTATTATTTCAAAATAATATTCTAGAACCTGTTATTTCCAACAATTCTACGTCAGTTTCAAGTCCTTATTCTTCGCAATCCAAAATTTTAGCGACACTTTCCGGAGTCGCTATTTTCAGTTTTGAGCCTCCCCCCCTATCACCGCTGTACATCTCCACTACAATTTTAAATATGACCATGAATCTTTTATCCAACACAATTGATTACTTTTTTTTCTTGTCGTTTAAAGGTGAAAAACCTCTCTGTCATCATCAACTTATAAAAGAAGACAAAATAAAGACTCCTAGACCTCGAACACTCTAACAGCGTTGAGAACAAGAGTTGGTCAAGAGAGCCTGACAGGAAAGATGAAAGAAAGGGACCTAACAAAAGACAACATGAAAAGTACAGCATCCTCAAGCTAGGAATGTGCCTGGGGTGGAGAGAAAAAGAGGGGTCCCCACACTTTGTTGCTTTTACTTTAGCGGTACAACCCTAATAAAACAATATAGACCTCAATGCTTCTGTGTAACGCGTATCCTACTTTCGTTTATTTTATCTGTCTAAATAAGAATAAAACGTTTACAAAAGTCTGTCACGAAGTTGTAACTTTAGGAATTAAATGTAGCTAAGCAGTAATTTGTGTACCTAGTTTTCTTGGAATGGGTTGTACCGTCAAGTCAGATTAGGGAAGCAAGTATAAGGGAGACACACTCCTAGTCTGAGGTTACTGTAGTGTATATCCAGCTAAGTCCCTCGGGATAGTCACTCTTGAACTCATTAAAGTGAGCCCCTAAGGGAATTAGATTATAATTTATAGTTACCAAGATATAAGGAAGACAGATCTTACATTTATTATTGTTTTAAATATTATCATTATCATTTCATTCTTTTTTTATCGCTAGTTCGTAGACCTATCTACACCGAATCGAATTTAAAGATGTATTTAGAAAAAAAAAAGTGGCAAATTATCTGGTTTTACGTCATTCTTGCTGAAGGCTACGTTATTCTTACCTTTCGAAACTAAACCATGTACGCAGAAATCCACTATTTCCACCGCTCATTTTAATATATTACATTATTAAAACATGTGTAAACACTCCAATTTTGTAAACATAAACATTATAATTCCTCGGATTGCGTCGTCATTTCTACGCATCTATGAAGACCCCACGTCATGTGTGACCTCCATCGAAGAAAGCTTTGTTGCCAAATTTATACGTCGCAATTAAATGAGCACTGTTGCCGCCAATGGAGCGTTTTATCAATTGGCCTTGTTAACTATTTCTGCTAGATAACTTCTGGATCAACAACACTCTAGTAAATCAATATAGAGGGGAGGGGGGAAGTATAACGGAAGTCTTATCTCATCTCCGAAGAACTTACAGTTATATTGAATGTCGACAAAACTGTGAAGTTATATAAATAAGTAAATTGTCATTATTTAAATAATTACAATTCTCGTACCGGGTGTACAAAAAATCCCTGAATAGTTATTTTAACTTATAATGTAAAAAGGTATATACTTTACAAATATTTTTGGTGTAAGAAAACTATTTTATAGTTTTATCAAGTAAATTTACCTCCACCACTAAAATGGGGTTTTCAAAAGTAAAGCCCCATCGAGTACCACACTCAAACTAGATGTTGTGGCAGCCAGATTAAATGAAGTCGAAAAATCCATCTTTTTCTATCCTACACTGACGCTACGGCCTTCACCCTAAAACCTCTCTGAAATATAAATAATATAAGGGTCCGATATAGTTGTCCGGCCTTTCCGACTGCAAAACGTCACTCACCACAATTTCACAGCCCATTATTATTTGGAAAAGTAATATAAAATAAATAAATATTCGGAAGTCAGCAACTAAGATCCCGTCTCCAGACACACTTGACTGCTCGCATTAGCAGTCTCAACTGTTAAAGAGATTGCATGTCACCAATACCATTATGTTGGGGTGATCTGCCGAAACCGTAGAACCGTAGTGAGCACTCGGTGGCAACCGTGGTTCTTCTCAGAACCTAGACTGCAACCAAACCACGGTGATCCCAAGTTAAAACCGAGGTCACCGTGCCCCGAACGCATCACAGAGAGCTAGAGGTCTTTATTTTATGTTCTTTTCTTTTTTTATAAGGCGTTGATGACAGAGAGGGGGTTTCGTCTTTAAAAAAACAAGAAGAAACAATCTACCTTTTTCTAGTTGAAAACCCATTTAACCATCTCGGGACTTTTTTACTATCGTCAAAAAATTGATGTTAGTTTTTCACATTTGTCCTCCGTCTACAGGTCTCCTGACGACCTCTAGCTCCCTGACAAACTTATTTTTGATGGTAAGTTTTCAAAGATGTCTCTTTTTTTTAAGGACTACCCCCCCCCCATGAGAAGTTTCATGAATAATGTTAATCAGTTGTCGATTATGTTTCCCACATATTCTTAGTGAAAGTTGTGATGGGTCAAAACTTGAAAATCCCGTGACTGATTTCTAATTATTTTACCAATAACGCTCTAACTATAAATTTGGTGAGATGGCGAGCAAGCAATATGTTTTGTTTGGATCTTTAGAGATTATACTCGAGCATAATTTGATCAGAATCGTTAATGACGATTTTGAAAAAAAAAAAACTGTAATTTTGTGTTTTTCCTTATACAAAGAAATTTTGAGTTATCAAAGAAATTAAAAACATTTCCCTAGATATGGCCAAAATATGCAAACAATCTAAATTTCATTACAATCGGCCGACGAATTTGGTCTCTAAAGCACGCACATATGACAGACATTACACCCCTCTCTTTCACATTTCCTATCGGGTATTTTATTTCATTCAGTGACCCCACAAGTGAGGTCAATTGAAGTGAGGTATGTGATATATGAAATAACAAATTTATGAAATAAAACAAACAGGACATCCACGTAACTTTGAAAAATAATTACAAATACAATACAACACTTGGAGATACTCAACTTTCCCAATATTTAATAATTAGACTTATAAAAACAATTCATAGATCAATTTAATTGCCTCACCTATCCGACAAAAACTTCGACAGAATAAACTCAATCCCTTATAAGCAAGTTATTCCTGCAAATTTTTTTAAAGTTTTATGTTTGTATTATTAAAAAATATTCCAGAAAAATATAAAGGATTTTTGTAGCTAGTATCGAGGCTACATGAAAGTCATTTCTTGACCTTGTATGTAACTACGAATTTATTTATTTTGCTGATAAACAAAACTATCTGTTTTCGGTAAGTTTTCGCGAAATGGCGTTCTAGTGATTCTCGGGGAAGCCTATTGAATATGTCCCACCGTGGTAATTATATATATTTTAATGTGTGATTTATAAATAGACCTAATACTAACAGCAGTTTAAGATAGAGTTGTGTTTACTTTTTGGAATTGAATATATCTTCCAAAACAGTTTATTAAAATTAAATCTTTTAAGGCTGATTGGTATGAGGGTATTTAGACCTCAAAGGGAATGAGAAAGTTTTCAATAGCTAACCCAATCCCAGTATTATATTATTTAGTTTTGATCCTAAACAACTACAACTTATTTTAAAGGGTTATCAATTCAAAAATGAATGAAAAAGATTAATTATTTATTATGTTTAATAAAAATAAAAAAATCATGTTATCTATTTTATTTATTCTCATTAAATAATCCATTTGTTGATTTCGATTTATCCTTAACTTTGCTTTGCGTTTTTTTAAATGTAGTTATCAATAAACACTTTTTTTGCGCTTTAATAACATTATAATATTCTTGCTGTACATTTTTTCAAATAGTATTACAATATCAGAAACATTTTTAATCGATTATACAATTTTTAATTTAGATCTAGAAACATGAAACATTTTATTTTCCTTTTTATTACAGTATAAGCTCTATTAAATCATATATTTACAAGATCTATAACTTTGTTATATTTAACATTACATCTGTAGTAGTAAAACAGATTTAAGATCAATCTGTTTTTGATAACAGTGCGACAAAGAAGTCACAGTTGACTAATTAAAACACCTTGAATATGTACACTTTATAGGTTTGGAAACTGTGTCATTAATTAAATAGTTATTTGTGCAACTAGTGCCAAGCCTCGTGCGTCAATTTTATCGAGTTTAAAAAAGACACTTTGCTCACGAATTGCACATTATACTTTGTCTACAGTTGTTATTTTGTGACAAATAAAAAACATGCTTCAGCAGTAACACAATTTAATAAAACATTCATTTAATACAATAGTGTTCAAACAAACATACAATTATAATTCGATCTTTAATATCCACATTTTTCTTATTTTTCAGATTATTTTAAAGTCTGGACTATCCATATTTTAAAACTAACTACACAAAATATAGCAGTAGTGCTAAACAACACATCAACACTGAGTAGAAGTTCTCACGTCAAAATTGAGACTATTTATGAATATTAAAATAACTTAGGTGTATTGTTGAGGAAACGGGATTGCCAACTTCAAAACTCGGCAAACGAAAAATACTCTCCGTGTTCATACACTGTTAATCATATTCATGAATAATTACTTCCTTTTTCAACTTTAAAACGTTGTTTTGTTGTTTATTTATGTTATTTTACATGTAAGAATTAATCTAACCTACATAAGGGACATTTCCTGTATATTATAAATCCATTCAAATAAACTTAACCTAAATTTCGTTTTGTTCGGTTGCCATTCGGAGTGAGCAAAGTAGTGGGCAAAGTGAAACTGTTGAGAAATCAGCTGTTTTGCAAACTAATTTAAATAAACAAAATGCCACTTTGTCAACAACTGTAGACAAAACATTATTCCACACTAGTAAAACCAAGAACCCTTATAATTTCACCCGCCTGTCACAACCAGTCTACACAGATAAGACGAGAAATCCTAAATATTTCAAACTTTGCATTTATATTCTTTGTATTGTCCCACATATAGAAAAAATATACTAGTTATAAAATATGACCTTGGGGCGAAAACTAGAGTTGAAAAATCTTATGTATGGGTATAAAATAAAACTAGGAGTTATTCTTATTAGGAATATGTGTGTTTATTTGGCGACGAAATTAACATGTTGTCGCTAAACCGCTAAAGACTTGGACTTTATAAAAATAACTGTCCCTATTTGTGTAAGGACAATATGTCCCTATTTATGTAAGGACAATATGCACGCATAACCCTTTTATTGCATTACTAACAGTAACTCTCCTGAAATTATTCAAATGAAGGACATGTAAAAGATCTGTTGCTTCCTCCTTGCAATTAGTTGCAGATTAACAAACAACCTTGGGGCTCCGTAAGGAGTTGAATCAACCTTAAATTGACATTGTTATCCGTATGTCAGTGGGCGTGGGCGAGAGTGTGTTTTTTGTGTATACGTTTTTTCTTTTTAATATTAAACTTTGTACATTTTATGTATATTTAAATTATCTATAATAAGTAAAGCAACAAAAAAAAATCAAACAACTTTGTTCAAACATTATTTTATTGTTCATAACTACATAACCTAACATAACAACTTGAATATTGTTTCAGTTAATTAAACAAATTTATTAAAATATTGGTGGTAAAACTATTATCTACATTTTAAATATTACAATATACATATTTTAATATAAGAAAACTAAGTTAAACATTTTCTTATTTCAATATCTCTTTCTCTTTAAGTTTTTTAGTACAGACTTTTTTTATTGTTATATATTTATATTACAACTAAGTACAAACTTATCAAGTAATTTATCTTTGCCAATATTCTTCCCAATAAACCAGTAGCTCGTGAAAATTCTTCCAGGATCTGCACTCATCAGACAGATCCACTCGTCATTGACACATTAAATCGCAAGGTTTTGTCCTCTTCAGTCTGATCCTGACTAGCGATAAGAAAACTAAGTTAAACATTTTCTTATTTCAATATCTCTTTCTCTTTAAGATTGGAACTTCTTGACTCTCAATAAATCGCATAGCTTGCAATGTTTGAAAAAACTGAAGTAAAATAAATAGCAACGAGTGTCACAATAGCAATCAAATGTCTACAAAATCAAAAGGAAATATTGTTTCGTGTAACTCTTAAAATAATTCATTTTGCACTTAAATATTTACTTTCCTAAGTTTTTTTTAAAACAAATTCATTCAAATACTTGGCTCCTTTGATTTCTTCCACAATAGCATTCAAAACTTTTTTTTAAAATTATTGGAATACTTCTTCACAGATTCTGGAAGATAAATAAAATAACTTTCCTCTACTCGGATTAACATATTTGAAGATATCTCAAAAAAGGACTGTATTCTGCAATCAACTCTAAAATTCCCAAGTAGTATTATTTTGTGAACAGATAATTTCTGTATCACCACAGAAAGCTAATCCACATCTCTAGAAACTTGACCGCTGATTCTACATATCGTAAAACTTCGATCCAACATTCAAGGTCTTTGTTAAACTGAACTTTCAAAGAGTTGTCGATTCGACAGTGTAATCGCCGTCTATAGATTACTTCGAAACATTCTTCCAAATAGAAAATCCAGTGGTATATTGGATCTTTCTTTCAGGATCATTAAAAAGTAGGTGTGCACGTTTCTACTTATAGAAGAGGACATGACATATTCTCTTTTGATTTGTGCTCTACTGGGATGCTTACGAAAGATCATGGAACGGGTAAAAACTCTCTTGTGATCTTGATATTGTCAGTTGAGGATGAAAAAACCTCATCCAAATGTTAACATTCTGGTGATCTCTTGAATACTAAAGATTTCACAATTCTTCTGTAATATCTTGTCATAACCCTATGTTTGTTTGAGTAGTCTGATCCCAAGTTATCTCTTGTTTGATTAAATATCTTTCAGCTGTCTAACTTTAGAACTGATATTTTTTAATCTTGTTCAGGAAAAAATATAGCTCGGTGCCCCTCCTGGGGCCCCAAAAACCTCGGAGCTCATAGGCAACTGCCTAAGTTGCAATTGGTAATCCGGCTCTGCGTGCAATGAGTGAAGATTCAACAATTTTTCATGTCTAAAGAATGGTACAAGTAGGCGTAATTTTAAGGTACATTTATAAATAGACTCATTTTTTGACACATCATAAAAACGATGGGTATAGTAGATATTAGTTGTGGAACCAAGAGTATTTGAGACACAATATTTGTCCCACCAAATATAACAATAAAATCAATTATATCTAGAAGTTTAGTGATTGAGTTTTTGCTTTTCAAAACTTTTTCCATTCCGCCATTTAAAAAGCTACTACCGAAAACCTGTTACTCAATCCATCTTGTGTGGGTTATTTAAAACCCCTAGCACATTTTCTTCGCACACGGAATCTTAAAATCTTTGCTGACTTGACGTACTCTTTCTTTTCTAATGATTTTACTGTGTTACTCCTGGTTGGGATATGTTTATCATGGATATTTCATCAAAAAAATTGTTTTAGTTTTGGTTGTTTTAAAGATATCTTTCCTAGTGTTCTCAAAAACTTGAAAACTTTAAAATAATGTCAACTGTTCGCTTTTTATTATTCAGGTTTAGGACAGCTGATATCCAAAATGAGTTATTTTGGGATTTAAAAGAACAAATACAAATTCTCACTAGTCAAATTGTATCGGCAGATTTGGTTTTATAAGAAATTTTTGAAGAATTCAAAAAAATGAAAATAATAATCTTTAAAAAAAAAAAATTCCTCGTTGAATGAATTATTTTTTGAAAAAATTGAAGAGAATTTTAATTTAAAAATGATATAAGTTTTTTAATTGATGGGGAAAATAAATTAATTGATCGGAGAAATGGTGAAGACGTTTTCACTATATGCTATAAAAAAAAAGTACTATAAATCTTTTGATAAATTCGCATTCTGTCATGACCGCTTATCAGTACATGATGATAACTGAAATTATAGTAATGAAGTTTCTGAAGTGGCGTATGACCGTGAATTTAAACATATAATTAACCTCTTATGAACCTGTTTGAGATAATGGACTTGAAACCACCGATAAGGCGGTTGACATTTTTTTATGACGTCGAAGTTTTGCCATAATTACATTTTGCTTTGTCACATTACAATATTAAAAAGTGGATTTTGGAATTATGTCTGTCTATCGCTGATCACATGAGCCCCTTCAAAGAATATGATTGTTGTTGTGTCATAAAGATTCAAATAAAATATATTGGTAGCCATCTCTCCAAAATCCCTGTTCGTTTGTAAAGATCGGCCTTTTGGGGTATTATAAAACGCAGTTTCTCAAAATCAACTATACCGATTTCGTCTAAATTTTAAAGATACATGAAGATTAACCCGTGTGGAAATATATAAGTAAAAAACAATTTCGGCTCAGGAATAATTGACAAAAAACAAAATGAACTATGATTTTAATCAAATATGATTTAGCTGAGATCTCGTTATTATCACAAACGACCCTCAAGGCTCACTTTAGAGATTACAGGCTTAACAATCCCGAAGGGACCTAGCTGAATCTACACCTTTCTTCACGTAGTCTCGGGTTAGATCTCTTTCTTTCGTCTTTCCTATCCGGTCACTTTCGACAACCTGTTGTCCTTTTATGACCCTGACGTTATTAGAGTATTCGAGCCTGAGGGGTTTTTTATTTTATGATATTTTTTTTACAACGCAATAATAACTGAGATATTTATTGCCTGTAAAGAACAGTAGGAAAAAAAAATATTACAAACCAAGCAAGAAGTACCGAAATGACGTTTGATATTGAGATGAATAATTTTAGGTGCTTTTTAAGTGGTTTTGGGAATGAGAGTGTGTGTTAAGTGGTTTTGGGGATGAGAGTGTGTGTAACGTAGAGAAAGTTATGTGAAATATCCGTTTGAAAAGTGGTTTTTAAAGTTGTCTGTCTGTCTGTCGCTAGAACAGTTCTTTTCGACGTAAAATAGGAAATATTTTTATCAAATTTTTTATGTGTGCATATTTCAAACGTAACTTAAAGTAAATTTTCTTTTGATAACTACTTATTTAAAACTCAGAACTCATTAAAAGCAATTTGTGCTTAAATAAAATATATGATACGTATGTAAATGTGCATTAAAAATGTTATACATTAAAAAAAAAATTAGCGTGTTTATAAACCACGGTTTTCATTTTTCAGAGAAAAAACTGCTCGTAAATCCAAAAATAAAACGTTTATAGATTAAATTTGTGGAAATAAGAGGTTTTTCACATTTCGGAAAATATATATTCTGTTTAAAGTCATAGAGGTACAGTGTTTAATTTTGATTTTACACATTTCTGAATTTTTTAAAACTTTTTAATTGTCCTCCCCCACCTTTTCTGACCGTTTCACGTCTGGGGAAATATAGGTTTTGTCGAAAAATACAAACGTCAAAATTTGTAATAGTCGCCCAATTTAAATTTTAAAAAAAAAACATTACCGAGTCTTTTTTTCACTTTTTGGAGTGTCAACAATAAGAAAACGTTTTTATGATTTTTTTAGACGTTATTAGATTCCCCAATTAAATTGTTATTTCATACACTCCAGTAGATTTCTAAGTTTGACGATGAAATTGTATAATTTGTCAGAACAAATAGAATAATAAATTATTTGTGTGAGCCATCATGGTACTTACCCAGCTCGATCATAGCGTGAATTTATAAATGTACTGCTCAAAAGTTGGTTTTTGGGCCTTTTAGAAAATGTAGCCTATAATTGTATTGGTAGACCAATGGCTCTTATCCAGTAGGGTAAGTTTATTTACAACAGTTGTTACAGAGGTTTTTGGAACCTCGTAATTTTGTATCACTATTCTCTCGACGTCGGGTAGTAAAAAGTCTCCAGTCACTTTGCTCGTATCTATAGTACGGACCTCTCAACTGTACCTACGAAGTAAGATGTAGGTCCAGCTAGATACCTCGGTATTACCACACCCGTGCTCATTATAAATTAGCCCCTGAGGAGCGGTTGATTTGATTTTTTTGGAAAACTGTTTGGTACCCCCTTACATCCACCCTTGTTTCTCTGGTCAAAGAAAGTAAATAATACAATAATTAAATAATTCCTTAAGAGTAAGAGTAAACATTCTCCAATCGACTTCAAACACTGTTATACATAACCTAAATAACTTTACGCTCACACGATATCTTGACATCATTGTCATTTTATGAAAATAACCTTGCCTAATTTACGAGTGCTAACAAGATTAGGTTTAGTCCGTAGGCATTGCCAAGGCCTAACCAATCTCATGTTATCCAATAAACCGATGTAATACACGACCTTAGCCGAGTAGTGAGGACCTATTCGTGGTGTAGATATTTTATAGTGTGTGAAAAACCAAATGACACGATACAATAAAGGATGTTGTAGGCCTTGGTTTAAATTTGGTGAAAAGTTGAAGAAAAAATGTATAGTAATCGTTTTGAATTTTATTGTGCTGATGAAAAATATGTCGTGATTTAATTAATCCTATTTACTATCGACACGTCATTTAACCCGGATTTTCTATACACAATGATGCGTCAAAGGATTGATGTGGGATGTTTCATGGTACTTGCTTAGCCCCATCTTGTAGGCCAAATGTAATACAAGCAGATCCTTCAATGTCCAAAACTTGGTGTCTTAGGCCTTGTAG
This sequence comes from Aphrophora alni, assembly GCA_963513935.1. Lineage (NCBI taxonomy): Eukaryota > Metazoa > Arthropoda > Insecta > Hemiptera > Aphrophoridae > Aphrophora > Aphrophora alni. The sequence goes on along the minus strand of OY740774.1, from coordinate 32,140,429 downwards.
GAAATTTTAAATTGTGTTGGTAGGTGAAGGTGATCTCTCCCCTATTGTAAGTTTGTTTAAAATAATTGCTACACAGGTTGAATCTTGTAATTGTATATATCACTAGTTTCTTGATGTCTGTTAGGCTTTAACGGTCTTGGTAGATGTGTTCGCTTCGCTCTTGTCAGTGTCTCGGCCTTGTCGGGCGTCGAAGCTTTACATAGGCTATATGAAGAAGCCTTCATGTGCTACGCTCATATTGGTGACTACCCTCCCCCCCGCCAGATCCCGTAACTATACGAATATTACATTTTATTGATGATTTCCAAAATTACATTTAAAAAATATATATCGCTTTTTAGTGGTGTTAGCACCATTACATGAATAATTGAAATCTGTAAATTTGTATCTAATTTAGTGAGTTGTAAGTGGAATAACATCGTGAACAAACAACTTTAAAATGACCGCCTTTTTGAGAATTACAATTAATTTTTTTAAAATTTAATACGGATTCTATATGAGCATAGTACGTTATAGTCCCACCAAATATGACCGTTATCGTGCTTACGTACAGACGACACTGAGAGATGAACATCTTGTGGAAAATTACTTTTTCGGTATCTCTGAAACAATGAAATGAGAATATAAAAAAACAAAAGTTGGCACTATTAGCAAACTAAAGCTCGTTTTTATTATGTTATAGATTTAGTTTAGTTTCAAATGTGGCTGTAGGTTACTATACTATGCGTCATGATTCATGTCTGGTGAGCCAATAGAATAACTCGCAGTTGCCATTTGACCAGCTCCCTGTACGAGGCTAACCTCCGAGCGAGGCTACCGTGTCTTGCAATGCTAATAGAGTTGCATAAATAAGTAGTTTTATTGGGTTTGCATAGTTTTGTGAGTTAAACGTAATTTTTTGTTTTTATAATTTAAACGTGTTTAGTCTAACTGATCCATTAACATTATGTCTGCGGTACTGACATATTTATTTTTTATTCACTTTTTGCTTTAACGGTAATAATTATTTCCTCTGTAATAACCCAGTACAAAAATAAATATTAGTATTTAATTGAAGTTTCATGCAATTTAAGAGAAAAATTTCTATTACATTTATTTATTTTCTCGGAAAAATATTGTTTTCGTTAGTATATTTCTGATGATTTGTTTATAAAGAAGGAAAGCAGCTACGGATATATTTTGAGGAAAATTGTTCGTTAATACAAAATTAACGAACAATTAAATATGTGTATTAAATTATGTGTATTTTTTTATTTAAAATTTGTGTGTTCTAAATGATAGATTGGGTGTTAATGAACAAAGTCTAAACTGTTATAACGGTTTATAATTACATGTCCATAAAGAGTGGTAAAATTGCAGAAAGATGGATTGATCACTTTCATCTTGGCATCTTTCTTTGCAATTGTGATGCAAAACGAAATTAATATCTATGATTTTTTCCGAGCGCCTAAGTCAATGTACAGTAGCCACAGACTAGGATCGTGTCTGGTGTAAGGGGCTTGTCCTCTCTTCTACTTGCTTCACTAACCTGACTTGACGGTACAACCCATTCCAAAAAAACTAGGTACACAAATTATAGCTTAGCTACATTTAATTCCTAAAGTTACAACTTCGTGACAGACTTTTGTAAACGTTTTATTCTTATTTACACCGATAAAAGAAACGAAAGTAGGGTACGCGTTTACACAGAAGCATTTGAGGTCTATATTTTTCTATTGGGGTTGTACCGTTGAAAGTAAACGCAACAAACAAAGTGTGGGGGCCCGACTTTTCCTCTCCACACCAAACACATCCCTACCTAGAGGATACTGTAACCGCAGAAGAATCGAGGTGGCAGCGCTGTCACAGCGGGGAAACCCTCACGGTACCTATTGGTTTCTTCAAGGTCAGGCTGTCTACTGGCTCCTCCCTCAAAGGATTGACTCGTGGCGTCTTGTATAGGGTGGTGTTATTCACTATTATAACGAGAGTTGATTTATACTTTCGAAAACATAGTGAATTAGTTTTTATATACACAAATAATGCAAACGTTCGATTAAACCATTTTTATGATACAACTCCAAAAAATGTCTCGGTGTTCGGATGGAATATCTCTAAAAAAAAAAAAAAATGACAACGATTTTTGTGCTGTTAAAACATTAAATGACATGGCCGCTCATGTTACAATGGATCAAAAAATCATTTATACGATATTACTTCTGGCAACCTTACTTATAATTTTAAACAGATGTATACAACATTAAACCATTACGACTACATGTTTCGAAATACCCATTGTTCCCTCCTCAACCAATTTTCCTCAAACTTATTTACTGTATGTTGTTTACTACCCTGATTTCTAAAAGTTATATTTCAAAGGAATATCATAGAATAGTAAGATCAACTTAAATATTTTCAGTTCCTGAAACGTAATTCTTAGAACATTGATTACGGATTTAATATCGCCTTTTACATAGAACTTGTAGACTACTTTTGAGTTTTAAAACTTGTATAATGTAAAAAAATTGTGTAGACTATTATATGTTGTTTTGTTACAAACTTGTTATATGTATGTATTTAGAAGGGCCAGTTTTGAATTTGATACCGGTAGACTATATAATAAGTATCTGGGCTTCGTGTGCTCAAAAATACAAAATTTCTATATTTTCAAAACTTTAACTTCCTATTTGCCAGAAGTTGTAGCTAAATCGTTTAAATATAAAGTGTTTGATATATGTAAATAATTTAGCTGCCATAATACCAAAGTTTAAAAATGATAAACAAAAACCTTAGAAATTTTAAACAAAATTCATGTTTATTGTTCCTTATTATCAAATACAATTAAGTTATTTGACATCCAATGAAGTCGAAGAACGAAGAATAAAATTTTGGTTCTTGGATAATATGATACCTATAGATAAATACGTATCAAATACGTTATGCATATGTATCAAATACGTTAAATTAGTACACAATTAAAATATAAGGTATATTTATGGGCATCTGAAATTGTTAATTTATTATGAAAATATATTAATATATATTTATACCTGACATGTTATTTTAATATCTTAATGTTTTATGTGTTGCCCTGTTGTTATAATTGATTTATTGTTTCCTTTATTTATATAAAGGACTTGAATGTAATTTAAACGATTTAATTATGTTTTGGTATGGTATATTTTGTGACAGTCTTGGATTTTTAAATTATATAATAATTGATTTATTGTAAAAATTGTTTTGTTTGAATATCTCTCTTTGTGTAAAAAGTCAATTTAAGTTGATGATTGATTGAGGTAATGGGTTGTGCTGATTGAATTTGGTTGTTTTTTTGATATGACCCTGGCTTATGAATGATGTTTGTCAGTGCTAGGTGAGGGTGAATGAACACTATCTCTGAGGATGAATAGTCATTACTATCTCTGTAACTTAATTTTGCTTTGTTGTAATAATATGTTAATTTATAAATAACCTTTATTGTAAAGTACTATATAATGTTATGTTTTGACGTTTGTTATACAATTGTAAATTGTCTACAACAAATAAAATATTTGATTGATTGATTGATAAAAATATTCGATATTAGTAATCGATATATAATGTATAATTGTCTTAATATTTCTTATACATTTAATTTTAATTACGTAGGAACTAAAACATAACTAAAATTGATTAGAAAATATAATGTGCATCAATATTTTCTTTTACTTCGAATTTTAAAAAAAGCAACGAACTGTTTTGGTAAACGTAATGTCCAAGTATTCACGAAACTATGGAAATACGCAAAAAATGGTGACACTTTCACCTACGGGTAGGATCGATTGACATTTCATAGTCTGATGTAGGAGTTTCCACGAGCAATCAATACAAAAGTCCAAACGTGTTCTGTATTACCATAAGGGAGTTCGAGCTAGAATTTGTATAGATATTTGCTAAAACAGGACATAAACACTGGGGAAAAAATCCCAAACAAATGTACGTATATGTAAAGAATATAATTCATCACTAAATGAAATGGTTTTAATAGCATAATTAATTTGGCTAATAATTTTGAATAATGTGTGTAATAATATAAAAGAAATAAATACACCACAAATGTGTCAACAAAACTAGTTAACATTAATATTTATATTTGACATTACATAAAGTTTTGCAACATGTTTTATGAATTAATGTTTTGTTAGTTTTAGTAATATTTTGAAACGTTTTAAAAGACACGCTCACCAATTCTACAAGTTATATTCCTCCGCCTCCGAGTGGTTCTCTTTTGAACCACGCATGGGCAGCTTTGCACGCATGGATATACGCTCGTATTATTTCATTTAATCCACTTTATCGTTTATTAAATTAGACAATAAAACACTGGGTGTTTTCCTTTTTTCGAAAATGTTATTAATTGGCTCTCCAAAACAATAGTGAAATTGACAACCGATTTACAAATTTCCCCTCCATTTATTTAAAGATTAATAATTATAGTTTTTTTTAACAACTGAAACATCCGCGTTTACGTGATCTTTAAAATGATCCTTCGACGATAATTATGAGATGAAAGTTGACATCAGTACAACTTCTCAAGTCTAATACTGTATTACTGTATTATTCTTATCGGCGATCAATCCAATATGGCGGAGGTGGAGCAGAGCCTTAAAGTAATATTTTCCTCCTGTTCTAATATAAAATATCATTAGATAATATTGACAATTTAAAATTTGTGTGTTTTAAATGATAGATTGGGCGTTAATGAACAAAGTCTAAACTGTTATAACGGTTTATAATTACATGTCCATAAAGAGTGGTAAAATTGCAGAAAGATGGATTGATCACTTTCATCTTGGCATTTACGACCCTCAAAAAGCCAATCCAGCTGTTTTTGGTTTATAAACTTGAACTAATTAAATTATTTGAACAACGGCGTAGAGTAACCGAGTTGGGGGAGACGGCAAGCAGTCCACTACTACCCATCTGGCTATAGACCTACCAGACAGAAAGAAACCTGCGCAGAACCGTCATCTCGAGAGTGGCTCGCGCACGCATGTAGGGTCGATGGCGGGGAGGGGAGTGGAGCTATGATGGGGATAAATTGTTACATTTTTTCCATAATATACAGGAATTGTAACCTATAATTTAATGTCTTTTTACGTCTTTTACTTTGTAAAATATATAAATTTACTAATTGTAGTTGTCAGGAACATAAACGAAACACATTCACAGTTTTTTAGCGCTGTAGTAGGTTTGAAAAAGAAAATATTAAGCCCTACGCAATGAAGCAGCGGGCGGGTATGTCCGGCCTAACTCGGGCTCTCCTCTCCCACCACAGTTCTACTGGCGCGAAGTTCTTTTCTAAGCGGTACCCCTATACATTACCCCATAGTTCGGCATTACTAAAGACATTCCTAAAAACATTACAAAAGCAAATTAATTCTATGTTGGATTTTTGAATTTATTTAAAAGTTGTTTCTACCCAGCAATGAGCTCTCCAAGCTCATTGCCAAATAATACAATTTTTATTGGATAAAAATCCAATATTTTTATCTCCAATATTACGTATGAAAATAATAATATCCTCAAGGTAGAAATGTGCCTGGGGTGGAGAGGAAAAGAGGGGCCCCCACACTTCGTTTGTTGCGTTTGCTTTCAGCGGTACAATCCCAATAAAAAAAATAGACCTCAAATGCTTCTGTGTAAACCCTTACCCTACCTTCTTTCTTTTATCGCTGTAAATAACAATAAAACGTTTACAAAAATACAGAAAGGTGCATATTAAAGAGATGAACACTTAAAGACATATTAGAGCTAAGCAGTAATTTGTGTACCTAGTTTTCTTGGAATGGGTTATACCGTCAAGTCAGGCTAGGGATGTAAGTAGAAGGGATGTCACGCCCATTACACCAGACACACTCCTAGTCTCAGTAGTCTGAGGGTAGTGTAAATGGGGTGTTTTCAATGGGAATTCCAATACAGTGACCTTATACTATATTAATACCCTGTCAATATATTGTCTCTGGATATTACATTACAAATCTTAGATCCAGTGTCTAGAACCGAAGTTTTCTGAAAGCTTTACTGTTGCTGGTTGAAGTAAATAAATTTTTGAAAATATATAATGAACTTAAATTAATTATTTATATTATTGTTAAAGACAGTTAGGTCTAATAACTTACTTTAATATCAAACAAAACACAATATTGATATTCAAATGTAAACATGATTTGGTTTTTGATAGAAACATGATTGCAGTAGAAAAAACTATTCATTAATACAAATTAATCTTAGATCCTCATACGCTCATTCTCAGACAGTTATGAGAATATAGACAGAGACAGTGGCTTTGAAACAATGTTTTTACCCAGGATAGTACGCGCAGTAGGCGGGCGAATGAATAGTAGTGCGTTCCGCCAACTTGGTTGCCTCTTACTCTACAGTTACTTCTAATATTGTAAGAGCAATCACTTTAGAACATGTTTATTTATGAAAGGAATGTAATTTCTAAGATTTCCCCCCAAGAAAGCTTATTGTGTTGTATCAGTAGGCTGAACAAACAAGGCAGGGGTCTTGGACCTTTCCTCTTTTCTGAGAATAGTGGGATGACCAAATAGTTTTATGATCCATTCATTTAGTTTGACTCGAAATGCACACTTGGAGCGGAAGTGCAATAAAGCAATTAATATTTTTAAGAATGAGTTGTAAAAATGTTGTTCTTTTTAAACTTTCTAATTTATAGAATTGTCAGTGAAATCTATTATAGTATGGGAGAAAAAGTAACATAATACAGCATATGATCATAAACAGTGTGTTCTAAAAGTCCCTTAACGCTCTTTAATTTTTTTTATTGTTTAAAATAAATACAGAGGACTTTGTATATATATATCTTGTGGTACATAACAGGAATATTTTTGACATATCTGACCCTGTATGTATTTGGGGGATTGAGGGGGGGGGTTAAAAATCTAAAATGTAAAGGTAGGTAATGTGGCATAACATTGGCAATATTATTAAAAGACAAAGTAATAAGCAAAACTAGAGCTTAATATCTTTCTACTTTTCGAAGTACTGTAATGGTCAATCTAAATTGTGAAAAATGATCTGGACAGATGACAGACATAATTAAAAACTATCTTTTTTTTTTGTATTCAGAGGACCTAATAATGGATAAAGATAAAACACTTGACACCGATTTTTCGACTTATCACTTAACTATCTCCATACTAGGACATTTTAGAGGGAGAAAAATAATGTTAGTTACAATTGTTTTTAGAAATTAATAAAAAACATGCGCAATACTAAAAATTACAAATTATTTCAATAATCAATTTTGCTTTGAATTTTTGACGCTTGCAAATTTGTTTATTACAGATCTTAAGTAGTAAAAAACAAATAAAATCAAAATCGTTCGACCCGATTGTTAAAAAAATATAATTACTTAGGCCCCTACTCTTCTTAAGGCAGGTTGCCCAAATTTTGTGTTATTAAGATTACATTTTACGGTTTTTGAGAAATTACTGTTGATATTTTGAAAACTAATTATTATTCATCTCAGAAGGGCTGAAAAGAGAGTCGATGAAACGTACCTTGATAATTTTTAATAGATTTTTTTTTTTAATTATTCTCAAGTAACAAAAACAATTAAAAAAGTTATTGTAAGTGATATAACACACTTAAACAATATCTTGAAAATTGTTGATTGACGAAGTACGTACTTTCTGATTTATTAGTAGAAAACTGAATAATTTGCAATGTAAAACAAAGAAAGATGTTTTTATAATAGGGTGAAATTCTCTAACGATTTTGCTAAAATTCAGGCTCTAACGCCTTATACGTTTGGTGGGTTACCCCCCCCCCCCCAATACCGTTTCGAGAATTATCCGTTTAAAAAGGAGAAATGAACTCATAAAAGTTCGAATATCTCAAAATGAGGGAATGTGATTATGATAAAATTTTGTATTTAATCCAAACAGTTATGGTAGTGGGTTAGGTTACATTTCAAGGTGTTCTCCAGATTGCGAACAGTGCAGATTGCTAACATGTCTATTTATTTTGTTGGGTGGGGTGTGGTACCTGTGGAGGAGTCCAGATTGCGAACATATTCCGGTATGTTCCTGATAAGCAAGGTAGTCTCCGGCGCTTGAGTAGTCAGTCACACGGCACAATTGTCTTTCTGCTTGTATAATACAAAGCCGCTTTTATATTAACAGAATGATCTGATTTAGGTTAGGTTAGGTTACACGTGATATTTCAAATATTTGTTCGCAGTCTGGACAGACCGTGGATGAGCGACGTATGACATTTTTGGGGGTGTTCGCAATCTGGACTGATCGCAATCGGAACACAACCTATTTCAGTATTTTCAAATTATACACGTGTTTGTAATTTTATTTTACTTCACCAAAATTTTAACAAAATCTCATTGGCTGTTTTTAAGATATTCGAACTTTTACAACAATGGCCATGGTTCATTTTATTATTTTGACGACAAAACCTGAAACGGTATTTCGTCGAGGTGGCGAATATATCTTTGGAAGCTACACTAATAACATTGAATCTAAATCGTTAGTCAATTTTGAATTTTTATTCTATTTTTTGTATTATTGTTTGAAAAAGCTAGAAACCTCTAGGTCATCATCCTTATAAAAAAAAGGAAAGAAGATAAAATGAAAACTCCTAACCTTCAAATATTCTAATATCATTAGGGTTGGAAGAGAACAAGATCGGTCAAGTAAGACTAATATGAAAAACAAATAAGTCCCTTGGGATAGCCAAGCTACTGAGATGATTTGTTATAGGTTTTATGGCAACTACCTAAACATTTTCAATTTTCGAAAAATGGTTTTTTTAAATGTCTTAAGACATGTATGCCCAAATATAATAAAAATAAGTTAATTCCATTGCTCTGTTAAGCGAGACAACAATCAACAAATAACCAAGTTTACTTTCTCACATAGTATAGAGAATGTTATGTGATTGGTCAAACAAACGGATTCAATCAAATTTGGGGTGTATTTTGACCTAATTTAGGAACTTTTATAAATTTGTTTGATAACTCAAAATTTGGAGGTAGCGTCCATAAGAAAAAGCACAAAATCGGCGCTAATAATTTTCATCAAATTTTGCTCAAGTGTAGACTCAAAATATTCTAAGAAATTGTATTAGGTCAGGAATAATTGAAAAACAAAAAGGAAATATGAACCTTGACCGCAATATTTTAATCATATACTATTTAAATATTTTTCAAAGACGATGGAACCATATTTTTAAATACTTTTCAAAGACGATGAAACCATATTTAAATACTATTCAAAGACGATGAAAGGTAGGTGAGAAATTTTGTACAGTGATTAATTGCATTTAAAATAACCTGGTAAAATAAGCAATTTATGAGACTTAGATACCAGTCGGTAGTAAATTTAGTCCTGCAAGACAGCCTTGGAAATAATATTCGGAACTTCAACCCAAAAAATGCTGTTTTCTTGAAAAATCTTAATTTTTGTATTTCCTGAAATTTTGTTATTATTTTCAAGTTTGACTATTTTCAAGTAAAATATTTAATAAATCGGATTCTCGGATTTACGAGTGAAGTCCCCAATTTTTGTTCCAACCTTTAGGCATTCTTATAGTACCACATTTACTACATATTAAAACAATACAATAACTCTGTAGAACTCACTGTCGAACATTTAATTTTACTGTAAATGCGATAATGATCGAAAGGTTAGGTTGTTAAAACAAGAACTTAAAAACTAACAAGAACTTTACTAGACAAGAACTCAATTTGCACAAAAACATTGATTTTTTTTGACTCTACACGAACTTTCTTCAAAGTACGATCTGAGAAAGTAATTAGAGTTTTCTTTATATGAAGAAAAATAATTTACGTAAAAACTTATAATTAATTAATAAGTAATTTTAAAGTAAAAATCTATTGTGCTTCACTGGACGACCAGCTGCAGTCTGAGTGTAGTTGTCAATTAATCCGGTAGATGGTGGTGCTTTCAGAATAGGCGGGGAAAGTAACCACACCACAACTCTCAACCAATAATATGCGTCAGTTTTAGAGGAAACGTCATAAAAGCGAAATAGTTGTGCTATCATCCTATCTCTTTGTTATGTTATTATTTATCTTTGTTAGGCCTTTAATGATAATGTGAAACAAAACCAGCTGTCTTGGAGCTTGCTGATCAGTTTGAGTTTTGAGTAGCTAAAGACAAGTTGCATTGAGCTCGAGTTGTACAAAGCGAGTCCAATCTGAACTTGTACGATTTAGCTGCTATATTAGTGAACAGTTTTTATTTATTTTGTGTTTTCTACATTGAAGGATACAAATTTTAAAATGACGAATGATACACAATTACATCGTGAACCTAGTACGTGTAGTAGGTCAGTGAATAGGCGACGAAAAATTAATTTATCATTCGCTGGTTGTGGTTTTAACGGTATTTATCATGTTGGTGTTGCTGTGTGTCTTAAAAAATATGCTCCACATTTATTGTTAAATAGAATATCTGGTGCTTCTGCAGGTGCAATTGCTGCGTGTTATCTTCTGTGTGATCTACCAGTCAGTAAGTAACATAACCTTCAAATTATGTCATTATTATATCTTGCTTATTGCGTCATTAATACGTATAGTCGTAGTGAACACATGGGTCGATCAGTATCTAGGTCACGTTTCTAGAACAGCAACAGCTGATTGGAATAAGGCATTGAAGAGATTTTTAGTGTTTCATTTTCATATGATTGCAATTTGCTTTACAATAAATTAATTTTTCTAAAATAAACTTCTGTAATTTAATATTGTAGGAATCATTAGAATAGGACACATTTTAAAATATGTAAATACTGTGTTATATTCAATTTTGTAGGGTGCTGAAAACCATTTTGGCGCAGCAAAGTTTTAAATTCCAGTTAGAGGGAAATATATTCTTTTTTGATATTCCTAAGTACAATTTTCATGTCGTGAGATTTTTGTAAGTGTTTGTTTTTTGTAAGTTTTTTAAAACACTGCATAGGCCTACTTTGTATAAAATAAGGAAAGTTTTTTTTGGTAGAGTGACTTGTAGTTTTTAACGTTTTATTATTTTTCTTTGTTTAAACGTGAAAAACCTGTTGGTCCTCATCGCGTTAGAAAAAACGTTAAAGAAAAAAAAACCCTTTAATACTCTTAATAGCGCCAGTGTGGGAAGAGGACAAGTATTGGTAGACCCGATAGGAAAGATTAAAAAAAGAATACAAGATTACATGAAAAAGGTGTAGATCCAGTCAGATCCCTAGGGATTGCCACACCAATACTCATTATAATGAACCCCTAATGGTGTAACGTTTTAGATCTATCAGAGTTCACTAAATTGGATTATATAAATTATCTATGTTTACAAAAGTAAAATGCAACTGTTCCTAACAAAAATTCTAAAACTATTTAAAATACCTTTCAATATCTTGATAAAAACAATTTCAATTAGGTTACTTGGTATAAGCACATAATGAAATTTGTCTTGTTCTATTTTTCACAGATGTCTGAACAATTGTTATGAGTTTGGAAGCATTAAGGGATTTTTAGCTTGATATTATGGAGTCACATTAATTTAAAATTTGGAGGGACTTGTTATAAGAACAAGGGGAAATCCCCTAAGGTCCTGGTAACCTCCTTAAAACGCCGGGTTGGGAGTTAATAGTAAAAACAGTCTATGGCATTGTTATAGAAAACCTGATCTCTCAAAAACGGCTCTATCGATCTCAATCAAATTTTTTTGAATTTATGAAGATTAAAAACCCAAGTAAATGTGACAAATCGTACTGTTCGGGAGTATTTGGCAAAAAACGATAATCTACCTTTTAAAAATTCGGATTTCAATAAATTGCGAGGAACATAAGCAAGTGACCTATTGACAGAAAGCTCCTCTAATTAGGAACACTGCAGCGTTCTGTCAAAACAGATAACAAAGTTCCTAAATTAGTTTTTGGTGTGTATTTTTATTTCAAGTGGGAATCATTGTTGCAATCTTGTGCACCAATTATATCAAAGTACCACTTTAGCGTGTTATACTGAAATTAATTATCGTATATCGTTAATTCATAATATTATAAATTAATGTATTATTGAATAAAAAAGGTAACATACATTTGTATTGTATAAACCCTACGAATGAAGCTGCGTGTATCAGACCTTCGAGTTCAAGGAATACCTTGTTTACAATTTCGTGTTGATGAGTCGTGCGCGATAGTGGAAAATTTCCAAGTTCGTTCCCCTCGCTTAATGGAGTCAACAAGTTCTTATACCTCTTTGAAAGATGTCTGGGAGTCGTTGACTGTGAAAACTACATTCCGTCGTCCTGTCACTTTCACTTTCGTCTTTTATACACCCGTAGTTGGTTAGTTTGGCTCATATCTAGAGAGAAATTTCAATTTCACGGTGTATCAATTATAAAACATTTTCTCTATTCAGCGTTGCTTTCATTCTTTTACATGTCTGGCGCGTTTCTTTTTTTTGATCTGTTGATGTAAAGGGGAAAACCTTTCCGCTATCATCGCCTTATCGCGTCAAGGTCGGAAGAGAACAAGAGTTGACAAGAGACCGAACGCGTTGGCGCGTTTTCTACAACGTACTAAATTCATAAGTTATAGGGTTATTCAAACTTGTACGTTGGATGTTATTTAGGCCTACTGTTTTCTGTTGACAAACTCGCAAATATATCAAACAAAAAAGGATTCAAATAATGATAAGGAAGTTAATATATGATATGTTTAATTCCAAGTTCATATATTATTTAAACTGCAAAAATATTGCACTAACTTTCTCACACACCGATTTAAAAAAAAACAAAAACTTTTCGTGATATTTATATTTAAATGGTTGAGTCTTAATTGCGAACAGTCCAGATTGCGAACAAGGGTAAAATCGTCCAGACTGCGAACACCTCAAAAATGCCGAGGACTACCTGAACATGAGGCGTCCAGACTGTGAACACATATTTGGAATCTGTAAAAATGGTTGAGTCAATTGCGGACACTAGGGATTACTGCTACCTGACAAGGGTTTGACAGGTCTCTGCAAATATTTCAATACTGGAAATACTATGATTTTTCTATAGTCCAAAATTTCATTTTATGGAATTTAAACTCGAAAATATACAAAAAGTATACTTCTATATACATAAATATACAAAAATATACATATCTTTGACTTGCAAAACCTGTCTATGTTGCCAAAAACTCGGTCGATACAGACACCGTATGTATATTACCAGAATTGATTTGTGATTCTGGCCAAATCATTCTGTTAATATATAATACCGGCCTGGGATTCTACGAATGGGTTGAAAAATGAAAACCCCGACCTCTCAAAATGTGTTCGCAATCAGGAATCCTCCCCACCCCCCAGACGACCCCCTCCCCCTCGTAAACCCAAACATGTTCGCAGTCTGGACTGTTCGCAATCAGGACTGTTCGCAATCAGGAGGACACTATTTAAATAAGCCTGCGTTTAAAGGTAAATAATCGAATTTGATAGAAATCGATATTTTAATGTCGAGAGTCGAGCTGTTCATTTTCGTTTATGCCAATTATTCATGGTACTTCGAGAGGTACATAAATTCACAATTATAACTTTTTATCAAACTTCATTAAATTCTGATAATTCGTTATAGTTGGGCGTTTATCAGCTTTTTTCCTATTTATCATTTTGTTTCTGCAAGGTAAAATTTTAAGATAAGGTATCGGAACACTTCAGAATATACTTAATACTAAAACCTATTTGAATGAAAGATAATTTCATTCATAAATTATAATCCACTTAATGATATTGATGAAGAGACGATAAACAATCTGCTGTCGTCGATGTTTTATAAAGTTGACAATTTAATACGTCCACTTTGGTTTAACACATTCAGTGCGGTATAGATGATGTAAGGTTGAGATGAAAATTTTTATTCATCCTTCTAGATAAGAGACATAGTGTTGATAAACAATTTGACAGCGAGCGTGTGGAATCGCCCTCCCCCCGCACCATCGAGGGGTGGGAACCGAAAACTGACCATAGTGCGAGTATTGTAAGGGAATAGATAAACTCGAGACGAAGTTTCATTCATTTATTTCCAGTGGCTGAGACAAAGTATTCCTTTGAATACAACATTAGATTTTGGAGTTCATGAACTCCACACGATCGGCTGGCAAGGCCAGCTTGGAGTTCATGAAGTAAAACTATTAAAATCGTGATCTCAGTTACAAAACAAAAGTGCACTAACTTTCTCACAGATCCAACTATAAAGCCAAATGGAGCTTTAGATAGCTTCTATTATGTCATAAATTCTTCTAAACATAAAAATCGTATTTTATGTCGAATAGGCCTATTTAATTACCACGGTTAAAGTTTTTGTTTTTTGTCAATTATTTATAAACCATATTTTTTTTCTACTTTGCCATTTGGCACGCGGCTGTGTCAATAATCTTCACATTTTATCAAAATTTAAAACAAATAGGAAACAGGTTTTGAAAAATCGACTCTTTTTATTGCCGTGGACGATTTTTATTGTTTTTTTTTACTGATAAAACCCGAACTGAAATTTGTTCAAAAATATGAACCGATATGTTTTGTTTAGGTTCATAAAAGCTATAAATTTGAACGAAATGTTATCAAAATCGTTTGATACGTTTTTCAGATGTGAATTTTTGGTTTTGGTCTTTTGCCTCTAAAATTTTAGTGATCGAAAAGATAATAATTGGGGGGGGGGGTGCTTTGAGATTAGACCAAAATATATGTCCGGTTATCAAATTTGATTAAATTTTTTTAAGCCGGAATAGGAATTTTGGTCTTATGGAAGCTACCTCTAATTTTTGAGTTATCGAAAAATAAAATCTAGAGGTACATTAAAAATATGTTTACATTTCAAATTTGATCCAAATCTTTGGCATCATCTGTTCGTTTAAAGAACAGTACAGGCGACAGACGGGCATCATTTCCAAAAACCACTTCGTTGTTCTTGTATCTGAAAAATGGATATTAAACTAGACATAAAGTTTTTTGACCAACACTTAACTTTCTGAATAAAGCCCTACTACGTATATAATATAACAAAGTAAAAACAGAAGTGGACAGATTATTTTTCACTTGCATGGAATTACTAAAAACAACGATAATAAAATGAATCATTTTTAAAAATAACCATATATTTTACAATGTTATCTGTCAGTGCTTATGAACATAGTGATATTCTTGTTTGCTTAGTAATTGTTTCCTCTCAAAAGTCTTTGTTTTAACTTGACTCATGTTCAAAGTTATTTGTGCTTTGATAACCTCAAAATATATTTTGCAATTTTTTTATCGGAGTTCATTGTTCATTTAATTGTTACAGCACACAGATTGATAAAATCGATAACCTACATAATCGATTAATTGTTTACGTCTTTTTTATGATGTAAATAGTTTAAACACGATTTTATTATATGTATTAAATTTTATTACCCTGAGTGGGAAATAACAATATTTTTAAACTTAGGAAAGGAATTAAATCGCACTTAACAGAAGCTTAGTAGACTTTGCAAACATAATTATGACAGTTAATGAAATCATTTAATTACATGATGTTTTTAAAAGCTTTTCACCAATTATTTTATTCATTCAATAATTTGAGCGAGAAAATCGAGATGTATTTTTGACTTGATGGGTTGACTTTGGAGGTTCACCAAATTCAAAAGATGAGACACTCTTATTTCTTTGGGAAGAGTATTTGTTTCTATAATTTTCAAAATCGTTATAGGGTTTTCTTCATTTTGTTGATTTTTAAAGGCAATAAAATCACAGTCATAGAAAAAAGACCATAAAATGAGACCTCTAATCGTCGGAAATTCTAATAGCTTTCGAGGCTAGAAGAGAACAATATTTGGAGAAAAAAAGATCTGATAGGAAAGAGAGGGATCTGACCCTAGACTACATGAAGTAAGAAACCCGGAATAGCCACACGCCTGCTATAAATGGGGGGGGGGGGGTGTAATTATGTGTCATTATAAAGAATATGTAACAATTTTTGAAATTTGCTGCCTTAGTAATTTATTTTGCTGCTATTCATTTTGATAATATAGGGTTGGCCAGTTTAGAATCAACTGTAAATCAAATAATTGCAGGTGTACTTTATAATAAACGATAATTTAATATAATATATCCTATATATACAAAATAATATCTCTTGTGATAACTAATCAGAAAATTAACTAAAATTTTATAACTGAAAAAAAACAAACTTCAGTTTGTTTATTGTTGTGGTAAGAAAGCTTCTAATGTTTTTAGTAGCCCAAACTATAAAGTAACACGTCAAATCATAACAATGTCAGGACAGAAGCCATGTAGCTTGTATAATCAAGGTCAATGTCTAGGATTAGCAAACAACCTACACGTGCAACATGATAGTTGTAATATACAGTATTGATAAATGTCATGAGAAACAGAAACATAACCATTATCTTTATTAAAGCGTCTTTGTTTCTTAAAATGCTAAGTACTCATTGTTTATTGTTTAAAAATGGCATATTGATGATGGAATATGACCTTTAGGGTCGATTAATTAAGTAAAACATGTACCTATGTAACTTTAAAAAAAAATTCATTTAGAGGTGTCTCTTTAAAGTATTAAATAGTAAAATAGGAATATCCAACCTGTTTTCAGTCAGTGATTTATGTATTGTCTCCACTTAGATAATAAATTGATTAATGGAACAAAGCAATTCAAATAACATGATCTGGAGGTTATTTGTGACTTTTATGACCGCATTCCGATGATTAGTGGTAGGTGAAAGAGAAATTGTTTTAAGGCTAGGCTATTGTAAGTAAACGTAATATGTTACAGACCAAATTATCATGTGAAGACATTATTTTCTCGTCCCAAACTAAATTGTATAGGCCTAGTAGTCCAGATTAAATTTTAGATTTGTAACTTAATTATAAAAATATCAACGAAAAATATTATTATATTAGTCATTAGTCATATCAGAAATAGTTAAAAAGTGTAACATAGGCCTAGGTCTTACTTTTGCCTATCACAATAATTAATATTCCACCCATAAATTTGTTCATATAATCTAGCTAGGCCTGCCATAAAATTATTCTGTAAAAATAAAAGTTTTATTTGATATTCACAATGACATTATTTAAAATTTACTCTGTCATTGAATTATAATTTTGAATAAACTCCTACACAAAATCAAGTAGCCTAATAATAATAATAATAATTGATGGGTAGATGTCTTGTAGTTGTTTAGCTGTTTTAGTTTTTGAAGAACCATTTTGGTTGTTGTCCATTATTTGCACATATTCGTCGCTAATAATCAAATTAGAATGCAATGGATTTTAATGAAGTATTTAGTTTTAATTTAAATTCTTGTTCAAAAAGTTTAAATTTCCTGTTGAGTCGTTGAATCAATAGAATACGTGACTGAAAGACGACTATTGATTCGTCCTTGTAGTCTAATAATTGTAAAGAACCATTTATGGGATAGGTGTTATTTACCGGTTTTTAATAACAAATTGCCTTGACGATTTGGATTTAAGTTATAGAGTTTGATTAAATTTAATATATAGGCTAACGACTATTAAATTTTGTATCTACATTAATTATTTATAGTTGAGGTTAATTAACTATATATTATTATTAACGCAACTAGATTATTGATTGTATTCAGGTAATGAATAACTGAAGTATAAATTGAAGGCTATTTGTGAAGTTGAGTAATAAGGGCTATCTGTGTTTTTGGTTGTAGGAATTTAGGGTTTTAGATTTATTCCTTTTATTTGAATAACACTTTGAACAATACACACTAACAAAAATTTTTTTTTTCTCTTTCCTTGATGACTATGTTATAGGCGGACTTGGTGTATCCATGTAGCCCTAATAATTATTTACAGTACTGTCTTGGTTTTTTGTAACACTTTTTACTGATCACTGTGTTTAGTTTTTTTGTTTGTTTTTGTTAGTATGGTTATTCCTATTTCTTTATAAATTTGTAGGTTTTGTTATTTACACAAAGTAGGATCCTTATAAATGATTTAAAGTCAAAAATGGATTTAGGGAATTAGGTATTTGGTATTGGATTTTCTTTTCACAAGAGGTCCATCTGGTATTCCTAACAAAAAGGATTTGGACCATACAGCAAATATAAGAACCTCGAATCAGGTTAATACACATATGTTGCTGTTTTGTTCCAAGTTTACCTTTTAACTATATATTATTATGTATATACTGTATTCATGATTGAGATTTTTTTTTTTGCTTTAATCATTTTAATTATTTCTAAAATTGTACTAAGATTATTTTGTTTAAGTAGGCCTATATCTTTTAGGAGAAAAGGTAATTTCCAATTTTCTTCCCTTAATTTATTATATAAATTGTTTCTTGACATTTCATAATTGGGGCAATCGAAAATTATGTGTTGAATTGTTTCCGGTTCGTTTTTAGTGCACCTTAGGCATTTCCGAATCTTAATTTACAAATCGTTATTATTTCTGATCTTTTTAATTTAAAGTTTTTGAACCAGGGAGTATTGTTGTATCTATTATTCAAAATATATTTATACCATGTTCCTTTCACCTTCTAGAATGAAATTCCAATCTCTTTCCAAGTTATTTTTTGTTCTATCAAGCTTGTAGTAGGCCCTAATATGTACAATATATATTTAATATCAACTATGAACATTGTTCTAAAGGATGATAAGTTTCATTATAAGCTTACTTTCAATTATTAATATTAATTAAAAAAAGTTTAAAATTAAAAATTATTCTAAAAAAAACAACCATTGTTTAGCCATGTTCGAAATTAATTAGGCTAATAAGATTTTTCTGATAAAATCTCTGGTGATGGCTAATTAAATAACGTTATTTCAGTAATGGGTTCTGGTAATTTTTGTTGTTGCTTTTACGGATTGCATTGTGATTAATTTTGAGTGTAAAAAATATATAAATAATTGATTCTTTAAAAGAAATATCCATTGTTTTAAGTAATCCACTTCAACGTTCATCAGACCACTGTAAGATTTTGTGTGATCTTTTTTAAGAATTTTGAGACTGGTAATTAAAGGAATTATTGATGATAAATTGCCATAATATAAAATTAACTGAACACTTCAAATTGACCATAAATTTGTTTTAATTTAGGCCCAAGCGAGATTTTGTAGCTTGTCTCCCAGACTTTTAAGGTCAACTACTTTTCAGAGTGTATAAGCTACAAGGCCTTTGGTGTGGCAAAGCCATGATATAATCTATTAAACACTCATGTTTTCAAC
Source organism: Aphrophora alni (assembly GCA_963513935.1). Lineage (NCBI taxonomy): Eukaryota > Metazoa > Arthropoda > Insecta > Hemiptera > Aphrophoridae > Aphrophora > Aphrophora alni. The sequence continues at coordinate 32,121,196 of OY740774.1, read as the reverse complement.
TGATATTGTGATTTAACTGGGTAGTTCTTGTCTAAAAGTATCAGTGACTTATTACTAAGGCAAGTTTTCTAAATGAAATTTTATTTTTATAGCTATATTATATATAGGTATAAAATATATTTTTAAAATGTCCTATAGTTGTGCTTATTGAATTAACAACCAGTGTAACAAAACCGAGGTCATTGTTAAATGTTTTCGGAACAGCTGATCTTACTTTATTAGCTTAATTTTGAGGATTTGATTTAAATAATTTTCTCAAAACGAAAGCACAGAATTTTTACATGATGCCAACTAATTAATATATTACAATGAATTTTATAAATTAATAAAAAATAAAACATGATATATGTGTAATATTTTAACTAGTTATTCTAAATATAGTCCTTCCAACCTAAGTAAAATGCCTTTGAAATTGATAACCTTACTCTAGATTTTTACAACTACACTTTAATCATGTTTACAACTTCTCCATTCACTAAAAAAATGCACAAGCCTAAGATAAAATTTATTTATAGCCTATCGTTGTGAAGAGATATTTACTTTTCTATGCACCAGTATTAATTTTAGAATAGATATGTCAATTATTTTTTGAACTTTACCATTGGTTCAGAACAATTTTACGACTATGGTTTAAAAAGAGAACTGTTCAAAATTAAAATTATTTAAAATTAGCTTTTGCTCACAACTTCCTACATTTCGAAATTGGAAAAAACCACCTATCTATTATATTATATTTTATATTGAAAACAAAGAAATTTATATTATTCCATATAATATATTATTGTACTTTTTTATATGTTTTTGATTTACAATATAATTATGTTTTGTATAATGCTTAATTAGGTCGTCACAGACTGAGGCAAATCATATTTCTTGGTTAATATATATTGAAACCTTGACAGTTTTCATTAAGAAATCATTATGCAAAATCTTTTATTAAAAAAAAAATAATAAAATAAAAATAAAAAAAATTAGTTTCCGAGGGTTTGTGTTATGGAAGTTTTTGGAATAGATTTTGCCATCTGACACCCCTCAGATGCTCATTTATTTGACTAGGAGCATATTAATCCTGAGGTACCTAGCTGGATCTAAACCTATCCTTATCTAGTCTTGGGTTAGATCCCTCTCTTTCAACTTACCTATCAGGTCAGGTCTCTCTTGACCAGCTCTTGTTCTTTTTCAATCTTGATTTATTAGAGTATTCAATGATCTCTTTCAAAGATGAGAGGTCTCTTAGTAATGGAACTACAGAAAATAATTTAACTACAATGCAGGAATCAGTGAAGTTAAAAATTTGTTTGAATGTTGTAAAAATGTTGTTTGATTTGTTGGTTTTATGTTACATAGTATTTTTTTTGATAGTCTGTTTGTGTTAAGCTGATGAAGAACGCAACTGTTTATTAACAAATAGTTGACATGTTTTAAACTATCAAGAAATAAACTTACACATTCTTATAAGTTTAAGGTGTTTGAAATGTATGATCAATTAGATCTGACCATCTAAAATATTAAATATTAATGTTTTTTTTTTGGTTTTACAGGCAGTGTCACAAGTGATGTTTTAGAGTTGGTTAGATTGGCACGCAAAAGAACATTAGGCCCTTTCAGTCCTACTTTCAATGTCCAAGACGTTTTGGAGGAGGGTTTGAGAAAGGTATGTATATATCGAGTTGATTAGTTATAGTTATGAAGTAGTGTACATTAATTGTAGCATTTTAAAAATTCATTTTAATAAAATATTTGAACAGCTGATAAATGTATCTATACAGATTGAGGTTATGTTATCTTAATTATCTAACATTATTGTTTGTCTGCTCCAAACTGCTGTTGGTTGCTCCTTACAGTAATATGATTCTGAACATGAGTTATGGTAGCATATTGTTTTTATTAAAATGATTTTAGGACTTATTATAAACATTATTTGAAATTTAGGCCTACAAAATATATTTTATTTGATATGTTCAATCATGAATTTGTATTTCATATTACAGAATTTGCCCGAAGATGCACATTTGAAGGTTAGCGGAAAACTTCACATTTCTTTGACACAACTTCCAGGCTTTCGTAATGTCATTGTTTCTCGATTTTACAGCAAAGATGATCTTGTACAGGTATGACTGATTATTTTGTTTTGTTTATATACTCTTGATTTTTACATACTAAAAAGTTGCAGGATTCCTCTAACTATGGCTAATCTTGTATCCTTTTCTCATACAATGATTGTTTCTCATCCTGCATTAGGTGATTTACATCCTAAAGCATTGTGTTATCCTGGGCCCTTTGTTCCTGCTCTATCCTCATTTTAAGTATATATTTCTAAGTTGAAACCGTAAATGTCCTAATAAAAAATAAAAGTCCTTTGTTCCAGTACCAAACTTACTGTCAAACATTTACTTTTGACAAGTAGTGATGATTTCATTTTTTATATTCTGTAGTGATGTTTCTGCAATTTTAGCTTTTTGCTTAACAGTCAGCAGATAGGCTATCAGTGTAGATTCAAACTTGCAGCAAATGCTTCCTGTAGTTACAATGCCCTGTTTGTAACTCCTCTTACGATTCTCAAGTATATTTTTAAACTATGACATTCTCTGTAGCTGATTTAAAGAGTTGTTGCTGCATTGATAAGTCCATCCCTTCCTATGCAGTGCATCTCTTCCTTCCTTTGCAGCAGTTTTTATTGCTGTACATACTGTTTCAGAATTGAGAGCTTGCCAATGGTTTCTTCCAAGTTTATCTGCTCTAAGATCCATTCAACTCTCACCTTAATATATTTTTTCCAGTTTTAACTAGGTTTTTCTAGATTAGTTAATTAGGTAATTATTTGTTGTTAGAGCCTTTAGCATAACATGATTTTCCTTAAAGGCAGAACTAGTTATATTTGTATTTTTAACTCAATTTTGATTTTTCCTAGTGTAAATAACTTTTACGATGTAACATACGTTGCTCACTCTGTAAAGAATATTTTTTAGTTTTGGTTGATCTTCATAATACATATTTAAATTTGTTTCCAATTGCATATGTATGTATAGATCTACATTCTTAACCCATTGGCCTAGACATACGGAACTGTTCCGTATAGTCCCCGAGCGGCCCACTAATAGACATACGGAACTTCTATGTGTCCCGGAAAACAACGTTCTTTATTAAGCGTAGGTTTGACTGGTTTGACTTAGTTTCGAATAAATGTGTTAGATGACAGCAGCATCCAATGAGAATGGTTTCTTTGCATTTTATTGTGAAAATTACGATTAAAATTTAATTATATTGAAACTTTTTTATGAGCAGTGTTCACGCGCAGTCCCAGTGAAACCTTACAATGTGTGTGATATAAGATAGATTTATTCAGTTTATAATACGATATCGTTATTATACTTTTAGAATATTTAGATTACTTGATGTTGGCAACACTTGTAAGCAACGTATCAAATAAACAGATGACTTCTGTGTTCTGATTAGGTTATAAACATTGGTTTTGTTTACTGTTTTAGTGAATACTTACGTTGTGCTGTGTTTCGTAAATAAAAAATATAGAAAATCGTTATTGTACGTAACTTATATTTCTTATAGAGAGAATTTAATTTAGAATAAAATGGTGAAAACAGAACTAAAATCACAATTACGAATCAAAAGTTATTTATATTTTTGTAATAATGTACAAAATCAGCCATTTTAATTGCTAGTTTAGGGTCAAGCAAAGTTTCCGAAAAAGGCTAGGCCAATGGGTTAAGTTGGTTTCAAGCTTTGAAAGTAATATAAATAGTTATTTATTAAAATAATACCATTAATTTTTCAAATTTTCATTCATACATGATTAAAAGAGATTAAAGAAATTAATTCTAAAACTTGATATTGATTTAATGCCAAACTAATATTTATTAATAAAATTTTAAATAGAAAACGTTTTATTTTGTAATATATATCTTTATTAAGCTAATTTATTTTAGTATATATTAATCATTTCTCACAGTTGAAGTTTGACCTATCTGATGTAGTGACTAATACAAATTAATATTAATGATTTCAGGCATTATTAGCGAGTTCATTTGTACCATTTTTCTCCGGATCTCATCCACCAAAGTTTCATGGCGGCTATTATATGGATGGTGGATTCAGTAACAATTTACCCACATTAGACGAAAACACAATCACTGTCAGCCCATTCTGTGGCGAGACTGATATCTGCCCACGTGATGATTCATCTCAGTTATTTCATGTAAGTTGTAGTTAATACAAGTAATATATTAATTATTTTATATTTGTCATGATAAAATTGCAAGTGTAGGGATACTTTGATATTTTTCAGTCATCTTTAGCTGTGGGAAAACATTCATTCTGAAATATGTTTTAGGAAATGAGTAGGGGAATTTGTAGCTTATATAATTTTTACTTATTAGAATTAGAAAGATCATATTTTTATAAAAATCAAATTATTTAAATGGATTTGTCATAACGAGAAATGAAGATATCACAGTTTGATTGAAGACCAATATATGAAATGAAATGTTCAGTATTATAAAAGAGTCAATTTTCATGATTATAAACACCAGTTTAAAAAATGATGTGTAATCTGTCATAATTTAAAATTTTATTTGAATATTTAAAAAAAAAAACTAAGTTTTATCACTGACATAAAGCAACATTTAATTTTCAGGTTAACTTTGCAAACACCAGTATTGAAGTATCGAAACAAAACGTACACAGGATCATCAGAATCTTGTACCCACCAAAACCAGAGGTGAGTTTTTAATTAATGTAATCTAATGTTGTTGACTTTCTCTTATTTTACATTTAGGAAAAATCAAGGTTGAAATTTTCGTAAACAACTTTTTGGTCCCAATCTGTCCAAAACAAGTTAAAATCAAATCTGTTTGTATGTATGTATATGTCAGTTACTACTGATTTCTTAAAAATCAGTGAACCAACTTTGTTCAAAATATGCTTTGATAAATTTGTGCTCAAATATAAACCTTACTGGCACTATCAAAGCATATCTTCGGAAAAATCTCAGTTCAGGAGTTGTCGGTAAAAAACAAACAACTGTGGAGCCCTCAGTAAAGTGAGTACAGGCGTGGCAATCCTGATGAACCTAGCTTAATCTTCACCTTTTTCAGTAGTCTTGGGTTAGATCTTTCATCTTTCTTCTTAGGTCTGTCTTGACCAACTCTTGTTCTCTTCCTACCCGGATACTAATAAAATATTTGATGGCTAGAGATCTATATGTTATCTTCTATCTTTTAATAAAGCGATGATGACAAGGGTTTAAACAAAGGGAAAAAATTTAATATGGACAACTAAAATGCCCTTTGGGACCAAGTTGTTAAATTGGTAAAGGTTCTATTACTAAACACAAATAATATTCTCCTCCATTAAGTAGTCTACTAAAAATGTTTTTGTCGCAACCAAATTTTTAACACGAGTGAAGTGAATTGCGACTTCTTATTTCTCACTCTTTTTTGAGAGATTAAATTCTGTTGGGGAAAATATCTATGTTATTGTAGCTCATGTATCACTGAGGATGAGACTTTGTCGTTGAAACTTGTTTGATTAAGTAAATGTAATTTTTGTGAGATCTTGTGTTCGAGTTTTTTCTATCTTGTTTTGCAGTATGTTGAATTCTGTACTTTACATAATAAATATTTTGCTTGGATTATGTACTAATACAAAATATAATTCACAGGTATTAACAAAAATGTGTATGCAAGGATTTGAAGATACTTTGAGATTCTTACAAAACAACAATTTAATCAAGTGTGCCCAATACATTGCAGTTGAATCTACATTCCTAGTCTCTTCTAAGCACGATGAAACCGATGAAGTTGAACACGATCCAGAATGCACAGATTGCCTCATTCAACGACAGGTAATACTTTTTTTGTTATTATTATAAAGTAAAACATTTAAAGCAATTTAACCCTCTCCCATCCGCTCAAAGTAAAATTCGTTTCTAAAATCGTACCACAACACTATTGAGTTCAATATCAAATAAAAAAAAATGTTCTTAAAATTCAGAAGAAAATTCATTGTGAGAATGTTAATTGTATGGAAGGAATAAAATGAAAATTGCATAAAATAAATTGTAAAACATTCTGGGAAAGTATAAAATTGTAATTGCAAAAAAATCATTCAAGGTGAAAAATAACATGAGATGGTTTCATTGATATAACAGATATATTTTGTCTTATTATAGGCTCTGAGGCTGTCGTTTAGCCACTATAGTTCAAAATAGAAAAACCAAAATTTCTTCTCTCCTTTTTGGATTCAATACAAAATTCCGATTGTGTTCAATATAATATATATGCGCAATGTATATATTTTGAGGTTGCAAAATGAGATATTTGCAATATTATATTTTTTATTACGCTTATCTAAGATATACTATAACTTTATATAGTCTATGTTGATTATATTATTTCTTATGATTCTAGGAGGCACTTGGAGCAACACTGCCTGATTCTGTGAAAGCTATATTCCAAGAAGCTGTTGACGCAGCTAATAAAGGTCTTGTCAATTGGTTGTTCAGTATTCCTGGTATGAAAATTCTTTCGTTCCTCGCACTACCTTACACACTGCCTTTTGAAATCGCTTATGCAACAATTACAAAGTAAGTTTTATGAAACAAATTTGAGATAATAATATTTATTGTATTTATAATTTTAAATAGGAGTCTGTTTTAAGATGCTTTAGAATTTTAAATAATTCGGTCAACTGTGATATTTGTAGTTTTGCTATTAATAATATAAAATATAAAAACATAATTATCTATAACTTAAAATAATCAAATTTCACTTATACAGAGTAGTAAAGTTTTGTGAGTGGTGATATTTCATGTGACTTAATTTCAGAACTGATCTCCAGGTGTATGTTTCATTTTTGACAAAAATTTAGTAACACCTGCCGTAAAAATAAAAAGATAGAAAAAACAATGTTTTTAAATTCAGATTAATTATAATATCAAACTTGGCAGATAGAAATTTTGTTTTGAAATTTGAAAATATTTAAAAAAATAGTGCTCTTACTATATGTTGAATTTTGTATATTTGTGTTTAATTAGATTTGGGTGAAATGGTTAATTATATAACCAATTTACGAAACAACGAGTAAAATTAAGTTAGTTAGGATAGGGAATAAGTATCAGTAATTTAAAATAAATCAGTATTGCTGATATTAAAAAAATAAATTTGTACAAAAACAATAACTACTTTGTTGGTGGTCATTGATGTAACTCTTATTTATTATTATTGATATCTTTTTTTTTTGTTATAATAACAAGGGCTCACAAAAAAAAATAAAGTTCATGAACTGATATCTATGGTGTTCTTATGTATTTTTTGATGGTGAAAATAAATCCAATGTCAAAATATCTGGATACATATAAACTTTTCTGCAGGGGGTGAAAACTACCCATAAGGAACATGAATCATTTTTTAGATGGAAATTGTTTTTGGCTGTCTTAAGGGTATTTTTTTAGTTTCGCTGGTGACAATATCTGGAGATATAGGGTAAAACCAATGCCAAATTCGGATTCAGTGGTCAAAACTACATAATATACAGCCAAAGAATATGTTTTTGCACAAAAATTATTTTTGATTGCTTATGGGTAGATTTCAGCTCTTAATGGGTAGTTTCTGGAAGATATTGGGTAAAAACAATACCAGATTCGGATTCAGCAGTCAAAATTACATAATACAAGGCCAAAGAATATGTTTTAGCATAAACATTGTTTTTTTGATTGGTGAAGGATAGATTTCAGCTCCTTTAGGGAAGCTTAACTCCTTTAGGGTAGTTTCTGGGGATGTAAGGTAAAACCAATGCCATATTTGGATTCAGCTATGAAAACTACATAAGATTAGGTCCATAAATGTTTTTGACGAAAACTTTTTTTGTGCCTGAAGGGTAGTTTTCACCCCTTTCGGAAAAGTTTATATGTATCCAGATATTTTGACATCGGATCCATTTTCACCATCAAAAAATACATAAGATCACGATATCAGTTCCCAAACTTCTTTTTTGTGTGAACCTATGTAATGTGTTGTTGTTAGTTTGCTATGTGTTATGCTATTGACCATTGACGATGAAGTTTGATGTAGAAGAATATAATATCATAGCAATATTATTAAAATACAAAAGGCTAATCATTAAATTTTTCACGCGAATAATTTGGTATGAATAAAATAAAAACTTATTTTGCAATACACTAAAAGGTTTATACTGTTTGATACAGGTTCGTGACAGGTCCTCCGCACATGCCTAACAACTTCATGTTGATGTGCGAGTTTTTCATGGATCAGCTGGAACATTTCATGCACATCAAGTCTGAACCTTCAACCGATTGCATAGCTTGCACATGTCAATTACAAGATGCAGAATACTGTGGAAGTAAGTACAATTTTTTTATTTGATTTATATAGTATTTTAAATATAGAGGAAAATCTGTAAAACATTCAAAAACGTATTTAATTCCTGGACATATTTTTAAAACTAGTTTTAAGTAATTTAATATCTTAGAAGTTATATTACTGTATAATTTTTCTTCATGAAAACTATATTTATTGATATTAACGTAACAAATTTGTACACAAACGTAAACAAATTTTAATCTTCATTGTTGGTGTCCAAGTCAATAATGATTAACAATTATATTTTATTACTAATTTATTACTACATTAATTGTAAACAAATTCCAAGTGTCCTTTTTAATAATCTATGAAATTATCTGTATATAATGATATTTTTTTTTTCAGTGGGTATTACAAAAGATACAATCCCCGACACAACAATACACGCCAAGAACAACATCAGTTTCAAAGTTACAGTAGAAAAAGAAATGGAACAACCTACAGAACAAACGGCAGAAGCTAAACCAGCTCACAAGAATAAGAATTTAATTAGACAACCTAGCTTAGGACTTAATAAAATAGAACATTATGCAGACGATACATTTGAAAACATCTTACTTGTTACTGCACATCACGAAGCTCTAATGACATTTTACTATTTGGACGATAGTAACAAGGTGAGTTAATTTAATAATTTAATTTTTATTTAATTATAAAATTTTATAGATTTAGTTGTTACAGTGTTATTATTATTATGATGTCTTTAATAGAATTTGGTTATATACTTAAAATTCACTTTCTTTTAAGAATAACTAATAAGTTAAAGTTGATTCGTTATATTGGTCCTTCTGATAACTATTACAATTCTAGAAATTGGAGTATACTGTTAGCAGGATGCTAATGTATTGCAAACTAGAAGGAGAACTTGGCTAGGCTATAAGAGCTTTATCTGATTTTTTAAATGTGTAAAAAGTTATATGGTGCCTATTTAGTAATGGATTAAAAGATTTATTAATTTTTAAACTCATTTATGTCATTGGCTATGTGCCAAGTTTCCATGAAATTGTTTTAGTAATATGAAAAATGAACAGACACATAATATTTGTTTAATCTAAAGTAAGAGATTGCGCAGATTAAACTTTTTTACCATGATTAAGTACAAGGAAAATCATTTCTCAAATAAGGAATGATTAGTACAATGTTGCATAATTTAATTTATTTCATCCTAAAAGATATAATAATGATTTTTTTTTTACCAAAAAAAATGTTAAATTATTTTAAAATTAAATATTAATTATAAATTAGGCTATGTACAAATTTTTAATACGCCTTGCAGAAATAGCCCTACATTAAACTGATCTGTGGTTTGTTTTCCTTACAGATGAAAGTAGCGGAAATATTTGAGGTAACAGAAGACGAAGCCAACATCCTAGCTGAACCTAAAGTACAAGAACTACAACCATGGCTGTCACAGCATACACAAGAAGGCAAAGACATTACTTAATTAGATTGTACGTTCTCAAACTCCGTATTAGCATGAATCTTTTACTAAATAATTTTCTTTCCATAAAACAAGATATTTCTTCTTCAAAAATAAGAAATTATAGTTTACTCTTTGGCAATTAAACATTTTTAAATATATATTTTACGGTAGATAATTATTAATAATCATCTCTGTAAGTGTTAGCGATGATGGGAATTGGTAATATAATAGAATACCCAATTGAAAACTATGGCAATTAGCATAATGTGACTATAATTTTTATTTTATTTTTAATACTATAGCATTTACTAACAAATATTTGTTTCATAAATTATAAACTCACTATACAGATTTAAAACTTAGGAGTTCTATGACCGAAATTTAAATTTCGTTCTTTAGTTTTTAATCACGATCTATATATTTTTACATATTCAAGGTGTTTGAAAGTTGAATTAAAATATGATTTTAAAACTTTTAGTTAACAAACTTATCCCTGATCTTGTTTATACCAATTTTGATCCTTAAGGGCTTACTTTTAGTGAGTATAAACTTGCCATTACCGAGAGTATCTACACCTTTTTTCATGTAGCCTTTGGTTAGACCCCTCTTTTTCATATTTGCTATTGGGTTTTCATGACCAACTCTTGTTCTTCCGACCCTGACACTATTAAAGTATTTGATAGCTAGAGGTCTTAACTTTATATTTTTGTTAATGTATTCTTGATGTCATCATTGATACACATTTCATAGTCTGAGTACAAATTGAGTAAGTTCAACATTTTAAAGTATGTAATTGCTTTGGTATAATATAGTGATTTGTTATATTAATTATCAAATATCGTCATAAAATAATTTTAAATGTTTAATTCTTACAGATTTAAAAGAAGTATTTATTGAATGTGTACATATTTCATGTTTAATACGGAGTTGGGATGTTCTATTTACGATAGTTAATTTTTTCTTATTTATTATAACATTTACAACTGGTGGTTAGTGTTTCATTTGTAGATAAAACCTCTTAGGCCTGCTATAGGATACATGTTATCTTAAGGTTGTAAGAAATACATGATACTTATTTAAAAATAGGTGTTGCTGCTAGTGCACTTTCAAACTGTGTTGTAGTGATTAAACAGGTCTACACCAGTATGATAATGATCCCTATTGTAAAATATGTCTACTAAGCTATACACTGCCTATTTCTGCTCAGTATTGTACAATAATTCAAAGTGGTAAAGGATGTAAGACTGAAAATTTAAGTTTCTTCCATCAATAGTGTTGAAAAAAAACCTTGATTATGGAATTATAAAGGGAAGGTGTCACAAGTTGCAATAAGAAATGGAAACTTCCATGCCCCATCATATTTTTGTGTGTGTTGAGATAGTTCTCTTGCACCTATTGTGGAATTATGTCGCACATTCATAAAATATACGAATGCACCCAATATTTTCTTTTTTCTCATATTTTCAATACCTTTACAAAACGAAATTGTCATTTTTGCTCTTAGAGCTTATGATTTCACATGATGAACTGTACTAGAAAAAAAATGTCTTCCTGCCCTCATAGCTTTGGTGTGCAGCGAAATTATTTTTAGATAAAAGTCTTGCATCACAATGATTATTCATTAAATATCGTATCACTCTATTATACAGACGGGATTAAAATTAGACTGTATTTTAGACGTATTCCTTATTTTACATTAAAATTTAAATTTAAATATTTGTTATTCTTTTACATTTGTTTTTTATTAAAATATACAGTATCTAATTTTATTAGGTGCATTATTTTCATGGCAAAATAGTAGCAACTTATAAACACACTTTGAAAAGTTAAAATGTAAATGGCAATAAAAAATTTTAAAAACAAATTCATAAGTTTTTATTTTTAGTCCTAAGACCAAATTCTCATAAAATCTGAGTTTGTCCAGTTGTTTGTATGTATCTTCTCTACCCCCCCCCCAACAGCCGGACTTATTTTCCATCAGATTTTCATTTATCCCTTCCGATAAAATGGCACTAAGAAAACTGATCTTTGAAAATTTGTATTTTTAAACGCTGTACAATGTTTTAAAACCTCCATATGGGAGGGCTCTTCTGTACAGACTTTTTCTCATAAGAAATACCCAGGAAAATCTCAGAAATCTAATTTTCTTTTTTTTTATCAAACAATATTTTAATATTTATTAAGATTGTAACTCCGAACATATCCATGGGACTAATGCTATCTTTTTTACTATTTCTACCAGAAAATGTAGAAGCATCAATATTTTTTAAACTAATCTTCTGATTCGTTTTACTTAATTATAAAATTTTCTTTTTTTATAATGTAATCGCCACTATATAGCCTAGTAAGTTTTTAGAGCAAAGCTTGCTGCGGTGAGATCTTTTCAATCAACGGTTCTGATATGATGGTTTTCTCCCTAGCTCTACTAGCATCAATTACAAATTTCAAGAAACAATGAAATTACAATTTTAACTAACCATTGATTATCAATTTTACAGGCAGTGAAAACACATCATCTACATACAGTTCTTGTCATTCTGCGAAGGATTCAGCCATCAGTTCTGAACCAGAATCCGATTGGAATGAACAAACAGAATCTTCTCGAAATAAGGTCTCAAGAGCGAAAGAATCTGACCTAAGACCAGAATCTGATCAGAATTCAACAAAAAAGTCTTCACACAGAAAATCTGAAAGAAGCAAATCACGAAGATCGATTCATGCAAACAAACCCACTATTGCTATTTAAATGATTCTATTTTGATGACAAATATCAGTGTTACCAAAACATATAAAGAATATTTACGTTAATATTCTTTATATGATCGTATGAATCAAACTCAGGTGATATTTTCTATGTTCTGTTTGGATGCAGTATTCGTGCATTGGACAGTTAATCCTATACTAAGCAATGATATATTTATTATGAATAGTTTTGTATAAATTTAAATTATATTTATTACATATACGCACATCTCAAATTCATCTCATTTTTATAAAATTTCATTCGGCATTATAAAAGATGCAACTATATTGCATTTTGTTTGTTTAGATGTAATATTATCTAAAAAATATAATAATTTTAAACAATTTATCTATTTGTTTATTTAAACTTTTTTTATTTATTATGAATTGACTTCCTTTAAAGAAAATCAAATATAACTTTTTCTATGTAATTTTGTTCATCAATAATTATGTTGTAAGTATGTAGGTGCATATTTTTAGGTTAATTTTTCTATTTTCTATTTTATGCCTTAACATATTGTATGCCCTAAATAAATAAATAGTTATATAATAATATGCTCTCAGTGTAATATAAATAAATACTGTTATATTCTAAGTTATTATTGCATGTAATTTCTCAGTTTAAATGACATTTGTATCTTTTTTAAAACATCACTTTTATCCCATATTTTGAGATGATTTTTTTTTTTTATATATATAGTATTTTATTTAATGTCACTAAATACTAATTTAATTTATTTAACCGTGTTAAATCTAGTCTACGAAGCGTAAGCAATTCTGTGATTCTTGGAGCGAACCAACATGTAACCAGCTGTTGTTGGGTTTAGTAAGTCTGTACTTAGGTTTGACTTGATTTTCTTGTTGTTACATGACATTATTGTTTAAGTTTTAAGATTATGTTTGTATTATTAGTAAACATTAATGAATTATTGTGTTGCATTTTAAGATGATCAACGATCTGAGCAATGTCTTTCTTGAATAAATTTTTCAGTAAAATTGTTTTGTATATTATTTTCTTTGTTTACCGTTTCATTACTGTATTTTTAGTTAAGTAAATAAGAAATCGTGATTTCACTTTCTCACATATACGTAGTATAGAGAAAGTTTATGTGATGAGTAAAAAAATCATTGTCAAGTTTTTGTGGATGTACAGTATCTGTTTTGAGATCTGCTTAGTCGGAAAAAGTGGTTTTTGGAATGATGTCTGTCTGGTATCTGTGCAGTGGATTGAATCAAATTTCGTATGTGGACGTATTTTACCCACATTTTTTAATAACTCAAAATTTGGGGATAGCTGGCATAAGAAAAAGCAAAATTATGATGTTCTCAAAATTGGCTTCAGGAATTATGATTCAATTTTGCTCAAGTGTAGCTTCAAGAACCTAAACAAAACATATTTCTAAAAAAATGCTGGTTCGCTAGTTATTGGTGAAAAAAAACATCGACTACGGGGGTGTTATAATTTCTCAAATTAGGCTCTACTAATTTCGTTGAAGTTTCAGTGAAATGTGAAAATTAATGAATCAAACCAGTGTGTAAATAAAAAATTACCATTAGGAATAATATCCGAAAAACAAAACCGAACCCTGACCCATTGTCTTTTAAACATGTTTTTATCTTACAATATTTATGCTTAAGATGAGTTTATGAGACAAGCGAAGCAAGGTTATCTCTTATTTAATATATAAATATTGTTTAAAATAATTTACAATATCTAAGATGGCGTCCATGTTTGATTTTGATTTTTTTACTGACATTTTTAGCAATGAATAGTTTGGTTTAGTATTTCTATTATGAATAGATGTGTCAGAATGTTTGTGCACTGTTTTTCTTGTGGGATTTGTTAGCCTAAGTTGATTAAATTATCACCCAACTCTAAATATCTGTATGTGGTGTCCAAAATGAGAAAATTGTTCATAAGTGAATTTTTCAATTTTGCTCATCATACAAAACTCAGGTTGAGTTCAGGTGTGTCCTAAAAAAAGTTTAGATGTACAGCAAATTGTTTAAAAATGGTGGGTTTTGTTTCTGTCAAGCTATACTTTCGAAATAGTATGGATTAGTTCAAAGTACAATAAAGATGATTGGCAATCTAGAGCCCCATTAAAGGAAATCACTAAAGACAATGAAATCTTCAACCTAATAATAAATTATGCTTTAGAAGATAATACTAATTTATTTTGAAATATTCATAAAGTGGTTGAAGAAACCAAAAAGGAATAATATTCTTAATAAAGTAATTAGATATTTAAAATTTGTTTGGCTGGAAGATTAAGATTTGTCAGTTTTCTTGATGAAAAGAGGAACTTCATGTAGTAAAAGATGTGTTGTTTTGGAGATATCAAATGATACTGTAATACCCAAGAGTTTAAGAGCTCTAGGAGTCTTGGAGAACTTCATGCATCTCATATGGGAATATCAAATGTGAAAGCTCTTGCCCCTTTGTATGTTTGGTGGCCAAAAATTGATGAAGATATAGAAATCCATAGATGCAACATTTGGTGCCTACTGCCTTCAGCTGTTACAGAAGATGTCAGCTGACTGAATAGAACTTTAGTTGTTTCTATTTTTTCTTGCTGTTTCCATGGAAACATAATTTAGCCCTGGATACTGAAGATTTGTTATATTTCTTGATGTTTTATACATTCTTATATTATTTAAAGGTAAGAAAAATACTTTTCTTAACAACTGAAATGTGTGGATTAAGGACATATAAATAGTTTTTAATATTTTTATAGCCCTTTATTCTGTCCATAGTAAAATATGGTGCCATAGTCCAAATGGTGCCTGCATGCACTTTGTTAAGATTCCCTCTGAAGATGACAACTTTGTTGTTGTAATAGCTATAAGGGTCTAATAGGAATAAACATTTTACTTTTGACAAAAAATTTGGTTTTTTGTTATTTTGTTTATTCCCAAGTGTGGTAAGGGACTTTTGAAAGTGTATCTGTATAGGTTAATATATGTAAATAAAACAAACATAGGCCTATGATTTATAATTACGTTAATAACTTTATTAATTATTAATTTATTATGTAAGAATAAAATATGATAGCAATAAAATACGGACTACACCAATTTATTATGTATCAATTAAAACAAATACATTTCAAATTCACTTTTTATATCACTTATTCAATGTTTATAACAACTAGTGAAAACTGACAATGACCATATCTTAAAATTCAATAAGAAAGATTTGTCAGCTGGCTAACTAGATACCTTGAACTTAGTTACTGAATAATACATAACATTTTGTAAATGATTTATAAAAAAGTTAGTGTTATCGTGTGAGTATGGCATATTAAAAGATGATATGGTTAGAGATCGTATTGTCGTTGGTATTTTTTTTCCCATCACTGTCAGATTCTCTACAACTGTAGTCCAACCTAACTTTAGAGCATGCATTAATTAAAGCTAAGCAAAAGGAAGTAATTCAGAACCACATAGTGTTATTAAAAGTAAACCTACAAAATTTTTAGAAGAATGGTCCTTGAGACAGCTTAAATAATCACATAGAAGTGAATATGATATCATATGATAAAAGAAGTACTGGTAATAATGTAAATAAAAGTGATAATAGACTGAAAATCTTTTTAAAGAATCATCTTACATGCCAAAATTATAATGTAAACAAATACCTGCATAATAACAACAGTAGCAGTTCTAAGTTTAGTTTTGTTAACCCTTAACTTTACTAACATCATGATTTAAAGTTACGCAATCAACATCATACGTCTGGGAGACACCTATGGGTATTTAAATGAAAAAATCGCATAGTTAATTATCAATAAATGTAATAACCAGTAAAATGGCTTTACATACCTATATTAAACATAGAGTGGACGTAGAATTAGTTCAGAAACATCTTTTCACAATGTCCTTCACCACGCGTCTCAATAAAAACCATAGATAAAAACTATAAAATAAAGTCGCGTAAACAACAACATACGTCTCACAGACGGAAAGTCATCAAAAACTATAAATAGCGCAGCCAAGGGGCGAGAAAAAAACTGGCAATTTTCACCGAAAAAAGACCAACGTCCGACTGGCAGCTAGACGGCCGGACAAAAACAATAGGTCAAGAGGACGGGAAATACGCCGATTTTTATTTTCGCACCCGTCTTCAAGACGTATGATGTTAGTTAAGGGTTAATGATAAAATAATATAAATTGTAGTAATTGTGGAGGTGGCATTAGACATGCCAAATCTATTTTCCCAGCTAAAAATGTTCTATCTTTTTCTTGTTTAAAAATGGGTCATTTTAGAAAATTTAAAATAGGCCAGGACAAAAATCAGTTATTTCTTCAATAAAAATGTTTAGATGATATGGCATATCAATCTGAAGTTAGATAATCAGGCTATCTTTTGTAAGATTGACTCAGCTGCAGATGTGATTGTGTTACCACCAAACTTGGTCACAAACCAATCGCTGAACACTAGTCTGTCAGCAAATCCATCATTTTCAAACTGTTCAATCATAGCAAGTCAAAAATCTCTGCGCTTTGGCTTGTCAGTAAGCCTTAATGCTTGTAACAGTTGCAGTTTGTACGGTTTAAGTCTCATCCACTTGTGCAAGACACGCCATACTGTAGATTGTGGTATCTGAAGTTCCTTACTGGCTTTGCGAGTTGATGTTTTAGGATTACGTGCATACTTAGCTTCAATTCTCTCCATACTATCCTCAGGGGTCTGTGGACAGCTCAAACTTTTATTGGCACACAAACACCCAGTTGTCTCAAACTGCCTCACCCAACGACCTATGCAGTTCCGATGAGGAGGATCCTTTCTGAATTTTGTTCGAAAGTTCCGTTGAACACTAATAATGGTGTATGAAGTATTCAGTAATTTATTATTCCATTATTTTTATTTAGAAATGTATACATTTTTTATTTAGATATGTATACATTTTTTATTTAGAAATGTATGTTATAAGTTAGTTCAAAATGTTTGGAAAATGTGTAGGAGCTATTAGAAACTTTCATGGAATATTTCATTTTTATTTAAAATAAGAATATGAATACATACAATATATCATCTTTGTAATATCAGTTTAAAATATTAATAAATAATATATATTATCAAGTTATACACATTTGTAACAGACATAACTGTGAATTATTCTGTATTCTCCCTTAAGTGGTACTGCAAATTTCCTCTGCCAGGGAAAACATGCACGAAGAGAAAGGAAATAGTTTGCCAAATAATTTCTCAAATGAGTTATTGAAGAACCTTCATGTATCAGCAGGATTCGTATTTCAATATGGGAAAGGACTGTCTCCTCCATTTCTGTTGTGTCTTGGGGCCTGTACTAAATTCCCTTTCATTTTTGTACGAAGTTGTGGAGGATGCAAGCAGCTTTTATTATATTATTCACTGTTGTAGGATCACAACATTGTATGGGCCCATTCAACACAGCAAACTTTTCTGCTGCCATTCCAAAAACACATTAAATAGATTTTCTTCCTCAATCTATTATTGGATATCCTCTTCATATTGTCAAGGGTTCTTAGTAAATAAACTTTCTATCTGTCTGAGACAGTTATTTTGTTTATATGAATGGCCGAGAATTTGCATTTTCACTTATGTACGGATGGACCCAATGCTCCCTTCATACCCTGTGTAACCTACGGTTTTGATAATAATCAATGATATCTTCCTCATCTGAATCTGAATAATTTGACATCGCAATAATCAAAATTCCAACCTCACAGTACACTGTTCAAATAAATAACACCCAACTGATCCATAATCAGTCTTGTCTGTGTGCGGACCAAAATTTCGTTTTGGTTGTAGAGTAAGGCCGTCCGCATACGGGTCGACTGGTTTGCAACGCGAGTCCCAAAACGGTTGAGCATGCAACCGTCTTGTGACCTTGCCTGTGTATAGGAGTGGGGGATCGCACACGGGTCGACTGAAACTAAACTGATTTCAAACCAGTCTACAACTGGTTGTGTGCGACTGTATATCTAGGTCGCAGAGCAGTTTAGTTGCATGTTTGCTAGTGAACACCAGGGAAAATGAGGGACCAAAAAATGAATATAATTTTTGTTGGAGAGGTTGAAAAACATGAATGTCTGTATAATTATAGACTTCCACAATATTCCAGGAAAGATATAATGGAGAAAGCATGGCAAGAGGTGGCAGAGAAAGTCAACATGTCTGGTATGTACAAGTTTAAATAAAACATGTTATATTATTATTATTATTAAAAATACATTCATTAAATTAGTAATAATATTTAACTTTTTAAATTATGTAGTACTAATCCGAATCATTATTGCGTATTTTCACTGCCAAGGTAAAGAAGCGCGAGGATGAAGAAAGTAGTTTGCCAAATAATTCCTCACAGTAGCCGCCGACGAACTTTCACATATTACAAGCTGGCTTGTCATAATGGTTGGTGATCCTTCTGTATCAATATTCTCCTATTCGTTTGGGTCTATAATTTTTCCCTCATGTTTACGTACATAGTTGTGCAGCACGCAAGCAGCTTTTACAATGTCATTAACTGTTTCTTTATCGCGACATCGTATGGGCCCATTCAACACCGCAAACTTTTCTGCAGCAATTACAAACACACATTCAATAGTTTTCCTTCCACGGCTCTGTCTGTAATTGAATATGCGCTTCACTTCGTTGAGAGTTTCTTTTCTGTAGGGTATCATTACATTTTTCGTTAGGCTGAACGCTTCATCTCCGACAAAGTAGTAAGGAAATGGGCGTTTCTGTTTCTCGTAATGCAATGTGGAAGGCGAAGGAATGTTTAAAGCATTGTTCCTCATCCAGTATTTCATTGCACTGGCCGAGAAAATACCTCCATCACTGTTTCATCCAGCATAACCTGGTGCAATGATGGTGAAAAGACCATCAGCATCACAACAAGCCAATAAGATCGTAGAATGGAAGTGTTTGTAATTAAAGTTTTCAGAACCAGTATTTGGGAACTTTTCTATTCCGATATGCAACCCGTCCAAGGCTCCAATCAGCTATACTTTTCCATTGATCTTCATCTGGTACAGGCATATAAATTTCATTCAATACATCCCAAATAACTTTAGTAGTCTGTATAACAATTTCTCAAACTGTAGTCTCTCCTCTTTCAAAATATATAAAGAAAGTGACACAAATGTTTCTCCTGTTGCCAACTACCTGAAAAAAAAATGAAACAAAAAAACAAATATAACAAGTAATATACAAAAAAAAAAAATTAAAGTCAATTCCTACTTAAGTCAACAAAGAAAAAAATTTATTTTAATAACTTTTTATTAAATAACTAGTGGTTTAACCCGGCTTCGCCCGGGACATCTAACATATGTTATTCACGAATAAATGTTGAATATGATCTTGATTTCAAAATATTCGCAAACCCGTCTGCTAGCACCTAAATGAAGAATCATGCGCAAGACCCTAAAAATGATAGTAATGAATTAAATAAAGTATTTTTACAAAGTAGAAATTTACTCAGTTAACTGTACCTTTTTTCAAAATGATCCGGGGCTATAGGATTGTGTTGTAGTTGGAATATAAGGAGATAAACCTCAAAATATAAGAAGTAAAAGCTTTTTATTGATAACATTATAACTATTTATAATACTGGTTTATAAACAACATTTTTCATTCATTTTGTTATCTGGAGTATATATACAAATTTTTCGGATTTCCTACTCGAGAGCAAGCTACGTATAATTGACCGTGAGAAAAGCAGGAATCTTTGAGACTTATGCCGCAATACTTTAAAGTTTGTCCCTGCGATTCGTTAATAGTAAAACTATAGGTTAGTATGATTGGAAATTGCAGTCTCTTTAATTGGAATGGTAATTCAGTCGATATCAGTGGTATTCTGGGGATAATTACCGCATTTCCCTTGTATTTTTTGGTCATAAGTTCGGCCCTTTTATCTCCCAATGGAAGCCCTTAGAGACAAAATGGAAACCTTCTTCACGGATGGGCAATACAGGACTATCACACCATATACCCCCTTTGATTGTACCGGGATTCGTTTTTGAGTTTTACCGGCAAGCACATTCTAGATTTCCTTTTATTATATATATTGATTACACTTAATATAAATATGTAGGCCCTATATACATATGACAGTATCACAATATTAAGTGGCAAAATAGAAAGCAAAATGTGTAGCGAAAATTCTTGAGTATTTTTATTGTGTACTACCTAACCCTAAGAATCTAAATTAAAAAAAAAAACATTGAGAAAATATAATCATTTAAAAAAAAAATCTAAATGAGCAGTAGCCCATATTTTAGCTTAGCGCTTTAAGGGTTAAATCATTGAAATCTAATAGTAATTAATAATAAATAATTTATTTTGATTTTAGCTGCAGAGTGCAAAGAGAAGTGGCGGTAATCTTCGTACAGTTTTTATGCGTAAAATGAAACCTCCAGCAAGTGGATCAGAGGGAAATAGAAAGCCATACTATATGACACAAGCCATGCAGTTTTGTTTACCATTCATAAAAACAACAGATCCTCCCTCAGCTGGAAATTTTCCGTCAGTTCCACAAGAAGAAACTGCAGAAGATGAAATAATAGATGATCATACTGAATCACCACCCCTCGCAAACCATTCAAAACTTGAAACACCTATACAGCGAGAAAACACAGGACCGGTTCAGTCCTCGTCTGCTCGAGCAAGAAACATTGTAAAGAGGAATAAATCTGCAGCGGACGCTGATCATTGTGTGGCTGAATATTTTTAAGCCAAAAAAGCAAGCAAATAAAACACAATTTTTCTTTTTGTAAGAGCCTCGTCAATGCCATAACTGGCGAAACCATGGTCGGCTAGACCAAATAAATTATAGAATAAATAGAACAAAAGAAAAATTGTGTTTCATTTGTTAAAATGGAATTCTATCAAGTACCGTCGGTCATCAGTGTAAACAATCAAAAAAGCAAGAATGGAATCAACTGTGAAGGAACCCGTAACTGACACATCTGAGAAAAAAGCGGCTCTGAAAATGTTCCTGCTCAGCTTGATGTCTGAATTACAAGAATTCAGTGATTCTCAAATCAAAACTTCAAACACCGAGTTTTTACTGTGATTGATGAAATATCAAATCCAACTGAAACCGTATCTTAACCCACATTGTATGCCTCAGCACCTTCGCCACACTCAGTTTATACGAATACCTCTGTTTATTCAATACAGTCACCAGTATCATCAGTACAAACAAATGAATCAAGCAGCAACGCCACTACAAATGAGTATTATACCGGCTTCTCCGAGGGTCTCGATCTCACCAATTTACAATAAAAACTAAATATTTTGTATTATTATTTGTTAACATAGTACATAAAAATATTTTTTATTGAACTTTGTAATTTTTTGTATTTTTATTAAATTTGACCAAGAAAAATGGCTTACCTCATAGTTATTAATAGTCTTTCATCTGCACCCACAAATTACCTCATGTTTGTATCCATCTTCGTGATGTAAGGAGTAGCCATTCTCAACAATTCCATATAACAATCTTTGGACATTCTATAGAATCCTATAAACTTGCTATCTGTTTTATTTAGTTGTTGTGCTGCTACAAACAGCCTTAAATGAGTATTTCTATGTATATAAGGATGACACCAATACTCCCTTAATGCTCTTCTTTTTCTACGATACTGATAATAGTAAATAATATTTTGTTCATCTGAACTACTACTTGACATCGTAGTTCTTAAAAGATGGATGCGAAGTATGTTCCTATAATAGCAAAGTACCTATCTAGGTGGATCCGATGTGACTGGTTGCAGACGCTCAACATGCTAGTGTGTGGGGGTAGGTTTCGTTTTGGTTGCGAACTGGTTGTGTATGTGACTAGTATAAAACCAGTTTGCAATTAAAGTCACAAACCAGTCGACCCGTGTTTTGCAAACTCTATCCCAAAACAGTTGCACTGTGTGCGCTTGGCCTTCATGCTCATGTAACAACTGAGGATGATGACAGTCATTGAATTTCTTGTATTTGTATTGCACAAATAAATTGATTTTTATGTGGAAAATTGTGTTTCAATAATTTGTTTACAAAATTATCATCAGCATATAAGAACAAACAAGGAACACATTTTTAAACAGGAGCTGAGATGTAAAATATTAATTTTTTTTAAAATACATCTTCAATTAAGTTAAATAATAACTCGCATGTAAAATTTCACAAATCAACATATATTGTGACAGCTTTTAGCAATTAAGCATCTTCCAACTATGAACTAAAATTTACATAATCCAACTTATGTACCAACATCTATATTAAGAAAGTGGAGGATGGAATGCAAGGAAGGGGGACTGGATCAGGACTACCTGAGAAGGTTAATGACCTGACAAGATGTGTGACAATGGGTTTTAACAAAGGAGATGGGTATCAAAAATCAAAAATATATAGGTAGGAGCATTGACAAAAGATAGGACAGGCCAGATAGGTATACCAGTTTTGTGGATTTTGAGTAGGCCCTATTATAATCCTAGGAGGTTGTGGGTCCATTACTCCAACAATTTTAATTTGTTTTAAAGAAATAATATTTTTACTACTTTTGATAACTTCTATAACTTCTTTGATAAACCTATTAGTGGGGTCCTTATAACTTTATACATTTTATCATCATTGAGAACATCAAAAACTTTCTTAGATAATCTGATTTTTCCAAAATTACAAAGAATCTAGTTCTATAGGATGTAGCCTAATATAAAATCAAGTTCATCACGAATAACTTTCAGATGAACACTTACATCGGTTCTAATAATGAAATGTTTTTTCTTTTCCTCTTTTAACCAAGTAATAACTGCCGCGTTTTAAGCTTATTGCAGCACTAGAACTACACTTTATTTTCACTACAATGTATTTAGTTTAAACTTCAAACATTTATTATTAAACCATAGATATTGGTTTGTGAGACAGTTTAATTTTAAGTTTTTTGTAAAAGACTGTAAGACGAGCCAAGTTAGTTTCTTTAGTCATATTAAGTGTAAACGCAGTCGGTACTAGGCGCAATTCCATATTAAGGTCAAATCTTCAATTATGTGTTACAGTATTTATAAAATTATTGGAATAAGACCAATTACAATTAAACAGGAGCCAGGAGCTGCAGTGGGTAAGGGAACACAAGCAAAGGTTCTAGAGGTCTCTAATTTTTAATCAGTCACAATACAAAATTATGATCTGCGCATGTGCATTTTATGACGTGAAATAAAACAAGAATCAAGATTCTGCTTCTGCTATAAAACATTTAGCGTATGGACCATACTGACCATACCATATTGTTCTTGTAGGTTACAGGTAATAGTATAATTCTTGTGGGTATAAAATATGGATGGTATTTTATTGTTCAGAGAATATTATTACTAAAATAACGGTTTATATAAGTTTTGCAAATTAATTAGTAATAGAAACAAAAATGTCTATTCACTGTACAAAGATGATCATATTAATTTTATTTGGCTGATTACGTAACCTTACTTTGTTAGTCTTACTACGAGCATAAGCCTTTTTAGTTCAATAATACATAACCTTACATCTGTTTACGTAATTGTATAATGGCGCGAGTTTTTGTAAAAAGAATACTAACATCGTATTCTAATTTACTTATTAAATATCCATTACGAATGCAGGCAGGACAAACAGGTAAGCACTTACTGTTAATTTAGTAACTGGATAAAACAGTTTTAAATGGTTTCGAGGTTAAGATGAACAAATTAATTGTTTGAAAAAGATTATTTTTCATTATTATCATTTAAAAATGATTCTGACATAGTCCTATCTGTTTTGCACGAAAGTTGGAAAAATTAGCAATGTGTAGCTAATATCAATGTCACTAAATTTAATACCTTGATGGGACAAATTGATGTACATTCTTTTATTATTATAAAAATTCTGAATTCATAAATTTATTGCAAGAACCTGGTTAATTTTTAGTTCACCAATGACAAGAGATGTGATGGGGGAGTTGAATTATGATTGTACATTGATTTTAGATGTAATTATATAAAACAGGGGAGTCAAACCTTACTTTACATGATTATGTAATCGCGACAGGTTAGGTAAGGTTACCTTGGTTTTATTTAAAATTACGTAATTATTTGTTATGTAATTAATTGCTATAGTTAGATATTTGAGTAAAGTTAGGGCATTACCAGTTTAAAAATATGGTTGATGAAATTTTGATTCAATTAATAGTCTTCATTTTACTAACCAATAATAAATTTGGTAATTGTGCATTGTACATTTGATAGTCATTTAGTATTGAAATTTAATGAAATCGTGTTATACAAACCTCGTTTTGAAAAATTGGATCATCCTTTAGATGTGAGGACCCTTTTGAAGGGTATCAAAACCTATTATTTCTATCTAAAATAAGCAATTTAAAAATACAAAATACTAGGCTTATGAGGTTACGACATCTGTCTATGTTCATTCCTATGGCAACGATGGTGAAAATATAGAGTGTCTCATCGCTCAATGTGTATGTTCATTATATATGATTACCTAACCAGACCTAGTAAAAGGAACAATATATATATATATATATATATATATATATAGTTGGTACCTTACCAGACCTTTAGTTCCTTTACTAGGTCTGGCTAGGTCAATATATATATTGACCTGAGGAGATGTAGTTGACATGATTTTGAAATCATACAGCATAGTAATATTTATCTGTTAGATGACAGTTAATACACATCTATTCTATTACCCATGCTTAATTTATGAAACGTAGATCCAAACTTGGAAATTGATTATTTTTGACAGAAATATTAGATTTTGATACTTGAAAAGGGTCTTCCATGCTAAAGGATCATTCAATTGTTTCAAAAGGAGGTATGTAATACTCGATTTCATTAAATTGCTACAGTATGTTCAATGCACATTTACTACAAATTATAATGCAAAAGTACAATGCAAGAAAAGATTATATGAAGGACAAATTATATCTAACGTTTAAACATAATTCTGTTACGCCATGTTGGGTTATATTGACAAAGAAAAAAGTTTTAATGAAATTCTTAATATATATTTAATTAATTTTAGTAGTCTTTTAATTAGAACTTCTGTAGTTAATGGTAACTATTTTATTATTGTCATTTGCAGCTTTTTTGGTTGCCACTGGTGATGTTATAGCTCAAACTCTCATTGAGAAAAAGAATTTCAAAAGTATTGACTATAACAGAACTCTTTCTTTTGGTGCAGTAGGACTTGTGATTGTAAGTATCCTTTATAATGGTTGGTTTCTAAATTAAATTTAAGCCAAGAAATCCTTTGATGAAAATTTACTACATACTTTAACAGATAATTGAAATGAAATGTTCAGACAATATTAATTATCTGCATATTAATTATGAGAATTTTAAACAAGTTGAATTACTAATTAATAATAGATTATATATTGTAGCTAACTTACCAAGTTATTTAATGACATGGCAATATTCTTTAAACATAATCATAGCTCCAAAGCTATGTTGGAAACTAATTGAAGATAATATAAGTTTAATCTATTGATCATAAGATTAAATAAATAAAAAATTCCAAATTCATTTAGTACAAATCTTACTTTGAAAAGGAAAAATAGAATTTTTTAGTGAAATTCTATCTTTCACTGTAAAAATTGAAAATGAAAAGTATCAAATTCATATACATATGTTATATAAAGTTTAGGAAATTGCTGTTAACGAAATAATTATAGATAACGAACTACTCTAGTTATTACACAATAAAGTGAGGGGTATTGATTATCGATCAGAGTAATTACTAGTGCATAATCAAACTTTTGCCAATAATGTTTCTTTTCATATGAAATAAATATAAAATAATTTAACCTTATCTAAATTGCCTTTTTCGTAAAAGACATGTTAGGTAAGGTTAAATCGATTTTATTAATATAGTTCAACTATTATTTGTATGAAATATACATATTACAATGTATTTTGTTTATATACAATATTAAATTAACAAAATTGACATATTTTAATACAAATCATGAGTCATAAGATGTTTAATGTCACATTATACGCTTGTGTTATATTTGAATCTTGATATTTTTTGGTGTTGTTGTTTACGTTGATGCTTAAAATGTAGTCAAAGTCTCGTAGAATAACACCATCTTGTAATTTTATGTTTTAATATAATGGTTAAAAATTATATTCTTTAATAATTTTTATGTTGAAATTTCACAGTTAAAATTAGTTTCTATTAGGAAGTGACCATTTTAGAAATTGAATGGCTGAATTTTCGTTACAATTCAGGTTATGTACTTATTGCAATGAGATTCCAGAAGTTAGAAATTCAGTTCTAAAATGGCCACATTTGTGAATTTGATACTTTTCATTTTCAACTTTCAAATGAATTTCTCAGATTTAAAAATTTAATTTCATGATCGCTAGAGTAAACTTCTACCTTAAATAAACATTAGAAAGTTGCACAACTTTATTCATTGATTGTTCTAAACCTCCTACCACCAATTATTATCAATAACTTATTTTTGTGAAAATTAGTAAAAATATTAAAATTTGTTAAATATTGTATTTTAATTTTAATGTAGCAGCAGATATTTCTTGTTGACACTCCATATTCAAGGTTTAAATAAAGCAATAAAGCTAAAGTTTCAAAATTATTTTAATATAAATGAGCTACAATTGTTTTGCCTTGCGGCATCATCGGGCAACTGTCTCATCAAGTTTCCCGATGATGCCGCAAGGCAAAAAAATTGTAGCTCATTTATATTATTAAAATAATTTTGAAACTATAGCTTTATTGCATTATTTAATATTCTATTTTATTTAACCCATTTTGAACTTGTAAAGATATGGTTACACTATTCACAAACTTTCCTTTCTTTTACATTTTCTGAAATAATGTAATTGTAGATTATAATGAATATAAATATTTCTATAGAATAAAAAGAAGAGGGGAGGGGAAATTTTATTTGGACCATTTCAAATAAATATAAAAAAAAGCATCCTCTTTTTAAAAACTGAACATTTTACTATTTTTACTTTAATTTATTTATAAAGCTTTAAGGGCTTTAAGAAATTAAATATAAATTCTTAAGTGATACAAAGAAAGATGAGAGTACAATCGTAAAAAAGTGATTTATTAAAAATTGTAAATCTACAAGTTAATTTATTTTATTAGTCTTGAATAATGATTATATACCTACAATAAGTTAGTCTGAATGTTTGAATCTCGGGTATTGTTCTTAATGTAATTGGATTTAGAATTGTCCTCGGACAGCTTTTACTTGTACATATGATATTAAAAAAGGAAGGGATTAACATTTGTTTCAATTAAAACTTAAAGAAAACAAAACTTAAGATTAACAAAATAGGTGATGCTTGTAATCTATATGAGTGATGGTTTGGGGTGAATTTATGATATGATGGATAATTGATTTGACAATAGGTAATAATAATTAAATAAATTTTCTTTTTAATGTCTAGTTGTTGGTTTAAGTATAACGATTTATAAACTCAATTGAAGGTGATTTAACTGTAGTGAGTCTTGTGAAGATTAAATGAAATTTTAGTCACTCACCAATTTGTAGTTATTATTAGCTATAATTTCCAGGTAGGTTTTAAAAAATTAAAATTTGAAGAAGTTCTTAATGTTTTAGTTATATCTGATTATTGTTTGCGTCTTCTTGTATAGTTATTTACAAATATATCACTAAATATTTTCTGTGTAAATTTAAATGAACTGTCCAGTTTGATGGTCTCAGCAAGAATCCTCATAATGGCTTTCACCTTCTTCTTCATCTCCTCTGATGAAACCTCTTTTCTCTATTTCATTTACGTCACTTTTGATATGAATAGCACTGCACTTTAATAAATAAATTATATTCACTGTTTATTTAAAAAAAAAAAAAATATATAGGTACCAATCTGGTGAATGAACAATTATTTTTAATGTGTATGTTATGGCCCATGAATGGAAATGAGCTATAAAATGAGAAGGTTTGTTGACCAGGACTGTTTTGGCGGCGGTCAGGGTCTTGTGATTTATGGTACATTACCCTGAGATGATAGTTTATTTATAACTTGAATTATGGTATCATTATTGGGTATTTTTTGACAGAAGCAGAAATAAATAGAGACAAGGGCTTTGCCATTGCTGAATAAATTAAACATTTTTTTATCTAAACCCAATTTAAAAAATGTTATGCCAGGAAATATTCAAACATGTGTGAATAAATAAAATTGTGTATTTTACTAATTGGGCAAATGTTGTAAAGAGTAAGAATTTAAATGTTCATTGTTGGTGTCCAAGTCAATAATGATTAACAATTAATAAGTAGTAATAAATTACCTCATTTGTTCCGTCATGTGACTTAAATTTGTCCTGTTCTCAAGACGCGTTTCGGAGTCGGGACTCCATCTTCAGTTATATCTCTGTAGTAGAGGTCGTCAAAACATTAAAACATTTACGAAGACACAAAAATATATAATATTACACACACACAAAACGCACATACACATGTATACATATTTACTGACATAATGTTTATAGTGCGCACTGCTGTACGGTCCGCGGACTACTGATTCAAGAAGTCACGTTTTGTGTGTGTGTAATATTATATATTTGTGTCGTCGTAAATGTTTTAATGTTTTGACGACCTCTACTATAGAGATATAACTGAAGATGGAGTCCCGACTCCGAAACGCGTCTTGAGAACAGGACAAATTTAAGTCACATGACAGAACAAATGAGGTAATTTATTACTACTTATTAATTGTTAGTAAGAATTTTTATGCACATATGTAATTCATTTTATATGTGTTTGATACTCTAGATAAGATGTGAACTTTATTGCATTACATGCCTAACATGTATGATTAAGTATGTTTGGAGTTGTACTCAAGTATACTATGTTTGTGTAAATATGTTATGTGTGTGCTTATATATGTAATAATAATGTTTGACTTCTACGATAATTGTTGTGGAGTTGTCTATAATCAGTTGCAATGACTAGTGAGTGTATATATATACATTACTGTATATGAATATAATGAGGTATTCATATCACATCGAACCTATTTATCCTTCGTTCATGGCACTATACTTCTATACATATACTAATAATTTACTATATTACTAATGCAAATTCTTTTGTCTATATGTAGTGTAGATAATTTTGGTATCAGAAAACCACAACTTGATTTTTATAATTATAATTTGTTTATAGCTAAATTAAATTAAATTAAAAAAATTTGCATTAGTAATATATTAAATTATTAGTATATGTATAGAATCAAATTATGATTTTAATCGGAGTTTATTGTTGTCTTTTTAATATCTTGAATAAATCTAAAAGAGAATCGTTAGTGTACAAAAATATTATAGAAATATAAGAAATTATATAAAGTAAATCAGATATTATAAAAAGTTTATGAAATAAGAGTACAACTAAATTTTTGATTAGGTTCAGAAGAATATAATCATCTCAGATTTTTGTCTCAATAAATTAGATGTTTATAGTATAGTGCATTGAAGTTGCTAGTTTTCTGCCGTCTACTTAGCTCGATGTGTTGCTGGCTTCGAAAGGCTGTGAAGGTGTCTGGAGATATAAATAAACTAAAATATATAAAAACAAAAAATATAATGCATAATAATATTTATATGTATTTACTTTTATATACACACATCCTGCGGCGAACGTCAGCCCTGGTTATTCGATTTGACCGCGACGTTCGAACCGCTTAAGGTTTCGGAAGGAGGGTTTGGAACAACGTGCTAGGACTTAACCATTTAATATATTGGGACATTAATTAACGCTTAGTCTCAAACCCAACTAATCACTATGTTCACAGCCAGCTTATGATGAGATATAATTTAATAACTAAACTAACTTATTAATTATTATAATTGAATAACTTATCGGTTAGGGACAGGCGTGATGGGAGAATTATGTTAACCCTTTTAGGTCATAATAATTCTGCTCAATTTAGTCGGATGACCTACGAATGACTGCGTAACACCCGGGGGTCGATCAGACTCCGCGATTAGCGGTTTAGGCAGTCATTTAGGTTTATTACTAAAACGTTAAGAAACAACGCACAAATCACACGTCCGCTCCTTCGGCGCAGTAGTGAACGACTGTGTTTCGTCTTGACTACGATGCTCGCGCATCACATATCTTATACGGTGATCTTAATACGGTGATCGCCAATTCCCATGAAATCACCACACATCCTTACTTTTTCATTTTCTTCTTGTTTAAAACCTTTCGGTTATCATCGCCTTATAAGAAAAGAGAATAAAATAAAACCTCTAGCCCTCAAATACTCTAATAGCATCAGGGTCAGAAGAGAACAAGAGTTGGTCCAAAGAGTTCTGATAGAAGAGAGAGAGAGAGAAAATCTTGCTATATTTTCATTCCTGATATAGACATTATTTACAAATTAGATAATAAATGTGGAGTGTCTATTGTGAAAAGAAATATTCATTAAAAAATAATAAAAAATGTAACACTAATAATAACTAATGCAGAAAATAGTAAAAGGCTACTAGCTGAGATATGCTGCTTGTGTAGTTAGAGTAGACCGAGTTGAGGATGCATCGCTCAGATGTTTAGGACATCAACTACGACTTATACTTCAACTGTGCAGGTTAAGTTCAAATTAAAATTTCAAAATGGTGATATATATGATAATCATAAATTGTTTTGTTATAAATGGATTTTAATGAAATTCAACTATTCCTTCCTTGTTTTTAAGACTCTGAACATGATTTTGGGACTAGTTTATGTTTAACTTAAGCCAATGTTAATTTTAAAATGTCACATGAAACATATAGGCTACTCTTTCTATTTCCTTTAAAATGGTGATATTGGACAACTGTGCTTGAAAGTGTAATCTTTAATTGTTGAGGAAAGGAGAAAGAATGCCCAAAATGTTGTAGATATTAGTTATATACCTATGTTTATTGTGTTATTTAATACTATTTAAGTTATTAATTTTGAAATTACAACAAAAAAAAAAAAAAAAAAAAATCACTGTTCAACTGTTATTATATTTAGTACTTACTCAATTTACAAAATATGGGATAAGTTTGGTATTCGCAATAAATTTTGACCTCTGTTTTTTTGACTAATATTCATGTTTCATTGTCTCAGAAATTCAAAAAGTGATTTTTGACGTGCCGTCCATATGTCTTTGTGTTATCTGTTCGTAAGCACAAAAGTGACCACAACAGTTAAGATAGGAACATGAAACTTGGTATAGGGAACTATAGGAAGCACATAAGAACCCTATTGAAATTTAGAAAAGTAGAAAAAATAATTTAAAATATCTAAATGGCAGCCATTTTAAAACAGTTATTTGTTCATATATTGTCTTATTCAACTTATAACACACTAAATTAAATAGAAATTTACCGATTTAAATTTTGCTTATAAAGTTATTAATCCGATCTCTCTACGATGACATGTAGCGAAGTTCTTGTCAAAAATATAATTTTGAACCCTGACCTCCCAACAAAGTGATATTCATATAGTTATGAGATGCGGCAAGGGGGTAGTATATCAACATGAGAGTAGTGAGTGGAGGCTCCTTCACATATGTAGAGCTTCGAGACCTTTCAGGACTGAGACATTGACACGATCAAAGTGAGTTGAAACTCTTTAATACACATCTAAGAGATCCATTTTACCGGTTAAAACACGAGGAACCAATACAAGGCCTAAAAAAACAACTTTTGGGGATTAGATTTAGAGGATCTGCTTGTATTACATTGTGTAATAGGATTGGGTAAGCACCATGATGCATTTGCTGGTAGAGTCTAGGGATTTTAGCACCGAGGATGATGATTTTTGACACAAATTCAGTAGGATTACAATTTATAATATGTGTACTTACATTTAAAACTGTTGAATGAATTAAAAATTAACAAATCTTCTTTTTATTACAATTTTCAGGGCCCTACAGTTGGCATTTGGTACAAAATATTGGACCATTACTTAGGTTCAGGAGGAATAAACGTGGTATTCAAGAAAGTAGCTTGTGATCAGATATTGTTTGCTCCCGTATTTTGTGCATTTGCTCTGTCTGCTTTTAGTGCGACTCGTGGGTTAACAATGGATGAAATAATGGAAAATTTACGAAATAAATATATAGATGTAGTGCTTGCAAACTATAAGGTAACACTGTTTCTTATAATTTATTTTTGTAATTATATTTAATATTATAATTATAGAATTTAAAATAACTATTAAGATAGCATATGTTAGTAGTAACATTTAGAGGAAGAGGTTTTAGCTAAAAATATGTAAGAGGTGAGAGTATCTGTATTAGATAAGCTCAAATGTTACATAGTCAAATTATGAGTTGTAATGTAAAATATTTTAGCTTCAGGTATGAGAGCTCAAGCTTGAGTATATTGAGTGTAGTTGTACCGACAATTGATGAGCATATACCTAGTTTGATTCCTCTTGGCTAACCCACACAGGATTTCGTTATGTTGTTTGCTATTTCCTTACATGGTCATGCATAAAGCATTATTGTCTCTAACTCTATACTCTATCTGTAGGTTAGTTAAATTGTGAACATATTACTTTAACCTGTTTCATTCATTGTTACACGTTCATGTGCAAAGTGTTAATCCCTGAATTACCAAAAGGATACCTAAGTTGTTATTTTGATGTCATTATACAATCCAATGGTCTTGCGCAACATAATGTTTGTCCTTAACTCTATACTGTAGCTGTAGGTTAGTTATGTTGTTAAAATATTACTTTAACCTGTTTTATTTATTGTTACACGTTCATGTGCAAAGTGTTAATCCCTGAATTACCAAAAGGATACCTAAGTTGTTATTTTGATGTCATTATACAATCCAATGGTCTTGCGCAACATAATGTTTGTCCTTAACTCTATACTGTAGCTGTAGGTTAGTTATGTTGTTAAAATATTACTTTAACCTGTTTCATTTATTGTTACACGTTCATGTGCAAAGTGTTAATCCCTGAATTACCAAAAGGATACCTAAGTTGTTATTTTGATGTCATTATACAATCCAATGGTCTTGCGCAACATAATGTTTGTCCCTATCTCTATACTGTAGCTGTAGGTTAGTTATGTTGTTAAAATATTACTTTAACCTGTTTTATTTATTGTTACACGTTCATGTGCAAAGTGTTAATCCCTGAGTTACCAAAAGGATACCTAAGTTGTTATTTTGATGTCATTATACAATCCAATGGTCATGCGCAACATAACGCTTGTCCTTAACTCTATACTGTAGCTGTAGGTTAGTTATGTTGTTAAAATATTACTTTAACCGGTTTCATTCATTGATTCACAGTAATGTCCAAAGTATTTTTATCCCTCAATTACCAAAATGATACTTAAGTTGTTATTTTGTTGTTTCATTATACAATCTAATGGTCATAACTGTATACTCTAGCTGTAGGTTAGTTATGTTAATTTCAACTTGTTTTGTATATTTATACGATGGTTATGTACTAAGCATTTTTAAAACTATTTGTGTAGGCCTATTTTGTTTTTTGCTCTACCCTTGCTAAACAGATTCGATAATTATTTCTCAATCAAGATAACATATTGAGAATAATATATTTTCTAAATAAGTAAATGTATGTCTGTAACAATTATTAAAATCCTTTTAACTTTTAAATCAAAAACATTAATTTGAATTTTCATTATTAGATTATATTTTTAACTGTACCCTACTTAGTTAACGTCCTAATTTTTTATTTAAATATTACAGTAGTTCACTTTTACCTAAAACAATATTGATGAAGAAATACCAAATATCTGAACTCTTTATGGGGATATAAAGAGTTGTACATTTTACTACCATGAAAGTTTAGTAGGTGGCGTAAGGTGTTCCTTTGTGAAAATAAAAATAAAATTTATATTGATAATCTAAATGTATTGTTCCCCTGTAAGCAATACATTAGGAAAATATTGACAAAGTTCATATTAAATATCGCCTCTGAGATATTTTGTTGCTAAGTGTAGATAGGTCTTGGTGTATGGTGTATATATTTTTTAATCTTGTGTATATTTGCGGCATTTTATTTTTTAATGGAGTCAAATTAAATAATTGAGTACTTTTAAACAATTATTTGACTTACTGTCTCTAGTATTTTGATTTTACCATTGTATCAGAATATACGACAGCCGTTTCGGCTATTCAGGTATTTTAAAGTTTAAAAAAAATTTTGGCAGGATAGTCCTATGTCAATTAATAATTACAAATACTTATTAATGGATATCAACTATAAGAAAATATTTATTACTTTTCAAGAAACAATAATTTTCTTCCAAGCACTCTTACCTAATTTAAACATACCAACCTGTTCCTTAACCTGTTATTGGCTGCAGAAACACTTATTGTTGCTATAAGTGTTTGTATTTTATATAATCAGTATTTAGAATGGTGACAGAATGAGTACTTTTGTTATTATGTACAATATATATTACATAAATACATTTAATTAGATTTAGTTGTGCATGTATGATGGGTATGCTTATTGGACGCTGTATCTAATATTAAAAATATCAAGTACCAACCATTGGTATCATGTTCTAACAGATATTACCTTGTGACAAACCACCTCTAGTTTTCAGTGACAAGCTTAGCATTACAAACAGGAAAAAGAGAATCTAAGGGATAATTTAAGAGAAAAAGTGAAATGAAAATGACCTTTTTAAGAGGAAAATATTATTGAAATAACATTGTTCCTTCAACTTTTCAATTTGTATATTTTTAAAATTGTAGATTAGACCTTCTACGATGTTGTACTAACAAATTTTACAAGCAAAGAAAAGAATATAAAATAAAAATTCCTAGCTTTCAAATACTCTAATAACATCAGGGTCAGAAAAAAAACCATTTTGATCAAGAGAGACCTGAAAGGAAAGAGTAGGATCCAGCTAGGGTCCTTGGGATTGCCATATCATTACTCACTATAAGTAAGGGCCTGAGGGGGCTTTGGTTTTATTTCTCTTTAAATTCTGTCTACAATTTATAGATTGTATTTATAAAGTCTGATTAAAAAAAAAAGAAGTTTTTATGTAACTATAGTCAAGTTTTGAATTCTTTTCGTATAGAGGGAAAAAATAATAAAAAATAAAAAACAGATTATGTAAACACAACATTTCTTTCTGATATAAATCTTGTAATCTAAATTTCATAACAACAGTTCTATTATCAATAAAATTGAATTATGCAAATGCATTGGACAAACTTTCACATGCATCCATCTCCAAAACTAAATGAACCAAAACTTATGATTGTAGCTCTTGTTTAAAATTGATTATTAATAAAAGTTATTTTTATTTTTGGCATCTTTGGGGCATGATGCTGGAGGGATGAATGAGTAGCGTCTTTATATGATAATGGGAGATTATTTAGTTGTGTTTCTTAGGGATGGTAAAACTGTTAACCCAAGATGTTTTACAATTACAAATGAAAGTTGACTTTATAAGTCATGTGATGTGTTCTGGAAATACGTTTCCTTATGTTCTTCACATATAAAAGATGACAGATTGTTTATAGCCAACCGAAATGGCAAATGTGCTGCTCAAAATGTCGATGTCATACAAGATTTCATAAGTGGTATTTCAAGAAAGATTTCTAAGTACCTACATCTAAAATATCCTGAAAGTTACACGGAAATACACTCAGGCAATCCTCGACATCTATGATGATGGACGGTGGAGGGGATTTGGTAACTTTGAAAAGAGATGATGAGTGGTGAGCTTCGACAGTAGTTGAAGGCCATATAGAAGAATAGATAGCCAGAAAAGTCAAAATTTCTCTCCAAGTTGTTCAGCAGTGTAAAAACAGTGTTAGGCTGAATAAAGTAGTGTCCCAAAATAAGCCAGACGAAGACAACTATGTTTACTGGGAAGTTGATGACCTTTTTAATGATGAGCCGGAATTTAGAAGGAAATCAAAACAGTAAAATAAAGTCTGTGGGATCAGGGAACCTTTAAAAAACAACATTTCAACAAACATACTCCAAAATTCACTTCCTAAGAAAGTAATCAATAATGTAACCAACACACTTACACTCTTAATATTAAAAACATATATATTTGTTTGTAATAAAGTTGTTTACTAGAATGAAGTTGTGTAATGTAATATATATCGAACTCAATAGGAAGGTGTTTACTAATAGCAACTTAATTATTCTGTATTTATACTGTGTAAATCCAGTTTTGTTCTATAAATTCGGTTTAATAAATCAGGTTTTGTTATTTTGTTTTGTTATTAGTTTTCATGTGTGTTTTTGCAGTATAATGAAATATATTGTTTATAACTCGTACCAAAAGTGTTATTCAATGCTTACTCGAATTATTTCTGTCTCACATGGGAAACTTGACTGTGCACCTAAAAATTCACATTTTGGTACTAGTAATAAACTATCAAGTCAATAAAATATATTTTATTTTAATCTAAATAAGGTAACTATTTTGTATGGATAGAAGACACAGACTTACCTTAGAAAGTGGTTTTTGGTATTACCTAATAGTATACAAATAGAAAAACGCACAATAAAACACTAAAGTTCTGAAATATTTCGTAAACACTGTTCACTATCTCAAATAGTAGAGAGTATAAAAAGTAAGCCTGTGTCTCCTATCCATACGAAATCTAAACATTATAGACTATGTGCCCTATTAAACTCTAACCTAAGTTAACTGCTTAAAATTATGTTTGTAGATTTGGCCGTTGGTTCAGTTTGTGAACTTCTACTTTATACCACTTATTTATAGAGTTTTAGTTGTCCAGTTAGTAGCTGTGGTA
Organism: Aphrophora alni; assembly: GCA_963513935.1. Classification (NCBI taxonomy): domain Eukaryota; kingdom Metazoa; phylum Arthropoda; class Insecta; order Hemiptera; family Aphrophoridae; genus Aphrophora; species Aphrophora alni. The sequence goes on along the minus strand of OY740774.1, from coordinate 32,083,863 downwards.
TGGAATACATATTTATCTTGGAAAGTTAACGTGAAAGTTGAGCAACTTAATATTGGGAATGTGGACAAGAAAGTGCGATGAAACTTAAGTAAACAATGAAGTGTTAGATAGTGCCTTTTCATAAACAGAACGATGTAATGTTTTCTAAATTAACATAATAAAGATTGTGTGCTTGCCTCCTGTATTGTATTGACAAACCAAAGAAATATAGTGTTCATAAGTTTGTGATGAACTAGGGTTCTAACCTTCCAAGGAAGGAACAAATACAGTGTGATATTTTATATTTTTGTACATTCAGTATTTTGAAACTTGTACGTATATTTTGTTAAATTATTAAATAAGTTAATTGAGACTTTTGGTACTGTTCTTTTGAAGCTAATAGTTTTTTTTCAAGTTTCTTGTTAATTGTGAGCTGTTACTATTTCAGTTTTAATTAGTTTACTTTTATGTACTAATACAGTATATTAAAAAAAAATAAATTAAAATATAAAATTGATGTTTCTAATGGCTTTATTTTGTTTACACCATCTTCTTTCTAGCTTCTCATCAATACAAAATATTAGTATTCATATACTACATCTCATATTAGTAAATATGTAGTAAAATGAGAGATAAAATACTTTTGTCCTGGGGGGCCAATTTTATTGGTTAAATCCATTCTTAGGGACATTTTAAAATTACATACAAAATCTCTTCTTTTCAGAGCTGAGCATAATTTCATATTAACAATTTAAATTTGCAAAATACTACAGTCTTAAAAAAATTTCCAATTCTATAACGTCAATGAACAAATTAGCATTGAAATTTGTTCATCATTAAATTACAAAGAAAATGAGATGGGTTCAAAGTTGATTGGGCTATTCAGTGAGTTGTCACATAGCCTCAAAGTTTACATAGGCATATTTTAATAATTGGCTATAATTTTAGACTCATTTTGAGTGGTAGTCTCCAAGTCACTTTTTTTATTAATAGTCTATATAAAACATTTATCAAGTTTTTTATCAAGCTTTTGGTCTATATAAAAACTGTTACAATCACCACACGTTATTTTGATTACTCTTGCATTAGTTTCTCTGTGTTTTGTGATATTGGGACATAGTATACTATTTATATTATCTTTGTTTGGTAGACATAGTTATACTAATTTTATTGAGGGTATTCATTAAATATAATGAAATTGTTGTAAATATATTGTAAGTAACAAACTATTTTGCCACTAAATTTATTTTTGTTAGATAATAAATCAGTATTATCGAAGTGGTTTAAATATATGTATGCTAACAGTATAGAAAGTGGTCAACCTATGACTAGACTTCCTCTTGGAAAAAATATCTGTTGATCATTGAGGTTTTGTATCCATTAGTTACGACTATATGTTTGTGATTGTATTGAGTTTTTCTTGGAAATCTTCTGTGACTTCGCAAAAACAAATAAGTTTCTTTAGCCACTGCTGAATTAACTTATTGAACGTGCTATTGAAACAAAACTAATTTATCTTTTAATAGGAGAGGTCTTGTTAAAGAGGAATGTCTAGCCATAGGTTCTCCGGTTTTGGACTGTTAGCAGAATCATATTTAAACCACTTTGAAAATACTCATTTATTATCTAATATAAATAAATATAATGACAAAATACCTTTATAAACAAGATACGATGATGACAGTTTCATTATATTTAGTAGAACCAGCTGCCAGATAGAAAATCTTAAAATTATCCAAACAATATTAACCAATACCAATATGGAGAACGAAAAGACATATTGAAGATTGAAACTGAATCAGCTGTAGCTGCCTTCTCGATCAGCTTTGTCAACTTTTGATTGTTGCCACGTCTTCGTGATTATTATTTCTTTCTTATTTGAGGTTAATTTTTGCTATGGTGCTAACTACAGCAGTGAAAGCTTTTATTGTAGAGTATTATTTTTGCTCATACGGAATTGGACATGCGGTTGGCCCAAATTTGTCACACACTGCATTACGTTTTCAGGAACGTTTTCATAAAAACCTGTCTAGTAATACTGAGATTAATAGTGTTGTTCAAAAATTTCGAAGAACAGGTAGTGTTTTGACACAACGAAAGGGCTATTCAGGTCGCCCAACTACTGTCTGTACAAATGAAAACCATGGAAGAGTGTTGCAGCAAGTGTTACAGTCACCGAAAAGAAGCCTAAACCGAACATCTTTGAAATTGAATATAAGCAATATGTCATTGAGTAGAATGTTTAAAAACAATGGTGGTTTTCCCTAGATAGAAAGGCAACCCTTGAACTGTATAAACAAAAGAGTCAGAGTTCAGTACTGCGCTTCAATGTTAGCAATGTGTAATGGAGAACCTGAGTTTTTGAGGAGTGATGTATGGTTTTCAGATGAATGTCATGTACACCTTAATGGTTTCATAAAAAAATCAGAGAACACGTTTTCTTGGGTTTGAAAGTCCTGACAGTGTTGTAGAGAGGCCACAGCATAGTGACCGTGAACCATTCGGTGCTCTGTGTCAGGGAGAAGCATAATTGGTCCATACTTTGTTGAAGACAATAATGGAAATCCTCTTACCATAAATCAGGACCGATATTGGATCATTCTTGAAAGTTTTATAGGAGACCTCAGGAGATTTTGTCGTGCCTGAAACTTGTCTTTTTGTTCACAATGGTTTCAGCAAGATGGCACAACCAGTCACACTACCTTAACCAACATTGCGTTTCTTCAAGAAACTTTTGGCAACCGCCTCATCTCCCTAAGAACAAACTTTCCTTACCCTGCCCACTTCCCTGATCATACACCACATAATGCCTACATCTGTAGAATGTTCAAGGAGAAAATTTTCCGTGAATACCGACTAGTTACCATTGTCCAACTCCGGGAAAAAATAACCATGTGTATAAGGAGCATGAAACAACCCCTCTTCACCAAAATGATGTAAAATGGTATGAGTATTGCCTAAAACTGAACAGAGGTCATATTGAACATGCTATTATACGAGTCTAACCGATTTTGCTTCCTTTTACTTGTATATTTATGTTGGTAAAAGTATGTAAATAAAATCTTACAATTTCATTACTGTTAATTTTGGCGCATACTGTACAATCAAAAGTAACAAAAATGTCCCAACTGCCTCATTGGTGATAACCTTTGGTACATCTATTTTATTAGATCATATTTATGTTGGTGTACCAATGCCTAATCCACGATGTTGGTTTTAAATGTCTGGGTTTTGGACATGTGAGTTATAACTGCACAAAATCGAAGATATGCGGGCAATGTGGTTTGAAGTGGATGATATTGAAGGGCGTGAGAATGTTTTCAAATGTTTAAATTATGGTGGTAATTATCCTGGCTGTTCCTTCATACAAAGAGGGAAAGGCAATTTTATCCATCATATCTTTTAATGATGCCAAAAAGCTATACAATACTTCAAAATCCATAGTTGTAGGAAAATCTTATGCTGCTGCTGCAGTCTCTAGCATGGTGTGAATACTGTGATGAACTAATGAAAACAGTTAAATTGCTATAACCGAGCAGGTGGCTCAATTATTGGCCATTTTAACAAAATGTTCCTGGTAAGTATGATTCTTTCAAAAATAAATTAATATAGCATGGCAGGTTTATATTAAAATTGACATTACATTGGGTTACTTAAATAATTAAATTAACTATGCTACAAGGAATAGGTCTCTGAACATCTGTCTACACAATTCAGTAGAATGTGATGAAATGCTAAGTTAGCAGGAGAAGCTAGCCATGCGGGCTTAGAGTAGAAAAGTCTGGTCAGAAAACTTGTAGCAATAGTACATGTGTGAATGTCTTCCCTAAATGTTCAAGTTGTAAGAAGTCTGAAATTAAGTAATAGTTAAGTTGGACACAAGACTTCAGTTAATATCCAACCGTCAGCTTTAAAAATGATGTCAGAAGTGGCGATTTTTGTAACAATAGAATCAAAATGAATTCACATCTGCATAACCAAGAAGAATTGTTTTCATGCTCAAACATGGCTCAATTACAGAATGGCAAAAAACATCTGTAGTGATAGTTGTTATTAAGTATAACAATACTAACTTATATGTAAGTTTAAATTTAAAATTGTTACAGGAATAAGCCCAAAAAGGCGTGGGCTTGTCTTCTTGGATTCAGAGTATCTCATTGTTTGTGTTTCACAAGATTCAGAACAAAACGCTAGATTTTATTTTTGTGTCAATGTACTTGCCAACTAACATAGTAACAATGTAGTTTTTGAGCATTTTAAACTTAAATTTGTTTTTGATTTCATTGTAATTAACAGTTTTTATAATGACTACTAAATTATACTCTTTGAATTGTATTTCTGTTTATGTCTTTTTACAAATTTGAAATGAACGATGACTCTCAGCTGTTGTCTGAAGTATGTTATTTCATTTTGCTATAATTGTAAATTAGTTACAGTGAATTATTGATATTATATGTTAATTTTTTCGATCTCAATTATATTGTTTTTTTCTAATGTTGTGGAATAAATTAACAACTTATTTTGTTTGACGTGAATACTACACTTTAACTGAAAGGAATTAGAATAGTGTGTTCATTAGTGTTTGATCTTATACATTTTCATTATTTCGTACTTTCCACCAATTTATTTTTATAAATTATGTAAAAATTTGAATACGTACCGGTAAAATGGTGGATACTTTCAATCTTGATGGGGAAGAATTACTTTTATAAGAGGCAATAAAGAGGTTAGCTACAAGATAGCAAGACCAGACTAACACGAACAATTAGCTGCAGTTGAAGTGAACGACATGAAACTGATTAGAGTCGCGATTGAAACTATACAATTGACCTACATTTAGGTTTAGTATCTTCCCTCCTGAGTTTTAGTGAAGAAGAACAAGGAAACAGTAATAGATTTTTTGGACATAATGGTAGATGCTGCAGTGGTGAGTAGATGGAAAGATGCCAAAACAATTAAGTTGACAAAAATAAAATTGATACGGGCTTCAAAATACTTTGTGAAAATAAATGTAGCATTTATTAATGCATATCAACAATAACATAAACACAAGAAATATATACAAAACACACACATATACACTTATAAGTTGTATAGTTAATTTGTTATGTTCGATTCGCCGGGCCCAACATTCCTATAAGTATGCGGACGATGGTCGGCTACACTATTCGATGGAGGTTATCTTTAGTAGAATGTCATATAATAGAGTGTTTATAAAAAATGTCACACACACAAAATTCCTTACGAGTTTTAGAGGTGGCAAAAATTTGATGTACATAACTTTGGAAAAAATTCCATGTTATGCCCAAAACCCTCTATGCCCACGACATTAATGAGGAAGTACTTTATTTATGTATTGGAGGGTGAAACTACAAAATATTTACGTTCTGACTCAATAGAGGATGCGACAGATAAGGACAGAAACAATTATTCAGAGCAGTTCATCAATGAATTAACTCTTTGATATGTCAGATATGTCAGTACATAGACTGAATCTGACAGTAAAGGTCTCCGAAATCATGACCTCCGAAATCTCAACACAAGTAGAGGTCTTGTAATGGTACCTGACTGGTCGTCAAAAGTTTAGGAGAGAATCTCATAATTACTGAGGTCTTAACGGGAACTGCAGAAGGGCAAACAGTTTTTATACCGATAATAAACTTGGCCCCTAGTAACACTAATCTACCTTTTTTATTAAGGCGAAGACACAGCCAGTAAAGTTTGGTTTCCAGTAAAGTTGGCCTTTGCAATAAGCATTAACAAAACAAAAGGTCAAACCATGGATAAGGTTGGGATGGTTGGGTTATATTTTGAAAGAACCTGCCACTAACAACTTTAAGTTGCATTTTCCTGTGACAAAACATCAGAAGACTTAATTGTCGTCATAGAAGGTACCGTAGTGAACAAGGGAAACTACTCCTTGGCAATGAAGCTTGTGTAGACATCATCTAAAAAGTGATCTCTTACAGACTTAAATTATACATATATATATATATTTTTTTTTTTAAAACAAAAAAATTGAAATTCTGAAAAGAAATGGAGAAATGTCTGACAAAATATACCTGTAAATGTGTAAAACAAAAAATAAATAGAACGTGATTATTTGGAATGTAAATACTTCTCTAATTTATTACCATAATAGTTTTTACTATAGTTATGAGTTTTTAAATGTTATTTTGTTCTATTTGATGTTTTATGAATTCATTTTGTTTGTTATTACACAGTCACCAAAAGAATACAATCATATTTGAAAAGTTAGGGTTCAATTTGAGGGCACAATAAATTAAATTTTCAATTTCTGCTATATTTATAACCTATACAAATATTAATAAATTAAAAAAAAAAAAAAATGAAAAAAATGAGGTATCACTCAGAAGAGGTCTACTTCCGTTGACCTAGGACATTTTTTTTCCCCCGTTAACGTTTCCGAATTAGTCGACCTGGGAAGGCTTTTTTACTTTACATTAATTTCTTTATTTAAACTAAGTTTAATTTGAATTAAGTGAGCGATTCACTGCCGATTTGATCTCTTACCGCTAGGTATTCAGGATAGTGCTTTATTTGTCTGGTATTTACTAGTACAGCAAAGCCTGACCATATCACCAGGTGTCCAGCTTTTTGAACAAACTTTACTTATGTTATAGAAAAAAACAACCAAATTAGTCTTTTTTAAAATTTTTATTGAGGTATTGTTTCTAATTACATAACCTCCTCTTTCTTCGAGTCGTCACTCTTTTTTTACATCTATCTAATTTTGTGCTTCAGTAGTTTTTCTAGATGTATTAAGCACTTTTTAGGACCAATCTTTGGTGGATAGTATCTGTGCATCAAACGCCCGGTGTAAGGCTAGTTTTGGTCTGCTACGTCTTGTGAAATACTGCCCGTCAGTTTTGTTATTATTAATAGTTTTCATTTACGAATGAATTTAGTTTTACTTAGTTAAGTTTATTTCTTCTTGTTTTAAAAATGCCGTATAAGTTAAGTACTGTTCTTTTTGGACATTCAATGGATGTTCGAGCAATTGCAACTACTTCTGACAACTGTATCATTTCAACGTCTAGAGATAAAACAGCAAAAATTTGGAAACCAAATGGGTAATATTTTTTACTATTAAAATAACAGTTATATCTTTTCAGTTAGAGTAGCATTTACAATTAAGTAGATCACAATTTTTAGCCCTACTATTTACTTACTTCCTATTGTAAGCCTTTCCCAATTAGAGTAACCTTAAGAGTTATTTTAAAGGAGCAGATCTATAAAAAGATAGGCTAATCTAAGTTAACAAATAAGAAAATTTTGTTATATATTTTTGTAATGCAGTATTATATAATACACTTTAATTCCTAAATTTTAAGTGATCAGAAAGTATGTTGTTTATAAATTTGGGACTAAGAATTCTTGATGCTGCGGGTAGGTAAATATTGTAAATGCCGGCTGTAGCTTAGGCCTACCTCTCACTCTGATTTTGCTATGAAAAATAATGAAATCATTAACTATTTATTTAGCTTATACTTAAACAATCAGATCATATTTTTGGTAAATATCTATTGTACATTATCGGATTTTGCTATGAAAAATTATGAAATCGTTAACTAATTACCTTCTATTCAAACAATCATATCATAATTTTGGTAAATATGGAGAGAAGTTATCCGATCGATTTAAGTGCCAAATCTTGGTAATTCCGCTTCAAAATAGCGTATTTTCAATAAAATAGAATTTAATGAACAAAGCTAGTGGTTTTTTATCTCACACAATTATTCGTTATTTACTTAACAATCTTTCAAATTGACAAATTTTAACATATTCAATTGAGTAGCCAATTACGCTTCTATGATATAAGATTCCAGATGACTAGGTCTCTAAAACCCAGATGTAGTAAAAGAACTAGGTCAAGTAAGGTAAAGTGTATATTTACCTGACCTTATTACACGAGATGATTGATACTAAATGATACATAGTTTGACAGTTCTTCAGAACTATTTTCCATGCGGAATAAAAAAACATCGATAGATTTTTCTTAAAATGATGAAATATGTCTCGAAATAACCTCTAAATGCCATAAATCAGTCATTTTAAATCATTGATTTAGGATAGAAATATTGAATTGTGAAAGATAAAAAGTGGTAATCGTATTTAATAAGTATTGAAATGATTGAAAAAACACTATTTTGAAGCGAAATTATCGAGATTTTGCACTTAAATCGATCGGACAACTTCTCTCCATATTTAGCATATTTTTTGTGAAACGGCCGTAGTGATATAACTACAGACAAAAATAGACTATTGTGACGGTAAGTCTTATTAATATATCTAATTATTAATCAGTAGTCGGAATGGCGAAAACAAATATGTATGAATAATTTTTAATTTATTGATTTTAACGCTAATGCATTTTTCATCAGCAAGTAGGCTATTGAAAATACAAGAATATTTCAAGTAAGAAATATACGACCTGGACTGGGTATCGAAACCAGGACCTTTGGCTTTACGTGCCAATGCTCTACCAACTATCCTAGTAGTTTCCCAACAGAGGACTTCTCACTTGACTTTGCTTTATTCTCTGTTTGAAGTTATTTGTTAATGATGGAAGTTCAATTTTATTACAGTATTATACATTTTTCGGACATTTGCCATCATGTGTTAAAAATCAAAACACGACGTTTCGGGAATAAGAATCAATTCCCGTTATCAAGTGACTAAATACTAAACTTGTGTAGTTTAGTAAAAACAAATATTTTTTGACTTCTCAGTTTTTAGCTCTGAGATGCATGCTTAGATATTAAGGTTGGAGGTATTCTTATTTAATTTTACTCTTACATAGGCTTAGTTTCTAGTTTTCATGTTTCTTTAGTCTTTAGTCACTTGATAACGGGAATTGATTCTTATTCCCGAAATGTCGTGTTTTGGTTTTGCTTTATTGGTAGATAATCAACATTTTATAACTTACAGTCTAGCATGGTTTGATAGCTGTCTGCTAGGATGGCAACAACTCATTTAAAAAACTACAACCTGAAGTAAAACTAATTCAAACATCCCAAATTTATTTACATTCATTCATTCATTCATTACTTAGGCAAAACTGCAATGATTTAATAGAAGCAGAACTATAAACTTACACTAGGCCTATTTACTTAGACAAGCAAAAATCATCAATACAAACATAAATATAAATTTGATCAAAAATCAGTACCTAAATTAAATTACTAATTACAAATATCAGGATAAACTAAAATTATTTTCAAAAGTTGAATTTTTTTATTGATGTCCTTCTGTAATACCATGCTTGTTTAAGATATTTACATATTGCACCCCAATCCTGACCATTCATAAAGTCCTTGAACTCTGACAGTGATAATCTTTCTTTACACAGATAAGATTGTCTATATTGAACCAGTATCGGGCATTTTGCCACAAAATGGTAAACATCTTCATTCACCCCCATATTACACAACGAACATAGATAATTTCTTCTTTCAACCCACGGTTTAAATTTTAGATTGAATTAATTCAGATCTACACTTAAATGCCCATTTTATTTCATGAAACTTATATTTATTTTTATTACTATTAAAATAGTATTCCCCCCCCCCTTGGGTTAAAAGTTAGACTGGAGTAAATTTTATGCTATTTTCCCATTTTTTGCTGCTAGTAAAACCCGTTCCCTTTGTTCCAAACTGATTTTATTCAATAAATATTTTAACCGACTATTTTAAAAATTACAATTATTTTTATCCCACATTTCTAAATACTTGTCTACCCCCACTTCGTACTTAGACCTTAAATATTTCGTTACTTACGTATTAACGCCACCGCAGCAGAAGTTGCGCTAATGCGCATGCGCCAATAAAGAGCAAACTGGTTTAAGGGAAGCAGAATCCCATTTTTTTCAGCTTTGAGATTCATATACTTTCATTTTATGATTTGTCGCAAAAATTTTAGACGTAGATTGGCGGCACTTCACTTTTAAAGCTCATGTTTATCCATGATCTAATTTCAAATTATTAACTTCAATAAACTTACGAAAGGTTTGGCCAGGTGATTATATATATATATAAGGTTTGGCCAGGTGTTTATATATATATATATATATATATATATATATATATATATATAGCTACCTGGCCAAACCTGTCGTGATATATAATTATATCGCAAAGTAAGCAAATATTGGCGCATGCGCATTAACAACTTCTGCTGCGGTGGCGTTAATACGTAAGTACCAATATTTCTATTATTTAAACCATGAAATATTAGAATTCACTATATTTTGACTAAAATTTTTTGCAACATGTCTTCCGGCATAGCTAACACTCCAAACAAGTATTTAAAATGTAGCTTCAATGTATACAAATACAGCTTATCTAGGCTAGTCCTGTTTCAGAAAAATGGCATACTTTTGACTGTTTAAAGATAAACCTAGTAATTTTTTATAAAGAACTGAAATTATTTTTCAACACTATTTTATTCCCTATAACCCCAAACTTGAGCTGCATAACTTACTGTTACTCTTTGAACTGCTTGATAACCTGATAATTTTACAGTTAGTGAGACGTTTTTACACCCAATAAATTTAGACCAATCACAGTTAATACTAGCCTTGGCCATTGCTAACTTAGAATTATGATGGTTCTTGTAAGACAAATCCGGAGTTAAGTCAATCCCTAATTATCTATAACTGTTTACAATTTCAATCTGTTTTTCATCAAAAATCCATCTTTCATTAGTTGCCAATTTCCCACCGTTTCCCGCCACTTTTGATTTTATTAAGTTTACTCTTAGATTCTACATCTTGCAATTTATTTAATTTATCCACCATAGCCTGAAGACCTTCTGGCGAGGAGGACATTATAAATATATCGTACGCATAAAGCAGCACCCGAATACAAACCCCATCAATACAACAACCTTCCTGCAATGCCTCATATAGGTCATTCAAAAAAAGTGAAAACAATGGACTCAATAAACATCCCAGCTTTACTCCCATTTTCATTTCAAAATAGTCTGACACACCAGTTCTGCACCATACCCCAGCCACAGTTTCTTTGTATACATTTGGAAGCACTCTCAATATCTTTGTTGATACTCCTAAACATGATAGTTTAGGTATATACAAATTATGATGGTATAGGCCGAGTACAAAGTTTACCTTTCTTATTAGCCGTATGTATATTAATCAGCCTGATACTCATTAATAATTTTATGTTTTTGTTCCCAATTTGTAAGCCTATATTCAAAATCATCCCGGTAAAAACCTTTGTTAGGGTGTTTATAAACGAAAAGCCATGATAGTTTTCTACCATATTTACATCACCTTTTTTATACAAAGGGAATATAATACTTTTTTTGAACGAAACCGGAACTTTCCCCGTTTCAAATATATGGTTGAAAGTGTCCAGTATCTTTATCAAAACAATGTCTGACGAGTTCTTAATAAACTCATATGGTATACCGTCAAATCCATGAGCTTTGTTATTTTTAGCTTTCGCTAGCATTATTTAATTTCTGAAATGGCAAATTTTTCGTCAAGCAAAAAATCAAGCTCATACGGCTGCACATAACTGACCTGCAATGCTCGAGAGCAAGGGTTAAACAATGTCGAGAAGTATTCAATCCAATGACCCACTTCAAGCACCTATTCGGTATTGTTTAGTTTTTAATTAATTTATTAATTCCCATAATCTCCTAGTATCTGTCACCTAGGATTAAACATAGTATGAGTTGTGGGTCGTCCTATTCTAATTGGATACTGTAATGGATGAAAAACAATAGGTTTGTTTCACTTTTTGCAGATTAGTCTAGTTTACCATAGTCAGGATATCAAGCAAGGTAGGGTGTCAAACTTTGGGAAATGATAAAGAACGTCCCTTCAGTAGCTCACTATAGTATTGGCTTAGCATTCATGTGGGAACTTTACACATTTTTAATGTAGTCTTGGGTTTGATCCCTTTTATCATATTTCTTATTAGATTTCTCTCTATCAAAACACTGATGCTATTAGAGTATATGAGGACTAATAGGTGTTTTTATTTTATACTCTTTTCTGTTTATATAAGGCGATGATGACTGAGAGGTTTCTTGCCTTTAAACCAGAGAAAAAAGAAAAAAAAGCGTCAAAATGAAGAACACAGTTTGTATAAACATAACTCCAAAAATGCTTTGTTTTCCATCTATCCCTCCATTTGTATTAAAAAAAAAAAAAAAAAAAAAATAAGAAAACCTCAGAACTGTTTGAGATATCAATAGGATACCAAATTTTGTAGAATGTTCTATATTATTAGTTTTCAGTGTATCTTAATTTTTTTCTTTACCCATTTCTAAATGACATTCAATAAAAAATGTTTGATAAAAATATGTCTTGAAAACTTGGTTTTGTAAAATATTTAACTGTTATAATACTGAATAAGATAATACGTTTTTTGATTGTGTGTTAAATAATTTTTGTTGATTTATTAGAACAAGAGCTTTTCTAAGTTATCCAGTACGCAGTAGTCAACTTAGTAACTTTTTTATATATAATGTAACAGCAGATATTTCTTGTTGAAATTCCGTATTATTGCCTTAAGTTGCCCGATGATGCTGCAAGGCGAAACAATTGTAACTCATCTATATTATTAAAATATTTTTGAAACTTTAGCTTTATTACTTTATTTAATCCTATAACTTAGTAACTATATTAAAACTTGACTGCTGAGTACTGGATTACCAAGAAAAGCTCTTACGTGTTCAAGTAAATTATCAAGAATTAGTTGTTTATAATGAACATTTTTTGAAATTTAATTTATTTTAATCAACCCATTTTGAAATATAATGGTTAAATAGAAAATTATATAATTTTAGTACACTATAAACTAATGATATGAAACATTTTACAATATTTGGTATTAATATCTCAACATTCAGACCGGGAGATAGACAACGAATTTTTTTGGATAATATGTTTATAGGATCATTTTTATTGATTTAGATATCTCCCAAAGTTTAATATCCTTATAATGCTTTATAATTTTTAAAATATAATCATGAAAATGAAAATAAAGTAACAAATTATAGTTTCTATGTCTTGGAGTATAATTTTAAGACTTAAATAACCCAATTTGATTTCAGATTTAACTGTGGTTATACAGAAGAATCTACATTACAAGGCCATACAAGCTTTGTAAGTTGTGTCTGTGTATTGCCGCCTTCCAACATCTTTCCAGAAGGTCTCATACTTACTGGTGGCTGTGATAATAATATATGTGCCTTTCGGCCGCAATCTGTTAATAATCCATTATTTATCTTACAAGGACATAAAGATAACGGTAAGAATATTATATCTGTTTGAATATATTCAGGGTTCTGTAGATTACCAACAAAATTACTACAGTACTATTTCCATTAATTTAATCATAATTGTAATTTAGGTAAATTCTGCTCCAACAATTGGATCAAATATTGATTAAGATATTGTGGCCTCTAAAGATCCAAACAAAACATTTTATTCACCATTTCTTAAAAAAAGCTAATTCATGCCTCATCACTAAAAAGAAAAAATTGAAGCTGTTGTGTGAAGATTAATGATTTAAATCCATGTGTTAAATTGGAAATAAACACATTTTACGGTACAGATATAAGAGAAAGAAGAAAACGAACTTTGTCCACTGTCAAGCTTGATTTAAATCTAATACAATATGGGCAAGTGTTGCAAACAAATATTAGTAGTCCTAAAAATACATGAAAAATAATTGAAAACTTTTTAGAAAACATATTGTTTCGAATTTTTGGACAAACTTGAATGTTAAACAATTTGCATTATACCTTATCAATAAATCACATTTAATCCCTCAGTGAGATTTTAGTAAGGGAACAATGCCTGCTGCAGTACTTTTTGGAGGTGTAAGCGCTTTTTTTTTAGTAAGCGCTTGCAGTTGTTCATTCAAATATTTATATTTCATTTATAATGTAAGTTTCTCCAACATTAAACACTTTGAATTTACTGAATTATTAAAAGAATAAAACATAAGTAATCACAAAACTATCCTCTAAAAATGTTAGCAGAAAACACAAACTCACTTATCTTTTAAAAACTATAAAAACACCTACAAAATGACACAACAATCTTTACACAAAACAGTTTAAATGGAATGATTCACTTTTTTAATTTTGCAAATACAACAATAATACTATAAAAACATTAGAAAAATACTTTAAAAACACTGCGTAAAAGACAGAAACTTCTTTGTCTTTAGCACAATAGTAACTTAATAGGTGAGGCTGATTAGTTAAGAAACTATTGATTTCAGAATTTATATCAAACTAATAAAATCCACTGGGTTCAGGCAGACCATTAGTGATGATAAAATTAGCTTTTGTATATGTTCTCTGTATTTTTGTTTTTTCAAATAATCACAAATTATAGCCGGTAGAGATCATTAGCTGACAGAGCAGCACTCGGAAATCCACAAATACAGCGAATGTAATCATGCAAGTGCTACTTGACAAACTACATTGAGGGGTTAAATGGGGATTTTAATTTTGTAACTAAAAATGAATGTTTCATATAGCCGTGTATTGAACGTTGAACTAAATCAATAATGTAGTCCCAACAGTAAAAGATGGAATGTTTTCTTAAGTCTGAATTTGATATTGGACATGTCGAATGGATTTATTCAATAGTCTAATTATGTCTTTCAACACTGTAGTTATTTTGGCTAATCAGCAATATATGATCAAGTTGAAAATTTGACTATGGCCACACAAATTGTAGTTTGATCAAGGCTGAAATGAAATGAGACATTCATTGTATATTGTAGGCTTTTGACACAAGTAAATCAACAAAAATCATTTTAAGGTAAAATCTGTTCTTCATAATTTGAATCTGAATACAGTATGTGTGTAATAGATATTCTGTATTTAGCAGGTCGCAGTGCTGTAATCTGCTGTGTAATTTGTACTATAAAACCAAAATCGAAGAATTTATTTTCACATGTTAAAGTTTAACTATTGAATTTACATTTAAGAAGATGTCCCTTAGTATAAACAAAATATGAGGTTTCAATATATGAGTTGAACAGTTGTGTTTTGTGGGTTAAGTTCAGAATGTACTAGTGTAGAAGAAGTCGAATCATGCAATAAGGCATGCCGCCCTTGAAGTTACCAAAAGTGGGCTGTCAGATGGCAGCACTAGAGCCTATAATTTCTGTGCTTTTTTTCAAACAATATGATGGAGGTATGTGTTATTATTTTAGTATGTAAAATTAATGTTTTAACTTTGTTTTTAAATATATATTTAAACAATCATTTTTCAGTGTGTTGCTTGAACCCTGGTACTAGTCCGGGATTTGTTTTGTCATCATCTTGGGATAAGACTGCCAAAGTTTGGTCAACTAGAGAAGAAAGGTGTACGTTGACATTAACAGGTCATGAGTCTAGTGTATGGAGTGTTATTCAACTTTCATCAGGATTTATTGTAACCGGATCAGGCGATAAAACTATTCGTATTTACTTTCCTGATGGAGCATATCAGAGAACTATTACAGGTGGAGTGCTTTAAATAGAATTTAGTAATTATATAACAATTCAATTGCCGTGGGATTTTAGACACACTATACGATTCCGTTAATTTAACAATTTTCAGCAAAATGCTATAAAACACACATTAGAGATATTACTATATATATTTTTTAAATTTTATAGTTCATATTTTTTTAAATACATTTTAACATTAATATAGATTATATAATTATTTTTGTAAATATGTTGAAAATTGTTCAAAAATTGGTATTTAGGGTTTTGGAAAAAAATTGATTTATATTATATGTTCATATTTTAATTATATTTTTATATATGTATGTGTATGTATATATATTTATGATAGTATATGCATGTAATGTAAAGTATATATGAAAACAACATAGCATCACATGAAAACTAGAATTTTGTATGAATAGACCATGTATATATATATAAATAAAGTATTATCACTTATCAAACACTAACAGTATTTATTCTTAAAGTACATTGGACTCGCGACTCTCTGGCTTAATGAGGCATTCGGCTGGGCTGAATAGCAAAATTCTGGATGTTGAAGGTAAACCACATCCTGTGTAATCAACACTCAAATTTGTGGTAACTAAACATCATTAGCAGTTTAAAGTTTATTAAAAACTGTGTTTATAGAATTTGATTAAAGAATTAATGTTAATTTGAACTAATTATGAAAAATTAAATGATGAAGATATTTAAAAAATCTTAATATTTATTTAACAAACAATACTTATATTGGGAAACATATGTTTTTGTATCTCCATATTTAACTAACAGTTATAAAATTACATAATATAAATCAAAATAATAATGCATCAATAAAACCGAATTGAGCATAACAACCAAGCTTGTTAAATATGTTCTGGAAATTACGTTTCATAAAATAATAAAGCAGTAATTTTGTTGTTTAGACAACAAAAACAAGTAGGAGGGATGGTTTACAAACTATATTGATCTCTTTGTCAATAAAACATTTAATCCAAAGCAAACATCTGCAATTACTTGTGATCCAAAAACTATACAAAAACCACGTACTGTGGGTATAGGTGTATATTTATTCCATAAGGTCTTATTGTCTAAAGTATTGTAAATTAACTGTTTTATTGATTAAATTTGGAGATTAAAATTTATAATGTTTACATTATAGATTGGGCCAGATAGTCGCTAGTCTACTTTAGCAATTAAGTTTTAATTAGTTTTCCTTAGTTAAAAGATGTTTTTAACTTCATGAAATGTTTTATTTAATTTTGTTAAGGTCACACTGACTGTGTACGAGACCTCGCACCTGTAGATGATAAAATATTTTACTCTTGCGCTAATGATGCAACAATACGAAAGTGGAACGCACAAACTGGTGAAAGTCTTGAAATATTGTATGGACATCCTCATTACATTTACAGGTAACAGAAATTATATTTGTTCAAAATTATAGAATTGATATTATTAAAATTTATTTAATTTTCTTCAGTAGGTACAATATTAAAATGTGTAGAATAAGTCAATAAAAAAATTAAAAAAATTGCATAAATTCAAGATGGCTACACTTGCCAGATTAGATTCAAAGTTATTTTTGTTAAATCATTCATCCAATTTTATCATTCAATCATTCATACAATTCTAACTTTTTAAATGAAAAAGTAGTCAATGAGTATTGTCCTTCCAGCAGGTATTTGTAACCACAGGATCTTATTAATATTAATAACCATACAAAACTTTTATCCTTTGTCTCATGTATCTGCATGAGATAATTTAAACTCATAAACCTAAACAACACATATTATTTGTTATAATTAACAAGTAATTGACTCTGATTTCTATTATTAATTGTCGTAATTTTGTAAAATAATTCAATTTATAAAAGATTTATATGTTACACCACATCTATTAGTTCAAAAATCATGCCTTTTCCACACTTATTCATATCACCTTTTTATCATGAGAATATTTAATATAAAACTGTTTTACATACTCTTTCTTGACCTCTGTTACGATCTCATACCCATAGTATATTATCTCATTCACAAACGCTGATTTTCTATATGCTGACTATTCTTACACTGGCCTCCTCCAAATACAGGACCACTCGAATCGCCAATCTACTATATGCTAGTTGAAGATGGTGCTGAAGGAAGTAAAATAACTTTTATTTAGATCCCATTGGTTACATGATCCAATGCACTTGTAGTTCTCATCAATCTCATCTCTCTCAACATAGAACTTTTACTTGATAATCGATTATTTTATAAATTCTCTGGAAATCGATAATTTTATGGCATCACTGCTTTGGACACAGAATGTACCTCAAAAGTTATATTTAACTATCAACACTCTGAATATTTTAGTTGTCAGTATTGTCTTTTTCGATTCACACAAGATTCATGCAATTCTAGCAAAAAATATTTGTCTTTCTTTTTAATATAATCTTTTATACATAAAATCAAAATCAGAGTCTTATAACAATTTTAAATTAAATATCAGTATTAAACATTACATCATCAATCATAATTATTCTTAATCTAGGCTAAACCTAACCTTTTAGATGTGTTTAAACTGATATCAACATCACATACCCTACAAGATAGTGTTAGGAGCAAACTCTACATCTTTAAGACTAGTGTCCAGATGGTTTTGTAACAGTAAGTACTGGTACCCAGTAATGTCACTTCAAATTCATTATGTGGCTGTACTTACAAATAAAAAAAGTCTAGCCACAACTGTAAATTTTCTGTTATCATTGTGCAACGGGAAAGGGTTGCTATCATTAAGGTTGTATTATTTGAAGGGACAGTATTTGTGGTGCCAAATGTAACTAAATAACATTTGACTAAATAACAATTCTTACTTTATTGATATGCAAGAACTACCCAAAGGCTGGATCACATATCTCCCAAGTCTAGTTAGCACAGCCTACTTATTTCTAGTCTTAGAATTACATTACAAACCATACCCAGCTCTCTTATGAACTAATAAAAATTAACGCCTAACACAACTATAATTAATTAGGGATGTACGAGGCCTTAAAATTTTGAGCTGAGTCTGAGCTTGAGTTGTGGACAACTACCCTAAAATTATTGTCCACAGCTCGATTTTTTGAGTCAGGCCTGATTCTTTGACCTCGGCTTGATACGATTTTACAAGCCTGGGTCGTTTTTGCGAACTCAAGAAGTTTTTTTGAGCAAGTTTTGTTTTTAAGAGTCTGACTCGGTTTTTGAATAAGGCCCAAACTGATATTATAAAACTACAATGAAAGCTTGATATAACATTAAACTGGTGAAATGAAATGAAAAAATATAAGTTAGTCATATTTAATTTAGAATGTAAAATGAAAATGATATTTAATTTTTTTGTCTCAATTCTCATGAGATAAAAACAAGTTTTTATTAACGTGAGTAGATAAAAGGAAAATATCATGAGAAAGGAAGTAAGCTGCCTTAGTATGCCCCTGTTTATCAGATTCAAATTTGATAACTTATGTCAACAAGCATCACTGAAGACATACGGTAACCAAAATTTTCCCGTTTTAATAGTTTTATTTAAACAACAAGGCAAGTAATGAATATTAGATTTCAAAATTATAACTCAAAGAATAATGGAATTTATTTGTATTATGGTTAAATTTCACGATAATTGAAAAAGATAATAAAACACAATTATTTATTTTGTATATCCACTTATAATTAGTCTAGCCTAAATACAAAATAAATACAAAATATACAAAATAAATAATTGTGTTTTATTATCTTTAAACATGGAATTCCACCAAGAACCATCGGTCTCAACAGTAATGAAAATTAAAAGATAATTGAAAAATTTATTAACACATTCTTTATTCAGTAGTATGTGTTTTTAATACTGTCAAATTGATTACAGTGTGGCCTATTACTAATCAAAGAGCATCAGGAAGCAATAAGATTGAACTAAAATAATCCATCCATAAGAGGATTGTTATTATTCAATATTTTTACAGAGTATTTAACATTCTTAACCAGGAACCTTATAACTACCAATGTATATACATAACTGAATGTTTTGATATTTTTGGTAAGATTATTTCATAATATTTGATAAGTTTAAACGTACAACAATAATAATTATTATTTTAATGACATTGAAGAAAGGAGGTGGGGAGGGGGTTTGTAATATAAGATGGCTGTGAATACTCCACTGAATAAAAAATATAAAAGAAAATGTAAAAACTCAACATCTAACAATGGAGAATTGTAACAAATATGTATTGACCCTCACTGTAAAAGTGATAATTAGCTCATAGAGGACAGATCTTCTTTACTCATATACTCTACCCTCAGTACAAAATTATTCTAGCTTTTTCTTTAAAAATACACTTTTGAAAAGCATTGTAAAAATTATTATTATGATGCATAGTTGTTCCTAACAGTTTTGTACCAAATGTTGTGGGTTCGAATCCTACCTAAAAGATGCAAGGTTTTGTGCTGTGCAGTTTGATTCATTCCTACTTGTGATAATATGGTGATGAGAAGCTCACTATAAATATACGGTGGTTGGCTTGAGTGGAAGTTGATGGGGTTGGTTTGAAACATGTTTATACAAAAAACACCAATTTTGCAAGTTTTATTTTTGTAGATGTGTTAAGAAAAAAAAAACCTATAGAAATTCCGTAACACAACTAAAATTGGTGTTCATTAAGAAAACATGTTCTAAAATGAAATTAACTCATTTCCCACCATAAAATTGTTTTTGGTTGGTTCACTATATAACTTTAAACACAAAATTAAAAAATTCTAAATTAAAGAAAAGATAAAATAAAATATAAATGTGTAATACAATTATCTACATTTATATACATTTAAAGCTTATAATTTTGTTAAGAAATTGTGAAATTGATAAAACAAATATTGAAAAACAATATATTAATAAATAAGGATGTTCCAATTGTTTTAAAACCCCTGAAAACAGTCTAGCAACTCTATTATAGCACTTTGGATAAAACTTCATGCCAGGATTACATAATTTTGAGAGTTAATAATATCATCGTCAGATTGAATAATAATTTGATATTGTTACAGTATTTCCATACTGGGAGATCTTATGGTCTCTGGAGGTGAAGACAAAGCAGTACGAGTATGGCACGAAAGTACACCTGAAACTATTACTTTGCCAACACAGAGTATTTGGGCCGTTGCTTGTCTTCCAAACTCTGACATAGTTACTGGCTCCAAGTAAGAATGAATTAAATCTCTTTTAGGTTGTTCAATATGTACATTGTCTATAGTAAAAGTTTTAATCTGAAATAGTGAAATGATGTTTCATTAAATGACATGTACGACATGTTTAAATTACGAGTTTCTTGCTTGTATTCACTGCTTTATTTTCGTAAAAGTGTAAACTAGAAGAAGGTTTAAACCTTTGGTAAGAAAGAGTAAATTTAGTACTTAAATGTTAAATTTAAGGATTTACATGTTGTGGATAAAAAAGGACTCCAGGTGTATGGTTAAGAGTCTGAACTATACCACTGTTGTTTTCTTAGACAATATCAGTTATTTAATATAATAAAATTGCAGTTTTTACTGTAGGTACTGAACGTTTATGATCAAATTAGAAATTCTATATATTTTTCAATGGGTTCTCTTATTTCTTATACTAAATCCAGTGTTACTTAAAGTTTATGTCACGATGCAGCTTGTAAATTGTGTCAACTAGTATCAGGAGTGGTAGAGAGGTCAAGATCAACTGAATGGAGAAGATGGATTGTCTCGGTGTTGGAGGTTTTTCTTACTATCTTGATAGTGATGTCATTTCTTTTCGAAAGCAGGATGATGCGAGACAGTTTCAATTTATAAACAGATACAAATACACACAGGGATTCTAGCATATCAAACAGATGAAGAGTATTCTTCTGTTACTAGGTGTTCCAACCTAGGCATGTCAGCAAATCTCTGAATTTATCTACTAAATCTCTTGTAAATATACAGATCACTTCATTTTTTTCTATACATCACAAAGTGTCATGCTTGCAACACCAACTCTCCACATATCAACCCATTCTTTTCTGTGTTCTCTGCTTAATTTTTCGCAGCATACATCATATTGTCAAACAATATGGATTTGTTGGGAGGCTTCTACAATTTCAACCTTGCTGACTCATAAGGCCTCTTGTTTCCCTTCTCACCAGAAGTAAAATTATTACTTGCTTTATTATGGAGAATTTTCTGTAATATACCGATATTTTGAAAGTGTGTTGATAGTTTATATTTTGTCTGTATTCACAAAACAATGTGGTATCAGTTAGGATATGCAAATTATCTGCTTGAATTTCTTTGCAATGCTGGAGTGCTGTGAGTATTGACAACAGTTTAGTTTCTATGCTTGTTGCTGATGATGAAGCATAAATCTCACTCTGGGTGTAAGAATTCTTGAGACTGAGTTTCGAGAAATAATATGCAAGGATCCATCACTTTAATGTGTTGGCTCTCCTGTGATGTCAACACTATTAAGACACCCAAATTATGGTCGAACTTCAAATACAAAAATACTCAAATATTAGCATTAAACCACAATAATTTATTTGTTATAAATTACTGTTTTTCATATGAAAAACATGGTAGCAGAGCTCTTCTCCAAGTTTTCTTTTTTTTAATGTTTCTATACTCACGAAGATTTTTAAATAATGTATTTATAGTTTTTCTTTAAGTACCAAAAAATATGCATGGCTGTTTCTTCACATGTTTGTCCCACAAAGTGTTACATTCACATTCTATTTTTAAATAGAAAGTATTGTGATTGGAAAAAAAATAATGTTGATAATATTTTGTTAGTTTATATGACAGTTTTTGGATTTCCTTTGGGTCCTAAAAGTGTGTTTATATGTCTGTACATCTGTTGGGACTTATTCTCAAAGTGCATTTATATGTCTGTATAACTGTTGGGACTGATTCTCAATAAGTTGACTGATTTCATTCAAAAAAATTGTTTTTAATTTTAAGAATTTTTAATAGAAAACTAAAATAATATTTACGACACTGTTATAGAAGGTCTAACTTCTAAAAATTAACTCTCTTTCTATTAAATTTTTTAAACTTTTTTTTATCTTCTAGAAAGTTATTTGGAATAATTTTATCCTATTATGATTAAACATGTTTAATTTTTGTTATAAAAAAACATGAAATTTCTGCATTCAAAATATACAAGTATGAAACTTTCCATACCATTATTGAGAAAGTAATGGCCAATTTTAATGCAGTTTTATTTCTCTATTCTGCACACATGCGGTGTATGTCCAATTAATATATTGCTATTCTATAAAGGTTATGTTAGATATTAAATATTTACCTAACCTATCCTTATAGAGATGCCTATACAGTGTACTCGATTATCCGTGAATCTTGCAAAAAAAAAAAATTAAAAAATTTAGTTCTCTTTACCCGTTTAGTATGGGTAAACTACCAGTAAAACTACGAAAACACAATTATGCAGTAGAAATATGCTTACTGTCTAGAGAAGTTGGACTGTGATGTTAATGAACCGGGATTCGAGCGACTGACAGACCAAGAAATAACAGACAAAGCAAGAGGGGTGAACGAAGAACAAAGTGTAAGTGAAGGGGAAGAAGGCACGAACGCGCATACACGATTGACACATGAAGTGGCCTTGCAACACACCAAAGAATTGCTCACTGCATCAGTATTTAGAGGAACAAGATGACGACGGGCAGTTAGCTGAATAACTGATGCTAAGAATAGTTCAGTCAAGAATCAAGAGACCGTGTTTTCTCAGTAAGAAACAAAAAACAATGTTTGATTTTTTGAAAAATCGTCAGGTAATTAAAATTGCAGTACTGTACTAGGGTAGCGTAATGTGTTTTCTATATTGTTCTTTTGTTTTATTACAAGAACTTCCCGTTTATTACACTTTTTTATTTCATGTAAAATGTACATTAAAACATTTATAGGTTTGTACTATGTATTATGTGTTTTATGTACAGTATATTAAAGTCTTTTTATATCAAAACAATTTTTTTTTATTACAGTATTTTCTCTTTATTTTTTGCATTCTTGCAGATTATCCGAGATTTTCGTTATCCGCAATGTCTGTGCCACCCAATTTCACGGATAATCGGGAGTACACTGTAATTATAACATTTTATTATTGATTTTAAAAAGATTGTTGGCCATTTCTGATATGTTAAGTTGTCTTGAAATAAATTTAAGGATCTGGCAGTGGAAGGTAACATTTTTTCATAGAGAGGCAATTAAATGTAATAGAAATAAAACTTTTTATGAGAAATATAATACTTATATGCAATTTATTAATACTTTTACTCTTTGAAATTACATTTTTTAAATGATTGCCATGAGATTGAATACAATTTGTTTAGTCATATCTCAAAATTATCCATAACTTTTCTTAACAATGCATTATCAATTTGTCTTGATTTCTTCAATTATATTATTTTTCAAGTCCGTAGTAGTACATGACTTATTTGCAAATACTTTAATTTTCTGAAATCCCCAAAAGAAGTAGTTTGTACCAATTAGATTGGGAGATCTGGGAGGTCAATTTATATCTCCAAAATATGAAATAAGGTGTTCCGATATCAGTCATAATGTTCATTTTCTTTTGAACAGTAAATTATGAATTGTGGCACCATCGTATTTGAACCAAATTTAACCACGAATTTAATTAGGCATCGTAATCATTTCGTAGTATTGATAGGACGTTATAGCTACTATGTGACCATCTGATTCGAATAAGTATGGATCTATAATTCCAATTGCAGTTACACAATACCATTAGTAACTTTGGCACCATTCAGCACTTGCTATTGAAAATTTTGTTTGTTTAACACTACCACTAAGATAAAAATGTGCCTCAGCTGATATTAGTTGTTTATTTAAAACATCAAGATTCATTTTCAGAATTTCATTTAACCAAATACAGAATTCTAATCATGCTTCTTTATTAAAATTTTTATTGATAAGTTTATTAACAAATTGAATTTAATATGGGTGAAATTTCGGGCCATAGTGTAGAATATGTTGAACACTTCTGTCTGATATGTTTAAGAAGCTAATTGGCATCTACAAGAACAAGTTTTACTTCGAGAAACTGCTGCAGTAGTTCTCGACATTCTCTGGTCTTATTTCATCTTACTCCATTTATCAACCCATTAAAAAATATCATTTCTTGAAGGAATTCTTCGATCTTTCCTCATTAAATTCATGCCAAAATCTTCTTTGCATTTGTGTTACTGATTTGCATTCAATAAACGCATTAGCTGTGAATATATGTTCTTGGTCTGACCAGTTGTCATGCCGGTTATTGTTAGACTGCATAAAAAGATAGTTCCATTGAGAAACATATTTTCCCCACTACTATTTAGTGTTGGATTCCACTGCTCATCAAAAACTGTCACATTTATTGTTGATATTTTATTTCTTGATTGAAAAATTTCTGGCTTTTCACAAATATTAATAATGTATTTATTATATGTTATATAAGTGATGGAGTGGTGAGAGTATTCTCAGCTGATCCTGGTAGACAAGCGGATGAAGAAACACAGGCACAGTTTGCGAAGGATGTAGCTGCATTTAGTCAAACTACAGAGCAGGAGATTGGTGGGGTTAAAGTGTCAGAGTAAGTACAGTCACATATTTTATATATTTATTAAGCAAGATTTAAAACAATTACTATTATTAAAACTATTATATTTTTAATTTTCACATATATTGTGTAGTGTAGAGAACAATCATTATAGTTATTTTTAATGATGTCCATCTGTCAACAGTGAAGTGTTTTATAGCTTAAAAGCTGTAATTATGTAAAAATAAAGGGGTTAAAATAATTACTTTTATTAAAACACATCCTATTACCTCAAACGTTCCTTTAAGACCGCTCGCTTCTCTAGATCCCACCACTAAGCGTCCTTTTTTAGATTTACATAGTCAGCAAAACCCAACATATTCACATATTTCGTAGCACGGACACTACTTAAATCATCCATATGACAACAGACTCCGTTTATTCTCACAACACAATATCTCGCTTTAAAATTTATTATACCTTACAACTAACATTTTCTACCTTTAAATTAATATTTTGGAAATCTATATTAAATTTTTTATTGCCCTTGTTTTAATATTATTCACAGTCATTTATTTGACTCACGTTGTCTTCTCTTTAGACCAATTATTGTAAATTTAGACCATGTTTATTTTCATATTTCAAATCTTAAAGCAACCATTTCTTTAGTGTCAAAGTTAAAGTTAAAATTTAAGGATTACAAAGCTTTTAATAAAATTTGTTATATGAGCATATCTCAACATTAATTTTTTTTTGGTAACTCAAAATTTGAAAGTAGCTACCAAAGAAAAAGTAAAAACTTATGATTTCCTAACAATTTTGATCAAGTGTAGTCTCTATGGATCTAAATAAAACGTATTGTTACCATATTTTCAAAAATGCCAATTTGTGGGTTATCGGTAAAACACCAAAATATTTTTTCATGGAGCTGTTATTAAAACATGTAATTCCTCAAAATCAGCTCTTCCTATTTCATTCAAATTGTAGTGAAATGTGGATTTATTGACCCAAACCTATATGCAAAATCATAAGTTAAACAATGGTTCATTGCAAAATATATTAAGGAATCTTAACCACTGTCATTAAAAGCTCGACTTTTTCAAATACAATTAACCCAAGGATATGTTTTTGGCACAAACAAATCAAGTTTAGGCCCTATTTAATTAAATGCTTTTTCAAAAATAGATTCAATGTAATTTACGATTTTTAATTGATATCTACTGAACTGACAACTTTGGTTGGTTTATATTTGGTTTTGGGCATGGGATGTTTTTGCACTATTTATTAATAGTGTTTTTATTTCAGTTGACTTACATTGGTAACTTGAACTTTAACTAAGCCTTTTTAGGTTAGCTTGTGAGGTAATTTTTTTTTAAAACAAGTTTACCTTAACACATATAAGCAAAACTTATTATAAATCATTTTCTTCAGGAACCGATGTAAACCAGTAATAAAAACAAGATTTGTGCGAAGAATTCAACAATTTTCATATCTATGTTATTAGTTCCAGATTGTAGATTGTGAGTAGTAGTTTCTATTTTATTTATTTATTATTTTTTTCAAATTAACATTGTTTAATTCTACACCTTTTTTCATGTAATTTTGGATTAGTAGATCACTCTCTTTCATCTTTCCTATCAGGTCTAGCTTGGCCAACTCTTTTTCTTTTCCGCCCCTGATGCTATTAAAGTGCTACAGGTCTTTATTTAATGTCCTTTAAAAACATAATCTGGCAGTGATGCTGACGAAAGGTTTTTCGCTTTTAAGCGACAATAAAAAAGAAAAATAAACTCGGTAAATGTAAGGGGCCAACAATTGAAAACAAGCAAAGATAGCTTGAAAGGATTGAGTTAGGGTAGGTTGTTTCTTTTATTAATTCCCTCACTCTAACATGGTAAGTTCTAGTAGATCATTTTATATATCATAAAATGTATAAACCTATAAATTAATATATTAAAAAATAATATGTAATAGTTTCATTGGAGTTATTAGGTTAGATATTGGACGTACATTGTAATTACTGAGCATCTATTAGTCTACTGTACGTTTATTTTGTCTCCTGTCGGTCTAGTATTTTTACATGGCCAAAAGTGATACAATAATACATTGCCAAATGAAAGAAACCACAATTTTCCACAATATACACTTTA
This sequence comes from Aphrophora alni, assembly GCA_963513935.1. Classification (NCBI taxonomy): domain Eukaryota; kingdom Metazoa; phylum Arthropoda; class Insecta; order Hemiptera; family Aphrophoridae; genus Aphrophora; species Aphrophora alni. The sequence goes on along the minus strand of OY740774.1, from coordinate 32,056,648 downwards.
TTTGTACAATACTCAGTTGTTACAAGTACACAAACCCTCCTCACATTGAACTTGTCAGTGTTAGAAGGGTTTGAAGTTTCCACAAATATTGCTCATTACAGGGAATAATATATTGTATTCTAAATTTATAACTGTATTTTTTTCTTTTCAGTATTTAAAATATGTATACTAAGAAAATAGAATATTTAATGAAGGAAACCAATAATTATACTTTTCAGTTTATTACAAACGATTATGTTAAAAGAAAAGAAGGAAGAAATCAATTAAAAATGTTTACAGTTTGCCAGGGAAAGAAGCATTGTATGAACCAGGTCGTAGTGAAGGACAAACGAAACTAGTTAGAGAAGGCTCAAACGTAGTGTGTTACAGTTGGTCTGTTGCTGAGAAGCAGTGGAATAAGATAGGAGATGTGATGGGAGCCCAGGGGCAGGCAGGGAAACAGTTGTATAATGGCAAAGTAAGTTTACTAAAAATATTTTATAACTCATCTTTTTGTAAGTCCTTGCTTAACGTCACCTGCAATAACTAATTTCAATTTAACGTTGTTGAATTTTATACACCATTAGCTTGTTGATCGATTACAACATCGTTCAGTTAGATGGTGAGTATGTGAGTGTGAAGGTCAAATTTCCCACACTTCTTTCTCCCGATTTGTCATTGTCTTTTCACAGAAAGTTGTCAGCTTGTAGAATTTGTAGGGGGCGTCAGTTTGTGGATTGTGTTCATTCAGTCAGTTTTGTTTCAGAACCGTGATTTGTTATTTCTATTACTTTTATGTCAGTTTTGATTATCATTTTTATTAACAGTTTTTGTTTATTTTATAATTAAGATTAGTTGTTCAGGACTGTTATTACTCATTGTACTATTAATCTATTGCTGCCATATTATTAGTACTCTAATAATATTGCCATACTCTAATGTATTTTTAGTGAGACATTTTTATCAAGATTTTTTTTCTGTGGTATTAATTATTTGATTTGCTGTGGCCTCTTTTAGCTGAAGTTCTTATTCCTCTAAAAAGTAAAGAAAGACCATACGTCTTACAATTTCCAATGAGTGTTATTGTTAATAACAATGTGAAAGAACTTGATTTTCGATTCCACCCTTTCCAATGATTTGGAGTCAATTTTCAACAATCTAAATTTCAAACTTGCATTTAAAAATCAAAATAACCTGGGAGAATTATTAAGTAATCACAAGGATAAACTTCTGATGCTGGAGAGGTTGTAAGATTATAAGATTGAGTGTGTCATGTAATAAGTTTTATCTTGGTGAAACTAAAAGAAAGATTATAACGAGGTTGTGAATTTAAAAAAGAAGGGTTTGAATTTAATTTATTTAAAAAAATTATTTGCTCAGCATTATGGGCGCCAGGTGAAATTAGCTCACCAATTTAGAAAAAGTTTAATTATTATTAACTAAAAAATTCTCAGGGTCGTAGATACTTTTAAAAGTGTACTCCCAAATGGTAAATAAGAAGTCCTTTTTGTGTTTCTGAAACTGAACATATTATTTATTCAAATATATATTATTAATACACATTAGTTTATTATTTGCAAATATATCATATTCAAATCTAAAATTGTTTGGTCTTGAAGAGACAAAATTTCTTATGAATGACTCTACTTCAAATAGTTGCAACTTTGTTTAATTAACTTTTATATGAGTATCTTTATCTCATATTTTGAAATTATAATTTATTGTTAAATTAGAAATTTTTTATTAGAACTTTAGGTTAGACGTTCTCAAAATACTTACAACATTTAAATTTACTTATTTAACAAAATTCTAACATATCTTAATTACAATTTAAAAGTTTTATCATTAATAATTTTCTACAAAGAAAACAAAATAATATTGTCTGTTATTTGTGTTACCACATTGCAGTATTTCCCAGGGTAGACTTCGCTTGTAACGTGAAGCTTTCCTCCTGATAGCTGAAATTCACCATTTTCCACTTAGTATCTTAGTTGATCTTCTCAGGTTCAAATTTACGATTCATTATTATCGCACATTCCGCCTCTACTAACAATACAGAGTTTATGTTTTAATGTTCAGAGTTTCTTAGATTAGAAATATCGTTTTAATCGTCCATATTTCTAACAAAGCCTATATCACACCATGTGCTCAGTGTTCACTCTCCAAGTCTATCTATTTCACAAACGAAAAATGCATCTGTCCATCTTCGACATTGTTCATTAACTGATTCTAATATTAACTGATTTCAAGCTATTAGTATTTTACATGGTTTATTATTAAAAATCACTTTAGAAGTACAAATTTCATTGTCCTCGGACTAACTCTTTCTTTAATCGAAATCACATCTGTCTATTTCAGATGCTCATCCTGGACTGACTCTAAACACGCTTCCAAGTTCCGGATATCACACACTTATCATGTGATTATAGCCTCAAACCCATAAACACATTACAGCAAGCAAATTTACTTCATTTAAACACTATTTCACTCAAATACTAAGCTTATCTTAAGACTAAACAATATTATAAATACATTTTTGGAAATTTATTTTAATCTATCGTCATTTTAGAAACAGCAATAAAGCCTATTTTCGCTTAACATTATTAGCTTTTCCGTTTTAATTTTTAAACCAATAACATCACACATTCATTTTACCGCGACTTTCCATCTCATATTCAAAAATTCAAAAAGTACATATCACAAGGTTTAAAGAGGATTTGTTGCATATTAAATTTGACAGGTCTAAAAAATCTTTTTGTTGGTGAGCATGTTCTTTCTATATTTCATAATGTAGGAATGAATAGTGTTAGTTTGATTAAAGAAATTAAGAACAACAAATTGTTGGATAGCATCGAAAGTATTTTTATTTTTAAAGTTGAAAATGGTTTGTTGAATTCTGATAAGGGGCCAATTTCAAATTCTTTGTTATTTTCTTTGTTAAAACGTTAAAACCCAGTTAAACTACATTAGTCCTATTAAACTCTTTAATTTTGACTTTTATTTTCTTATTACATATTTATAGTAGTTGTTTTTCTTTTATGTATGTTTTAATATTAGTTATATTAGAGAATTTTTATTTGTTTTTTCTCTTATATTTGTTCCATAGCTTTTAAACTTCATAACATATTCACTGCCAAAATTTAAGCAATAGTGTTATCTAAATGCTAAAATATATTTTTATGTTTTACTTAACATTTAAGTGTATTAGAATGAAGTTATGGTGACAATCTGTAGAAATTTTGAAGATTTGACTGTTTTAGCTTGGGAGAATATTTGGGTGCTCCGGGACACTGAGCGCACTGCATTTGCATTAGTGGGATTGCCGCATTTGAAATTATAGTGTTGATGACTATTATAAATATGTCATCGCATAGCAAACTAAAATAGTCTAAAGTTTTCCCTCCAATGGCTTAGAAACTAATAAACCATTTTCTTTTTCAAAGGAAATAGGTCTCATTCCCCAGATCAAACTGGTGATGACACTGCATAGTCAGGGTCTACATCATCGTCTGAGGCTTCAAGATCAACGCTTTATGGATTGTCATCAATACAATAGTCATTAAATTCATCTTCTGAATCATTATAAAATATATTACTAAGTTCATGTTGATCCATTTTATATAAAAACACTTAAAACTACTAACATAACACTTAAAACACTATAACAAGAATAAAAAACAATGGTAATGAAAAACTAACTTCTCCACGCTAACATACGTATTCATTACCAATGGTGCACAACGAATTGTCTAACTTTACCAAGAGTTAAGCTTACACTAAACAGATAAAGAAAGAAGGAAGACTAGGTGTGTCGAGGTACCGTGCTCATCCAGGCGATACTTGTCTGTACCCCAAGGCACCTGGCGCAGCCTATGTTTAATTGTAAGTTATATTAGAGTATTTGGATTGAGCGGTATGCGACCCCTCTCACTTTCTAGGTAGGCAGGAAAATCGGTCTGACCAATGTGAAGGGGGAGGAGCACTGTGTACGCTTGACCCTTTAGAAGTCGTCTCACTATTAGACTAAGTTTAGTATTGGTTTATATCCCTCTTGAGGATGGTAGCTATATAGTGAAATGTACATAGAAGTTTATTAAACTTTCTAACGTTAATTGTGTTAATAACTTCTTTCATATTAATAAGTCTTACAACTAAGTTATAAATTATAAATGGGTTTGAAAAAGGCGAAAAGTGTTTAGTCATCTGTTGAACTGTTATAGTGATAACAGTTCAAGCTAAATGAATGAACATCGAAAAAATAAAATTACATGTGAAGAGTACCACACGCCCATCTCTTTGTATAAAATGATAGCTCAAGAAGTTGATTAATGAGAAATTTCAAAAAATTCTTTGGAATATGGATAGAAGATCAAAACCGTCATCATGCCCCAGTTAGTTTTGCGGTTATTGAGGCTAAAGCAAAGTCATTATTGGAAGACTTGAAAACTAAAGAAGGAGAACTGTCAAAGGACGAATCATTCACTGCAAGCTGAGAGTGGTTTGACCACTTTCAAAATCTGTATATGTTGCACAATGTTAAAATTTTAGGAGAAGCTGCAAGCTCTGATTTTGCTTCAGCCAATAAATTTGGGCCAGAACTGAAAGAAATTTTAGATAAATTTGAATATTCCGCTCAACAAATTTTTAACGTTGATGAAACTGGATTTTTTTATAAGCAAATACCAGCACAGACATATATTTCATAGGAATAAAAGTTAGCTCTTGGATTTAAAGCTGAAACCATTATTGATTTACTCATCTGAAAATCTTGGATGACTGAGGATACATTTAATTAATTAATGATGTTATATGCGGTTCTGGTCTGGAAAGACTGTTGTGCCCAACAAAATATTGATTTTAAAATTCTGTTACTGGTTACCCAGCCATCCAGTTGGTATTTATTAATTATACGAAAATGTGAAATTTGTGTTTTTATCCACCAAACGCCACACCATATGATGGCAATGGGTCAAGGAGTGATAGCAACCGTTGGAGAAGTGTATTATTTTTGGAAAAAAAAAACATTTCAACAATTATTTAATTGGACTGATGGTGAAGAAAGCCTACAATTCATGAATGATGGCGTAGCTACAATATTCTTAAAGAGTAGATAGCATATCACAATAAAACAATTTCGTAAAGAAATCGCGAGTAAGTTTTAATTCATCTTCAACTTCATAGTTTACACTAATTAGTATGCTAACACAGTGGTCACCAATTAAGTTTCATGAAGGTCCGTTTCAAAGTCTTGCCGAGCTTCCGCGGTCCATTCAGGGGAAACCACCGGGGGTACTCCCCCGAAAAGTTTTTGAAAAATTAACAGTTTAACTACTTTTATTTTAATCATTATTCAAATAATTGGGATAGTTATTACTCTGTATCTATTTCGATATAATGTTATTCAAATTTAATATTGAAGTTTGATATTATGCCATTGATCGATTAAAATAAAGGCCATTATTTAAATCAGATTTGACAATAAAAATTACTTTATTAAGTATGTTTACTTATAAAATTGTCAAAACCTATTCTCGAATTTAGTCCTCGACTATATCTCTTTTGCTATTGAAATACCAATATAAATCAAATTAAACGTTTTACTAGGCATAAAATAATTGGGTAACCGGTAAAATAATGCAACAATATTAAATCAATAGCCTACTTTTTATTGAGAGTTGTATAATAAGAAATAAGGTACATATAAGTAACTCTAATAAGGAATCAAACTAGTTTAAAAAGTTAAAAAATCAGTGGAAAAATGACATGTTAAAAAAATTAACATATGTAAAATAAAAAGAAAAAATCACACATAAGTAGTTGAAATTACAAATAAACTGATTCAAAAGTTTACGATCAGTGAGAAAAATTACAAGTTTTATTTTTAACAATCATCTTAAAACTTGGAGTTTAGTTTGTGCAGCTGATTCTCATTAATGTGTCGAGATGGTCATCTGTGAGACGGGATCTATAACGATTTTTAATAAAAGTTATTCGCACACATATGTCGATCAAAACATAGTACACAGTTTGATGGCTAAAGTTTTCAATTCTGGATACTTTTTGTCACTGACATATTTGATCAAAATTGGTCGCATTCAAGAGTGTCTGGAACTTTAGAAAAAATTGTCTTTTAGAACAAAATCTTCCTGGTACTCGATAAGTTCCATCTGCAGGGCAGCTTTGTTACTCTTGAAAATATCTGACGCTTCACTGGTCCACACACCATTAGGTTTAAGTGAAAAACTGTTGTTTAACAGTTGCACAACATTTTCAATTTTGTTGAAATCTGTAAATCTTCATTGAAATTATAATTTAGGTTTATTCATGAAATCAGTGAACTCGGTGATGTCAATGTCCTCATTGCTCTCACAAACAGATATAAGGAGTGGAAAGTGAAGCAGTGCTCCACTGATATCTTCAGTGAAAAGGTCGATATTTTTAGAAAAACCTCTGATTTCAGAGAAAAGTTCACACACAAGTTTCTCTTTCCCTTGCAGCTTGAGATTTAAGAAATTTATATGCCGAAATATGTCTATTAAAACAGCTATGGAAGCCACGTTTTCTTTAGTGTCGAGGAAGCCTAAATGCTCCTTTGCTACTTCTTGATCACTACTTGAAAGAAATTCTTTAATGTCCTCCAATACCGCAAAAAATCGTTCTAACACCATGCCTTTGCTTAGCTATCTGACGTTGTTGTGGAGACGCAAATCGTCAAACTGAGCATTGGTTTCTTCAAGAAATGATTTGAACTGGCGATGCTTGAGAGATGATTTCACACGTAAAAAGTTGATTATTTTGATAACAGCTTGCATTATACTTTGCAGATTTGGATTCAGAGTGAAACACAAGACACTTTGGTGAATGACGCAATGGTATGAAATTAAATTTACATTGCATTTAGGGTCACTGCTAAGTCTCTGAAAAAAGCCTTTTCTGCATCCTATCTTTGCTGCTGCGCCGTCTGTGGTTACCGATATCAATTTTTTCATATCTAATTTGGTTACACTGCTGGTGTTTATTTATTGTTTCGGTTGTTTAATAATTTGATTTTATTTAGAGTTTAGAGGGTTTCTTATGGGTTTTTTGTTTTAGGATTTATTTAATTTTTTTCGTTGATCGGTATGTCATCGCGGTCCGCACAAAACTAGCCGGCGGTCCGGTTCCGGACCGCGGTCCGCCATTTGGTGACCACTGTGCTAACATACATAAAATAGTTAAACAAATTGAATTTAGAACATGTTCCTGCAGTTTACCATATGTAGAAACAGGTTTTGATTACGGTTTTTAAAAATTAATGTCAAGATTTTGAGAATACATCCCCTATGTTAAGCAGGGACTACCTGTATTAAGGTAACTAATTACATTAATAATTAACACATAAGGAACTAATAATATAAAGTGAATAATTTTATGATCGGTAAAAAAAAAAAAAGTTAAGGTGTGCATAGAGATATTTGTATTGAGGTCTCCCGAGTTCAAGATAATAATTTTTCGAATGTTGTCTGTCTGTCATCCTTGAGCCCTATAACCTCAAGGGTTAGGCCCGATTTTGTTTATGATCAAATTTTGTATGTGTGCATATTTTGACTGTCTTTTTTTATTACTGTCATAAGATAACATTCTATTTTTCACAAATAACTTTATAAAACATGGCCTCTAAGGACACACATACAAAATATAATTACATTATTCTTATTTGTAGTTGTTCCAATTTTAATTTCTCTGTAAAACTCACTGTCAGCTTTTTTCAGATACGCTTAAATTTGAAACATTGTCACAATTATATATTTATGCAAACACTGAACTTTTCAATTATACAAATATGACATTTCTCCATTTAAAATATACATAACGATAAAATATAAACAAATCTAATTATAAAAAAAAACTAATAAATTATCATTTTTTATATTTTAAATCCCATATTTGTATAATTGTAAATTTCAGTGTTTGTATAAAAATATAAATTCAGTGTTTGTGCCAATGTTTTAAGTTTAAGTATACTGAGCCAAAAGAAGATGATAAAACAGCGCTGTTGTGTTACAGAGAAGTTAGAATTGCAAAAACTATAAATAAGAATAACAAAATTATATAACTTGTACAATTCGTAAAAGGCAAATACTGTAAATGATATACTAACTGTTGTCAGCTACCCAAAATTGTAGTGAAAATGAACCATGGAACCATTCTGTCTTGGAATTCATTCGTAAATAACATCATTATAGAATTTTTTTGGGGTTTTAAAATTTGAATAGATATTTTGAAAAGATAGTTAACTTATGTTTTCTGGGAGTTCTTAGAAAGGTAAATGAGAGTTCTTTGAACACCATAATTTTTATCAAAATCCTTTAGAGCCATTTTTTAGAAATAGAAATTGTGGGTTGTTATCTTATGGCAGGTATCCCTAAAATTTTGAGGTACAGTAGACTCTTGAATATCTGACACAGGGTTTAATTTACAGTACTTTTCAAAGCTTTTTATGAAATATCCTATATCCATAAGCCTAGTTTCTGCTTAGTTTTATTTGTTAGTCATAATCATAAGCGATGTGAAATATTTATAATTTTTAAAATCAACAAATAATCAAAACTACTTTTAATATAGGTAAATATTATTTTCCAGCAGTCCACGTCCATTCCTATCCACCTTATTTACTTGTGATTCATATAAAATTTCACATTTCATCAAATAATTTTATTGATCCAATTTTTGTTTGAATCTTCAAAGATGATGATCATCGTTCATTTGAACATTTTTCTCTAAAACTTGCGAACTTGCATTTTTATCTGCGTCCAATATGTTCTGCTTACATCCTTATGGTTTAAAATGGAGTTTGATGAGAAAATAATGTTTGTGTTTTCAGTCAGCTAAATTACCACAAATAGTAAATTTTGTCAAAAGGCTATTTTTTCACCAAAATATACTCACAATAGAAATTTGATCAACCCATTGCACATGTTTTAATTGTACATAGCTAAATGTTTTATTTTTATGGTATCTTGGGACTTCAAAATAGATTCTTACGTAAAAGTTTAATGTTGATTTTTTTTTTTTTTAGTACTTTCACTTCATTCTGTTTATACTCTCAGTTTAGAATTAACACGTGTACATACATAAGATTTAAACAATGTGATACTCCTTTAAAACATTTTCTTACTCTAATCAAATACCAAATAAAATTTAACATAAAATATAAGAATAAGATACAATTAAAGAGGAAAGAAAAGTATTTATAAAGTTAATTACAATGCAATTAAATAGTAATTGTTGAAATAAACATTTGTCAAAGTGTGTAGCAAATCACTTGATTAAAAAAAAAAAAAAAATTATCTGCAGAGGTGTTCAGTTTTGTAGTAAATGTTAGTCTTAAATAAATATTGGAACAAATATTTGTAAGGCTTTTAAGAAGTAATAAATTTAATGTTTGGTGTGTAGTGATAAATACAATGATGACAGCCAATACAACACGTCAGGATAATTGGAGGACTTTCTAAAATTCAATCATGCAGAGAAGCATTTAAATCTTTTAAAATGCTCCCTCTTCCTCGCATTTATATATTCCTTATTTTAAATTTAAATGTGATCATATCAAAAATAAGTACTTACACAATTATCACACTAGAATAGGTTCTATCGTGCTATACAGCACAGATTAAATTTATTTAGTAAGCTGCATTCACAAACTAGTGCATATAGGCTTCCACTAGATTTGGTGGAGATAAATGATTATAAACATTTTTTAAACAACGAGAAAATTACTGTTGTCGTGTTAATCCTTGGAGAAGTTTGTGCAGCAATGCTGACATGATTGTAGGGAGTCTCCTTATTTCACATTGCTATTGTTTTTTATAGTGTATAGGATATTGTTGTTTTTGTATGTGATTTATCAATCTTGTTTATGGATATTTTATTATATAATAGTGTATTTTCAATATGATGACAAGTCTTATACAATAATTGTATTATCTTCAAAGACTAATGAATAAAAAAAATACATGGTGTTTATTCAGTTTGTGCAGTGTTGTAAGCTGGGTCGGAACTGCATGGTCGTTATAGACTTCACTCTTAGAAGGGGGGCGGGGGTTTCACACACAGACGGCATGGATTGGTATTTATTTAATAATTATATAATTATTATTTATTTAATTAATAAGATTTATTTATAATCTTTTAATTATTAATATTAATAATTATTTAATAAATCTTAACATAGACAATGTACAAATGTATTTTACAAATGAGATAGATATTAATTATTAAACACACCATTGAAAAACTTATGTGAGAAATATGTATGACAAAATACATTGTCTTTATTAAAAGATAATTTCCGATTAAGTTGGTATTAAGTGAAAACCTTTATGACATATAGTGAAATAAATATATTTAAATTAAATTAAACATAACATATAAATTATCATCAGTTTCTTGTTTTTACAGTAAACTAAATATATTAAAGTTAAAAGTAAAATATAAATTATAATCAGTTTTTATCCATAATGTGTAAACACCATTTTAACGTGATTTATTTCAATTTTATCGTCCGAACGTTTTATAAACAGTGAAACAGCACAGTATCTATTGCCGGCAGTACCAGTGTGGTGAGATCACCTTGATAAGAAATATGCTATGAATAGTATGTTATTTCCTTGCAGTCCCTATGGTGCCGACACTGTGCGTACCGTATGGAATCAATCATTTTACTCTATCTGTAATATTAAAAAAAAATCATATAAATTATTTTCTACATTCTCAATATGTAATGTATTTTTCACTCTGAAATTATAGATTTAGGTGGGAAAGGATAGGAAATGTCGGAAAAATAGGCAGGGAAAACTTTGAATTCCAGTAGCCAGTGTTGATAGACAGCCTTGTAGTTAAAGTTGTTGGTTTGAATGAAAATTTGGTTTTATACTTGTGTGTAGATGGAGAAGAGAGTATATAATATAAGGAATTATGTGTATAATTTATGTAATATATGTAAAAGTAACAAACAAATAAGAGCTTTTTTTTTTGCAGGAGTATGATTATGTATTTAGTGTAGATATAGAAGATGGTAAACCTCCATTAAAACTTCCTTACAATACTGGAGACGATCCTTGGGTAGCAGCTCAAGAATTTATACATAAAAACAATCTTAGTCAACAGTTTCTAGAACAAGTGGCCAACTTTATTGTAACAAATAGCAAAGATAAACAACAGCCAGTGGTGAGCCAAGGGAATCCACAGTTCTGTGATCCTTTTACAGGTTTGTAAAAAATAATTAAGAATCAGTAGATTTAGAGATATTAATAATTTTTCTAAGAAAATCATAAAGTTAAAAGGGTGTGCAAACTTGAAATTTTTAATCGAGCCGAATTATTATTTTTTAAACTGAACCACACACATTTTATTAATTTAAACTGTACCCAATCAAACTTTTCTTTATGCAGAACTGAACATAGTTGAAACAAATTTATTTGAAAAATAGAATCTGACTGAATTCAAAATCTTAATAAAACCCATTAATTGTATTGTTTTATTTTAAAACGTTTATAGCCATTAAAAATTTTATGACTTATAGCCTAAAATCAGCGATGCATGTTATAAAAATTATAGAATTTGAACTTTGGTAGTTTAATAGGGCACATAATCTATTAGCTTAGATTTTGTAAGGATAGGTGATAATGGCTTACCTTGGCAAAGTGGTCCTTCGTATTACCTAATTGTACACAATAGGAAAATATACAAAAAACATTTAAAGTTCTGAAATATTTTGTAAACACTGTTCACTTTCTCAATCAGTAGAGATTATAAGAAGCTCAAGGACCACTTTCCAAGGTAAGCCTGTGTCTCCTATCCATACAAATCTAAACTAAAAGAATTTGAAGATTGGATTAGATTTAGTATGGACATGAGACATAGGCTTACCTTGGAAAGTGGTATTGTATCTTTATACCCCAATATCCCTCATATAGATACATTGACGATATCTTTTTAATTTGGACATCAGGGCAGTTAAGCCTAGATCACTTCTTAGAAAGTCTTTCAAAATTTTCTATTCTAAATTTCACCTGGACTGTGTCTTCTTCACAAGTTACCTTTCTGGACATCAATGTAAAACTAAAGGACAGCAAAATACAAACTGGCATCCATGTTAAACCAACAAACCACCACAATACCAACACTTTGACAGCAGCCATCCTATGAATACTTAACGAGCCATTCCCTATAGCCAGGCAATCGGAGCCAAAAGGATTTGTTCTGAGAAGAGTAAACTACATAAATTAAAAAAAAAATTAACATCTGGATTTGTAAAAAGGGGTTATCCTGAAAAACTGATTAGGAATCAAATTCATTTGCCACAAAACAGATATCACACCCAAGAATAAAAAAGATAACTTGCCCTTCTCTCTGGTCACCGATTATCACTCAGGCCTACAGAGATTAAACATCATACTGAAGGAAAGCTTCAAAATTCTACAAGCTTCCAACCATACCAAGAATCTTCTCACAGAACCTTCCAGAGTCTTGTTTAAATACCCCACAAATCAGAAACGTATGTTAGTTCACCCCAAGCATCCGAATCCCATTACACTTAAACAACCTAACCTTCCCTACAGTTCCATGCAATAGGCCAAGATGCAAAACATGCAAAAAACATTTTCCATCCAATATTTTCAATAGTTCCTGTAGTAAAAAATAATAAATTAAAGGTCATCACACATGTACAACAAAAAATGTTATCTACCCAGCTCAAAAGGTTATGCCCAGCTCAATATATTCGCCTAACCACAGACAACTTAAGCATCAGGATGAATAGCCAGACATGATGTGAAGATCATGGATATGGAGAAACCAACTGCACAACACCCAGCAATCCACAATGTTGTCACTTTTGATGAATGCTTCACGACAAAAATCATAAAAATCACTCCCTTCAGAATTTAACCCCTCAGAACTAAAAAGATGGGAACTGTCTCATCAATGGATCACAAAATCTAGAGAACCCCCTAACCTTAATCTTAGATGAATCATCCTTCCCTTTCCCAACAGGCTTTATATATAAATAATAATCTGTGGTTCAACACTCAGCACAAATCCATTCCAAAATAAAACAATTCTGTCTTCTTTTTAAAGTCTACTGATTAAGAAAGTGAACAGTGCTTACGAAATATTTCAGAACTTTAGTGTTTTTGTGTGTTATTTACTTGTATACTATTAGGTAATACCAAGGACCACTTTCCAAGGTGAGCCTGTGTCTCCTGTCCATAGAAAATCTTACCTAGAATTTGAACATTGTTACACATAGTCAACAATAAACTAAATATACCAACTACACCTTCCAGTTTCTCTGATCCAAGTTTTCCTGTCAAGCTTTTCCAAGTGGCTCGATGCTCTCGCCTCTCTCTCTTCCTGTTCTAAGCTTTTCTTCCTCTTTTCTTTATTACAGATTTCAAAAGCTCAATTGTTTCGGCTAGTCAATTTCATTAATGAGCTGAAAACCATTTAAGCCCTCTCTGTTCAGTAGTATCAATTATGGTTTCTGGTGTTTCCATTCTATCCCTTATGTCCAAGTTCATAACGCTCTGTCCACTTAGAAGCCCGTGCATTTCTTTTAATATATTCCATCTTAATCGTTATTAGTCTGCGTTTCATTTTTGCTGTTAGTGTCTAGATTTCACAGCTGTAACATATGAATTCTACTGACCTAGACTTTTTTTGTTGGGATGGACTGTGGCAATCCTACCACCACCCAATTATTTGTTTACCTTTCTGAATATGATTTTTTATTTCCTGCTCATCTAACCTTGTCTTTAGTCATGATTAATTCAAGATATTTAAAGCTGAAGCGAACACCATCATACAAAAGTATAAAAAATAAAATAAATAAAAGCATTACTGTATACTCATTTTTTTAAAACTAACAAGCCTTACTTTCCATGTTTGTTAATAGATTTTTGAACCACATATTGCAGGTATAATAGTAATAATAATAATTTATTCCTTCCATTGACTGACTTTAGAGACAGTGAACATTTCAAAGTAAGCTAAATTATAAAACAACTTAATGAAGATAATTATTTATTACACATTTAGTCTTGCTCACTTAAATAAGGGTTTTCAAGCATTGAATGATTACCTCATGTTCATGCTTTTTAAAAGTCACAAGCCTTACTTTTCGTGTTTGTTAATAGATTTTTGAACTACATATTGCAGGTATAATATTAATAATAATAATAATTTATTCCTTCTGTTGACTGACTTTAGAGACAGTGAACATTTTTAAGTAAACTAAATTTAGTAAAAACCTTAAAACCTAATGAAGATAATTATCTATTACACATTTGGTCTTGCTCACTTAAGGTTTTTCAAGCATCTATTTCATTATGTGCTTTTAAATATTGAATGAATACCTTATGTTCATGCTTTTCGAGGCTGTATTTACAAGATTAAGGTATACATTATTCATGTCTGTGGAAGTGTAAAAGTAGGGATGAACTATTTAAATCAGTTTTTTTTCCAAACAGCATTCCATCAAGTGATTTTTATTTTTGATGTTCTAAAGTTTGAACTTTGCCTAAAAAGGTAAGTTTAAATAGATGTTATGAAGGTATGAGCACTGATATTATTTATGAAAGTAGCATTACTTCATTGTGTTACAAATAGTGATAAAATGGTTTAAAATAATATTCTTGTTTTCTTAAATAGAAATTTGTGAACATCCCTTGTATAAATAAAAAGTTAAATTATTGTACGAGTAATGTTTTAACATATTAATCTATATCCAACAGGTGGAGCTAGATATATTCCTGGTGGATCAACTAATGGAGTTCCTGCTTCTGGTGTTGATCCATTTACTGGAGGAACTCGTTATGTTCCTGCTGGCGGGAGAAATTCTGCAACTTCTGTGTCGAGTATTAGTTCTAACAGTAATTCTAATATTTCCGCAAAAAAATCAAACCTTTTCCCACAGACAACTTACTTGCGTTTTGAACAAGCTAATCTTACAGGAATACTTGGTAAGTGTTTCTTTGTACGTAATATGAAAAAGAATTTTGTTCATGATATATGCCATTTTTGGGTTTGAATATGTGCCTTCTGTTTTTCTTTACTTAATGCCTTCATATTAAAAAAAAAAAAAAAAATTCTTTCTTTGTCAAAATGTTTTACAAAATAACAGTTCTCAAATGGTTTTAAAATGATGCGTTTTGTGGATATGTACATTTTACGATTTAACATATACTTAGTATAGAGAAAGTTATATGATGGGTCAAAAAATTGAATTATTGTTGTTTAGCCTGAGCACTAAAACTTTCTTCTTGGTCTGTCATGCAGTTCACAGCAAAATCCAGTTGAACAAATTTGATATAGGAGTGTATTTTGATGCATTGTTTTAGTGATAACTAAAGATTTGGTGCTAGAATTTTATAATACTTTGCTAAAATCAAACCCAAGCAAAAAGTATTAGTCATCATTTTTACTAAAATGCCAGTTTGGTAGTTGGTCAAATAAAATTTTTTAAAATAAAAAGTGTACCACAGAGCTATTATAAAAGAACGTTCTCGAATATTGCCCTACTCATTTCACTTAAATTTTGGTGAAATGTAAATAATAATGACTCAAACCAGTGTCCAGAATTGGAAGTAAAAGGAAATTATGATTCAGGTATTTGATGCTCTGGAGTTACAGTTACCGGTTTGAGTCATTTTGGTTGTAATCCAAGTCTGATGAGAGCAACCTCAATTGCTAAAATCTGATTTAATGCAGCACCTTGTAGCAAGGAGCTTTAGTTGTGAATCTCTTTGCTGCCGACTTGGGCTGTTGACATTAACAAAGCAATCTGTAGCGAGAACGGCTCAACAGGATTCGTCTCAAGTCCACACAATTTATTTAATTTATTTTTAGCATAGTTTTCTAAATTATTATGTTGGGGATAAGTTTTCAGAACATGGTATGCCTGAGATTCTTGGGAAGGCTTAAGTAATGTGTCGGATTGAGGTAATTAATATATATATATTTAAATAGTAAGTTATAAATAGGCCTATAGTCTTGACCACTCATATTATAATTAGAATTATGTGCAGTTAGAATGTAAGTCCTCCAAATTAATGAATTAACTCATTAAGAGCTGATTACCTAGAGTGCTGTTTGGTCAGAGAGGGATAAGTGATTTATGAACTCAAAAGGTTAGGACAACCATGGTTCCCATGCTTAAGTCATTCATATCTTAGGTTAAAACATAACTCTGGCTATATTAAGTGGTGATATTTCCCCCAACACCATAGGAATAATTCGGAAACAGTAAAAATGAATGCTAATTGCTGTCATCAATACTGTTTTTCAGTGAGATATAATTTACACTTTGGAAGAGTTTATAGCATGAGAATCAAGCTTAGGCTAAATTTCATATATATATATATATATATATATATATATATATATTCATATTATTTTAAAACAAAATTTACAAAAAGTTGTTGATTACAAAGCACGTTTTTATTACATGTTGTCTTCCATAAGAAATGCTTGATGGAAGACTCGGTAATAAAGAAAATTATAATTTTTGTTTCTTATATATAAGTGGTATTTTAGAGATGCATTTAGGGAGATGGTGGGCAACATATATTATTTTTAATTAGTAATAATAAGGTTTTGTGGATGGTTGTGTGAGAAAGTATGTGCAATTTTTTCACTATTTATTTGACTCAAAATTGTGATTCTAATATTCTTGAAGTATTTGTTATTTTAAATCATTTATTTACATTATATTTGTCGAAAATATAAACTTTACATTTTGTTTGATGCTCTAAAACAATTTCTCGTTGTTTCAGAAAAATTAGAAGAGTTTAACCGTAAATCAGGTGATGGTGTCCATCAGGTAGATAAAATAGCTTTAGAAGAAGTTATGAAGTTGTGTAATAGCGAAATTCCTGGAAGCGATGTTGGTATTGACATACTTAAACATTTACTGAATTGGCCTGAAGGTTAGTGATACATTATATTAAAAGAAAAACAAGTTGATATTTACTTACATAGCCTCATTCATTGGCCCCATTCCACTAACCTACTTCATCAATTTGGGATGTTTAGTGAAGTTGTATACTCTGGCTGTCTTAAGAAACTCAGCATTTCTGTGTACTAGAAAGGAGGTAAATCTTATCCCAACAATTAGGCTGATTTCTCTTGTACCAATAGTTTCTAAGGTAATAGAATATCTCATCAAACAACAAGTTGAGAGCTATTTTGATAACAATAACTTGCTTTCACATGCCGAATATGGATTTAGGAAAAAACTTTCTACCACTGGGGCTTTGGAAGATATTGTGTCTTTTATATTAGAAATATTTGTAAGGCAAAAAATACAGTTTGTGCAACTTTGTTTTAGATTTAAACAAGCCCTTTGATATGTTAACTCAATATTTTACTGAGTAAACTTTGTTATTATGGGATACGAAGTATAAAAGAATCTGCTAATGCAAATTATAAAATAATACTCTTAAGTTTAAATTAAGAAAAGCCTCATGTTGAGGTGCCAAAATTATAAAAGTAAACTAAAAAAAAAAATATATATATATTTGTTGTACTTACGTCTGCTCATCCAAAATCGTTTCAATGCATTACGGCCGTTTCGACTATTTATTCAGCCATGGTCACATGCGTTATTTTAGGTACTATATATAGCATATATATATATACCTCGTCAACATTGTTATAAAATCATTTAAAACATTAGTACGTATTTGACACACATTTATTACACTAACACATTTATTTAAACACTTTTAATTTCTTTTAAAAACACTTGTTTAGTTTATACGGAAATAATTTTACATAATCGACCGTATCCGGCTGTGATTAAAACTGTACTGCCGGATACGGTCGATTATGTATATTCCGTATAAACTGAACAAGTGATTTTAAAAGAAATTAAAAGTGTGTAAATAAATGTGTTAGTGTATTAAATGTGTGTCAAATACGTACTAATGTTTTAAATGATTTTATAACAATGTTGACGAGGTATATATATATATATATGCTATATATAGTGCCGAAAATAACGCATGTGACCATGGCTGAATAAATAGTCGAAACGGCCATAATGCATTGAAACAGTTTGGATGAGCAGAAGTAAGTACAACAAATATATTATTATTTAAAAGCTCTCCAGTAAGGTGAAGTAAGATTAAAAAAAAAAAGAAAAAAGTTTAACTTTAATTAGAACAGTTGAAAAAATATGAAAAGAAAAGAATATTCCCAGCTTTTAAATAAAATTTAAAATTATTAAAAAATATTATTACTAACATGCCCTCTTAACTCAATTTAATTTAGCCTTTCTTGTTTAATAACTCTTATTTACTTGCAGTTGAAATGACAGTACACAAAAATACAATAACAATTAATAATATTTGTTGTGTATTCATTTATTTAACATATAACTTTTTTAACAAAATATAGAAATATATACATTCTTTGAGATCTTGTATATAATTGTAACTATTATATTGATAAATTATTTTCAACAAATCTTTCATAACAGTTACATATATCTCTCTCAGGGGTTTTAGAGTGCTGTCTCGTCTAAACCATGTTTTCTCATTAAAATCTATCTTACAACTAATCTTACTTTAGACATATACGAAAACATAAAATGAATCTGATTTAATTACTGGTTACTATGAAAATTGATTTTAGATTATATAAAATGTTTCTGGAAATTCTTCAATATTATTAATTGATTGTTTTTAATAGTTTATTTAACCCTTCCCACGCGGCAAACGAGTATAGCTGCAATGGTAGACTTTGACCCAAACGCGAATGACGATTAAAGTTGCAAAAATATATTTTAGCCTATGGTTAGTTAATTAGTTCACCAAAGTTCCGGTAGAATGCAGAGGCATGTCCGCTGTCTATTTAGGAATAGAAAAACGTTTTGTTGAAAGTTCTACGCCTCGAGGCAGTGGAGGGGGACGCTATTTTGTCTGACATAGCCCGGCGGCGCACGCATTCTATAGCTTCTACAGAGCGGATAACGGCTATACTCGCAGTCTCATTAGTCTTATAGGCGACGACCTTCGTGTTTGCATTTGAGCATTGTTCTGAAGAAGTATTGTTTTTTGTTTTTTTAACATTACCTTGTATTTTGTATATATTATTTCACAATATAACTGTTCCAATTTACAAAAATTAATTAAAAACTAAATTGTTTTGTAATTTTTACTATTTTGTTGTATGTAATTAAAAATGTTAAATGTAGCCGAAAACCAATAATGACATTTTTTTTTTAATTAACCTTTCACATACAAAACAAAAACAAAAATTAACTTTGAAAAAAAAAAAAAAAAAAAAAAAATCAGCGTTGAGGTGAAATAAGGCAAATTTTATTCAGCGTGCGAAGGGTTAATTCAAAAAATCTTTGGTCACCTATTACAACTTATAATAATATCATTACTTCAACAATCCATCTCTTTCATTCATGTCGTTTTCTCACTAAATTCACAATTAACCTTTGACTGGTAAAATTATTTGCTTATTTCTTCGTACATCATTATTATCTATGTTAATGATCTGCATAGTTTTATACCTGGTAAATGTGTTCTATATGCTGACGACAAAACTATTTTAATTTCTGAAAAAAGATATAAATGTAGTGGATGAAATTGAAAAAATATTCTTAAAAGATCTGATCTCTGGTTTAATCGTAACAAACTCATTGTAAACAGGGAAAAATCAGAAAAAAATCACCTTTGGACTTGGCAAGGTAGAGAATAGATCTGTCAAACTTCTTTGGGTGCATTTTATTCAAAACTAAACTGGGAGACTCACACGAATAATCTATGTACGAGATTAGCTCTTACTTACTTCTTACTTCTTCTTTCAAGCTTCCGGCTTCAGGTAATGCCGACGACTCGGTGTCCGTGGTAAACCGCAGCTGCCAATGCCCAGTACTCTTTCTTTTGCAATATAATTTTCATGGGGTTTGGAATGTCTTTTAGTGCTGCCAGAAGGGCCGTCCTGGCTGTGTTTTCGTTTGAGCACTCGAGTAGTATATGCTTCAGCGTTTCCTCCTCCATTCTACAGTTATTGCAGGTTTCGGAGTCGACTAGTCGGAATCTTTTCAGATAGCTGTTCGTAATGATATGGCCGACTCTAGCTCTCGTAATGAAGGTCGCAATGTGGCGACTGACACCTCTGTACCAGTTAAGGCTCGTTTGGCTCGTACCAAACAGACAGCTCGAAAATCTACCGGTGGCAAAGCGCCCAGGAAGCAGCTGGCCACCAAGGCGGCTAGGAAAAGCGCACCCGCCACGGGAGGAGTCAAGAAACCCCATCGTTACAGGCCCGGCACGGTCGCTCTCCGAGAGATCCGTCGTTATCAGAAGAGTACAGAACTTTTGATCCGCAAGCTCCCCTTCCAGAGGCTCGTTCGTGAGATAGCTCAGGACGAGATTAGCTCGAGTTGTATTTTTGATTAGAAAGTTAAATTTTTATGCCAGTCTGGATTTGGTGATAAATTGTGCCTTTTTCCATGATTATCTTTTATTTGGTATTTTTTATGGGGAGACTGCAGGTGCAAGACAAGTTTTTATGTGGTAAAAGAAAGTTATTAGACTTATTAAAGGCATCACTGATCGTGAATCTTGCAGGCCATACTTTGTTGAGCTGGGTGTACTGTATGTTGTTTATTTATCTTGTACTCATTATTATGTGTAAAAGAAAATTTGTTTACTTATAGTAAGAGAAGTGATGTATATTATTATGGTACTAGAAATAATGGATTAATTTATGCAGAATATGGGTTAGGGTAAGCAAATCTCAGCAGAGTTATAAATATTTTGGCGTAAAACTTATTAATAGATTGCCATTATGTGCAAGAACAGTAACTAATAAGAAGTTCAAATTAGGCATTGATGATAAATGGCTAAAAAAAGCATTCTATAGCATAGCAGATTGTGGATTGTACAATGATATTAGTTATATGCATACTTTGATAAGTATTGTATGATTCCTGTATATTAGGCTTAAGCTGACAGTGTCTATACAAGTAATTTTTCACTAACAATAAATACATTATTATTATTATCATCATATATATGTTACAGCAGACTTTCTAGTTAAAAAAGTTGGTCTTTTGAACTTGTAGGAAATGTTAATTATATTGGGTCTTATTTTAATATATTGTGATTTTATTTTAAGAGTTGGGGTTTAAACTACTTCACACACAAATTATAGCCTTATATATATTTAAAGAATTTAGTAAGTGTAGTCCATAAAAACGATTTCATTGGTCCTTTCAGCTTCGAATTATCCAAGTTCTACTGTATGTAGATATTACTATAGGATACATAATTAATATATAATATAGTGAACCTTCGACTATCTATCAGTTTGGAAAGGTCACAATTATGAAAACTTATAATTGAATTGATCCTGGAAAACTAAGGAAGGGTTTATAGAATAGAATAGAATAAATTTATTGCAACAATTTTTATAACAGATAAAATACAAGATTAACTATGTTGCAAAAACAGCCCCAACAGGTTAAAACCCAATTACTGGGATGCCATATATAACAAAATAACTAAGTATGCCTAAAAAGAGGTTGTTTTAGAGGTTGTTCAGAGGGGGGAGGAGGTTATAAGAGGACTATGGAGTAAGCAGTGTAGAGGGGTGGGAGGATGACTTCTTCATTAAGAGTATAAAATTAGTTTGGATTTTCAAATTGATGTAGTTTGATCTCTATTATTGATATTGAATTCGCCAAAAGGGAAAGTGATAAAAAATAATTTAAAATAAACCAGAATTATATATATATATATATATATATATATATATATATATATATATATGTGACAATAGTGATATGATCTGAGTGATATTATAGCTTCTGTTAGGTTTTTGAATAGGTGATAATTTTTCCGTGACTACTGCTCTAGTTGTTTATGAACAGAGGAGAGGGGTTTGAATGTACATTGATTGAATACCAAACCTTTGGGTAAACCTTATTCTCATAATAAAATTTATCTTAGATTTAAAAAATGTTAATCGAAAGGTTTTAAAAATACAGCATGCATGTGCACACATATAGAAGAAGACTAACAAAGAATAAACGGAAGAGCGTTTGTTGTTGTTTACTGAAGGTAGTCAATGCTACTAGTCTAGTATCGTGGGGGGAAATCTAACTAAGTTAGCCTTAAATTTCTTTATTGTACCTATCAAGTGAATGTCAACTCTTTAGATTATTTGGCTATAGGATTTTATTTTAATCAACGAAATAAATTGTATAACACCATGAAGGACAGGGCCAAATCTCGAGATATTATGATCATTAATGTCGTAACTCTAGAACACTGGTGCCTGTGTAGCTATATGCATATTTTTTAAATACTTTTTTTTTATTGCTAAATACTTCCATTTATAAACATAATTTACATCTAGTAAATATTGTATTTTATATTGATAGTCCAATTAAGATAAAAAATAAAAACTATACTAAAACAACAAGAAAACTGTAATTTTTCACAGTTGGTTAATATTGTTTTCCTGAAATATTAACATTTTACATGGTTTTCAAATAAAATTAGTAATGAGTTTGAAAATCGTGCTTTAGTAGTACTCAAACCAGATTATTTATCCCTACTAGTTTTCCCGAAATATTGCAGTTTTATACTGTTTTGAAGTTGCTAGTGGGTTCCCATAAATTGGTATTTTTGGGATTCAGTAGAACTTAGTGAAATTTTTGTGAAATAAATATTTACAAAAATAATATAGGTTTTTGAGCTATTTCGGCGATCTACTGCTGTTAATACCGGAGAGAGAAAGATGTACACAAGTTGATTATGATATCGAACTGATTATTATAGTTATAAATTCAAATTTAGTTCAAGTGAACAATATGTATGTACTATCCTCTTCGTATGAACTTTATTCTCATGATTAAATCATACTTATATATTACGTTCGGCCTTCCAGATACTTAAATGTAATAAAAGATATTTATAATATATCTTGAAAACAAGAGTTTCAAAAAGAAAGAAAAAGGTCATGAATAAAAATATGTTTATTTGATTAAAATTTTGCTATTCATCATTAATAAACAAATGTTACTAATTGAATTAACCACCTAACCTAACCTAAAATATTAATTTTACAGAAATTGTCTTCCCTGTGCTGGATATAACCCGACTTGCAATGCGAAATAGTAATGTAAATACTGCATTATGTACGGGCAAGTCTGGGACACAATTGTTTTCTTTATTAAGGCGATATTTAGTACGAGAAACTTTAGCTGCTAACCAAATGCTCACACTGCGTATTGTTGTGAACATGTTAAGCCATCCATCTGGAGAAGGTCTTGTAATGGAACATAAACACTTCCTTCTCGCAGTCATTAGACAGTTGGTTGATACTAAAGCCTCTAAAAATCTACAGGTAAGTTATTTGTTTGAATTATACCATTTAAGTAAATACAGTAATTATGTGTTTATTTCTTAGTGTTAAATTAGTGTATATTTAATTTCACTTTACTTTTGTTGTTGACTAAAATGTTTTGTATAATAAGTGTCAAAATCTTAATTCTCAGCTACTAAAACATAATTAAAACGTTGAAAAAATTATGCAGCAGCTATACTGAATAAAATAAGTACAAACTCCAATAGAATAATAATAAATAATAAAAATTAAACAAAAAATATAAATACAGTAGAGTCCCGCAAACTCAGCGTAATGTGGACCGGAAGTGTGCCGAGTTTGTGAATTACCGGGTTATCGGGAATAAGGGCAAAAAATGAATTGTAATTGAAACACCAAAGCGGCGGCGATATCAAACGACTTTATCGATAGCGGTATCCCATTGTCGGCGGTGTAAAAACACCGTGGCGCCAAAGCGGCGAGTCAAACGACTTTTTCGATAGCGGTATCCCATTGTCAGCGGCGTAAAAACACCGCGGCATTGGCACCCGTCGGTATAGCAGACATACACCTGCAAAAACGTTTGATGGGCCGCTTTTTTTCCACGAATCAATTCAGTATACATTATGGAAAATATAACATTTCTTTTCAGTTTTCTTTGACGGGTTATGATCTACGCACAGTATATACAGTAAATAAAAATGAGCGAGTTATGAAAACGGAAGCGTATGTTGGTTTCGTTTGAGACGTGGTTAAATGTGTTAAAAAGACTTGACAGAGGGGAATCTGTAAAAAAGCTTTGTGACGAGTTTAACGTGGGAAAAGTACCATCAACGATTCGAGCGATCGAAGTTAATGCCTGCTTTGGGATCTGCCGAACTTTTACGAACATCGCTGTTTTTAGCAATATATTTTTTCCCGTCGGGAGTGCCGAGTAATCCGGACTGCCGGGTTATCGAGTGCCGAGTTTGCGAGACTACCGTAATAATATAATTACAATAACGAAGGTATATTTATTGGACACATTTTCTTCTATCATAAATAATAAATAAATAAATGAGAATAAGAAACAATTAAAATATTTTTATAAAAATACAACTAATTTTAACAAATGAATAATACAAATAATTTTTTAAATACTATTAATTAAAAGAGTCACACTAACATACAATTGTGAAACCTGGAACATGCGAGAGGTTCATTTTCTTTTTAGGGAAATCTATAACTCATAAACTTCTTACTTCTTTGAGTGAGCATTTTTTATAATGCCCTGATCCATTGGTTGTACAACTGAAGTCATGTTAAGGAGGGGGAAAAATAACCTTAACGTTGTTCATTAGTGGGATAGAGTTATGAGCGGTACAATTGTCAATAAACAAGATGATTTTTCTGTTCTGTTTTGGAAGGTTTTGTCGAGATTTAACAGCCAATCTTTAAACAGCTCTGCTGTCATCCAAGCTTTTTTATTTGATCTGTACTCGAGTGGTTTGGACTTTATGTTTTTAAAACATCTAGGATTAGCAGATTTGCCTATCATTATTAATGGCAACTTTTCGGTGCCATCCATATTGGCCCCAACCAATAAAGTCAGTCTTTCCTTACTGTTTTTTCCCCCACTGCAGCGATCTCCTTTAAAAGTTAACGTTTTGTCTGGAGTACATTTAAAAAACAAACCCGTTTCGTCTACGTTAAAAATGTCTTTTGCCGGGGTTTCTTCAATCATAAAAAAAACATCACCTTTCCAAACATTTGCAGTTTCTTGATTTCACACTCGCACTTTCACCACATACAGACTTAAAAGTAATGTTGTTTCTTTCCTTAAAACCATCCAACCAACCAGTACTCGCCTTGAAACCACTTTTTTCCAAACCAACAGCAAACTCTTCTGCCTTTGTTCGAACAAGGGGCCCAGATAATGGAATGTTTTTGTCCCGAGCTTGCTTAAACCACTTTAGCATACATTCATCCACTTCGGGATTATCTGGTTCTCTGGCTCTTTTGTGGTCCTTTCCACATCCACTCAAAGCACTGTTTAATATTTTCTCCTTATTTTTTAAAAAAGTAGACACTGTGGTGGGTGCTATCCCGTACTCCTTAGCAATGTCACATTTCTTCTTAAGACCCTCCACCTCACGAATAACAGCGACATTTTCACAAAATGTTAATGTCTTGTACTGAACGCGTGGTTTACTCAAAGACATTGTGATCACTCGCACAAACTAAAACTTTCAAAACACAAATGACTGACAAGCAGAGGCACACTACTGTAACAATGAACCGAAACTCAGCAGAACATCGATAATTTTATTTTTTTATTGTCTGCAGTAAGGCTCCGCCTACAGTTGGGCAAAGGCTAGTTCGCTCAGACTGGCAGCACGACACTAACTGTGTAACAGAGGAACCGCATCTCCTGACTGCATGTGAATCGGGGTGGTTTGGCCGCAATAAATGCGTCAGTCAGAAGACTCCTATTGGCTGGGGTAAAGTCGCACGTGCCATTTTTACTGCAGACACTCCATAGATAATTCTCAGAAGGCGATAGCGGGCCTGGGAATTCAAACACTTGTCGAAACAATAGTGGCTAGGAACAAAATAATTCTTGGAAGTCGGTCCCTTTGATACAAAAACTTTGAATTAAAGGCAATTTCAAATTAAAGACGTTTGAATTATCCAAGTTCTCCCGTATAAGCAATTAAAAAATACATCTAAATTACAACTTGGAGCTCAATAGACCCCTACAATAACTACATCATTTTCTTTACATTTAAATTTACTACCATTAATTTGAAACTCCTTTTCCAAACTGAAATTCTAATCGACAATAAACAGTATAAAGTTTATATTTTTTATGGACAATGATAGCAACTCTGTCATCTTTCTTATTAATCATAATGAAATTATTAGCTAAATTATACTCCTTTGCTCCTTTGTGTTAGAGCAATTAATATTTTCTTTACTAAAAACGTGTTAACATGCGGTTTATATTCAAAACAAATTTAATTCACTGATTTTGTTTGTTGCAAACTGAGAATTTTGGTGGATAATAATATTAAAATAATTAGTTTATTGTGGTAAATAGTAGAAGTGATCCTCTCCATGTACTCTAAAAGTTTTAGGCTTGTTGAAACCAAAAACATTACATTTGTTATTTTCAAACATGCTGTATTTTATTTTTTAAAATAATTCCTTTATTAAGGTGACTTATTACAACAACCACTTTACCAGCCTTTCTCAGATGAAGTCCATTGGATGTGAAATTACTTTTAGTAATGAAGTAAGATTTCACAATTTTAGATGACTGAATATTTTTGAAGCAGTTTAATGTATTTTTAAATATATTCCAATATGTTCAATGTGTTTTAAATTTTTTCCTTTGGCAATAGTTAGGAACAGCCTAATTTTCTGTAAAAATAAATTAAGTTATATAAAATAGGTTTATAAATGATAAACAATGTTATTATCTACTGTAATTTACTTGTACTATTTTGACAGATAGCAATTGCCACCCTGTTATTGAACCTTTCGATTGCATTTACACGTCTACATGATGAACCTTGCCAAGCCGAAGCTGTAGCCACCTTGAGTCTCATTCTACCATTACTCCCAGACCCAGAAGCAATGTTGCGAGGCTTGGTTGCTTTAGGAACTATAATCCATAGTAGTCCAAATCTAAAAGAAGAAGTTCCTCCTGACACAATATCTAGGTTACGTACGTTTGAAAAACTCACATCTGACAATTCAAAAGCTAAAATTGCTGCTTGTTCATCGCAGATCTTAGCATTATTCAATGGACACGTAAGTATACAAATGTGATTTCAAAACATAATAGTTCCATTTAGTATCAACTTGATATTAGACATGTGTTTGTACCTGATATGCTAAACTAGTATGCAGTGAAATTATATTTTGTATAATTTTAATTAATAGATACCGTAAGTCAGTTGTAGCAAAAATACATGCGTGGTTGACCCCTCAGGTGCTCATCTGTAGTGAGTACAAGTGTAGCAATCCGAGATATCCTAGATGGATATACACTTTTATTCATCTAGTCTTGGGTTAGATATTCATATTTCCTTTCAGGTCATTTCATCAATTCTTGTACTTTTCCAACCCTGATACTATTAGAGCATTTGAGGGCTATTTGTCTGTATTTCTCGCTACTTTTTTCTAGGCAATGATAACTGCAAGGTTTTTGCTTCGAGGCACATGTACATAAAAACATGTACCTTGTTCCCTCATTCTTAATCAATGTTGCAGAATCTTTGACTTGCTAAATCGTTACTTAAATGTCTACTCTTATACTATTACATTATAAAAGTCATGCTTATAACATTTGTGTACTAGTTCCTGGTTGTTATATCTTTCATGGACTAAAATACTTTTTATATATCTAAGGTGATTATGACTGAGTGGTTTTTCATCTGTAAGTAATAAGAAAAAATAAATCTCTTACTATTGTTGTTGTTGTAAGAACTTAATTTCGTAGTTTCAATATATATTCTTTGTCATTTCATTTTGTAAACTGAAACTTTACTAACAGTTTTATGGTATTTAGTAGTTTCAAAATGGCAGCTAACAATCTAAAAAAATCAGCTTTTGCTTTTGCCATGATTAATATCATGTTTTAACAGTTGTAGAAAAATGTTGTAACAAACTTCTTTTGGCCGTAAGCCTCACCTAAATTGTTTTTTGTTTAGTCTCTATAATCATGGAAGTATCAAGTTTTATTGAAAATAGGCAAAAATGTATTTCTTAATGAAGAGGGTCTTTTCTTGAATGAAGAGATTAGTGAAAACAGGATGAGCATCGGATCAGCTGTTGGTATGAAAAGATGGCATTCGCAGAGAGTGTCAGTTGCCGGGTGTCAGACTGCGAGTAAGAGATTACCTGTCGGATTTTAGTTTTCTAAGATTTGCATCAAATCAAGCTTGACAATACTCAGGAGGAAACCATTTGAAAGATTCAACAGGCTTTTGGCGATGATGCAATGGGCTTCTTATAAATTAAGGAGTGATTCAACTATTTCAAAGATGGGCGTGTGTTGGTAGAGAATGTCTTATATTTTGGTAGACTCTTGACAAGCCGAAATCATAAAGTCATTGACCGTGGTGACTTAGTTATAAGCATGGAGTTTGATACATGAAGGCTATGATTACTGAGTTGTGGGTTTATGGGTGTGATCCAGAAACCAAATTGCAATAAATATTCCTATGGAAATTTTCAACACCCTCAGGCCAGTAAAGCACGGCAGGTGCACAGTGTGGTCAAAGTGTTGTCCATTTTCTTTGACTCTCATTGGATGGTGTAATACAATTACGCACCACAAGGCCAAAACATTACTAAAGAGAATAAATTTGGAGGTCTTTTGTAGCCTTCATAATTCTGTCTGAGATCGAATTTGTGGGTGTCGAAGGCTTGGCAGATTGATCATGACTACACCACTTCATTCCTCAAATTTGATTGAGAATTTCTTGTCCAAACAAGGAGCACTCCTATGGTAGGTGAGGGTGTAAGCTCTTCTGACATAACTCCTTGTATTTTCACTCTCTCACATATATGTAGTATCGAAAAGTCGTCAAAAAATAAATTTTGAGTTTTGTGGATACAGTAGACTCCCTCTAGTTTGGCCACCTCGGGACTGGACCACCGGCCGGACTTCAAAATGGCCGGATTATCCGGATGTAGTATCAAAATTTAAAATATCCCTATTAAATGCATTACCTATGCTTAAGAATCAACAAAAGACGTTGT
The DNA here is from genome assembly GCA_963513935.1 of Aphrophora alni. Classification (NCBI taxonomy): domain Eukaryota; kingdom Metazoa; phylum Arthropoda; class Insecta; order Hemiptera; family Aphrophoridae; genus Aphrophora; species Aphrophora alni. Next base: position 32,027,527 of record OY740774.1, on the reverse strand, counting down.
TTAAACATTTTTACAATTTTATGTACTTACCAATGAGAAGATTTTGACGTCTCTTGGTCGAATTGTCATGTTGTACCACTCATAGATACGTTTTTGCAACACATATTAAAACGTAAATACCGATACCGTACTAAGGATAAAACTGAACAGAAAAACACATTACAGTACGTACTGTAAAAACAAACCAGAAATGTATTTGAGGAAATTACTGTACAACACGTATTACTTGTCTCATAACCTATAAAAATTAAAAGAAATCTGTTATTTTCTATTATTTTCCATTGTCACAAACGTATGTTTACATTTTTCATTCATTTTAGAAAACATTTTTCTCACAGCTAACTGGCACACGTACAACTTACACTTACAGTACTCACAACGTTCACTCCCGAAAACAGTCCTACATACTAAACAGCAAAAAAACATTCACACACGAAATTACAGATCATTCAATCTCATTATACAGTACATACTACATATAACCAAACCGTTTGTCACAGGTTAAGTGCTACCGACCAATTACAGGCTCGCCCGTAAACTAAACTGACATATTGTACAGTACAGTAAATAGTTTACTGTGCAGTACTTCTACGGCCGGAGTAGACTAAACATTCAAGATAAACGTGACGTGACATTCAAGGTGACGTGGCGGATATAACTCACCCTCCTAGGACCGGCCGAACCATCAAGCGGCCGATCCAACCGAAGCCGAAATAGAGGGCTTGTACTGTATATCTATTGTCAGATCCTCCGAATCAAAAAAAGTGGTTTTTAGAATCATGTCTGTGTATCTGTTGTCTGTTTAGTTCTTTACAGCCCCAATGTGAGAAGTGACTTTAATCAAATTGTGTATGTGGGCATATTTCGACCATTTCACATTTTTTTTTTTTTTATAATTCAAAATTTGAGGATAGATGCGTTAAGTAAAAAAAAAAAAAAAATATATATGATGACCCTCTAATGACTCAAACAAAACACACTGACCATCATCTCATATAAAATGTCAGTTTGTCAGTTAGTAAAACACTGAAATGTCGTCTGAAAAAGACTAAATTTCTTAAAATTGTTTCTACCAATTTTGTTCAATTTTTTAGTAAAATGTGAAAATTAATAACCCAAATCCGTGTGGAAAATTACAAGCAAAAAATTATTACAGTTCAGGAATAATTGACAAAAACAAAAATGAACCTTCTGTCATTAAAAAGTTTGATTTTAATCAAATACAATTTACACTGAGTACACATTTATGGTACAAGCGTAGCCAGTGTAGGCCGTATTTAAATATATCATTAGATATATATCATTCGAATGACATTTTTGGTAACAAATAGTTGCGGTTGTTTTTTATATAGTTTTGGGGATGAGTGAGTGAATAAGATTTGCAATGTTTTTGGACTATTTTTCTTCAAGCTGCATATGAGGATCTAATTGTACTGAAATTTAAAATCTGACAGATGTTGAGATTGTATAACTCCAGCACTTACAGGTTACCAGTAACTGAGACTCTATGCAGGCAGGTAAACATAATCACCTTACTAGAGATTATCTTTCATTTTTTATTTGTTTCCATGTGCAAAATTAGAGTCAGATACTTTTTAAAGAACTAAAGCCATATCTACAAAACGGCGAAGAATAGATTATAGGTTATTGTAAATATTTAACTAGCCTAGTTTACTCCTATATATCACTCCATAATACGTAAAAATGTGCTGTTTATAGAAGTTTTACAATATTATTTCACTGTTTCAGTGATTTATCAGCAGAAAACCAAAGCTTGAACAGGTTTAAGAAGAATTCTTTGTGATATGAGAAGTTTGGCTTTGCTTTGATTTTATTTTCATTATTCATTGAATTGTTTAGCAATAGTATAATTGATTTGTAAATTATATGAAGCATTTGTAAACCTTTATCACATTATTTGTGTTATAAATATATTCCGATTAAAAATTGTGCCATAGAAAACAACATATTGTCAGTTTTTTAATGACAGTATTAAATATATTATATAGTTTAAATAATTCAGGTTTCTTCTATTAATATAGTCTATTTATAAAGATTCTTACAGAAAAAAAGCAAAAGTGTTGCTTAGATACAGGTTTGTAGCTAATATTCTGAAAGTTTTTATATTTAACTTTACTAATAATCAGTAATATGTTTCTACACTCCCAAACAGACTAACTTGAGGCAGAACAGGCAGACTCTCCATTTAATAATTAAACACTTTAAGTTTGGCTGTTTGGCAATCTAAGAAAGAGTTATTTCTATTGATAATGTAACGATAGTAGTTTTAATATTTCTGTGTGTTATAATACATTTTTTGTTTACTGTGAATATTCATACATATACAAAAAAGTGGGTAATCAATAAGAATTAGGCTTTTACTTTTTTTACATTCATTTTTGAAATTTTTACCTGCGATATTAAAAACATGGTTAATGCTCATGATTTAAATATAACAAAAATTCTAATTTGTAGGACCAATATTTAATCCTTCAATTATGGAGATTACCTTCAATAGCTTCATATTTCCTTTAATACCTCTTTTCCTTTCATTTTTATTTAAAAAAACGCAATATACAAAAAAATTTCCAGTTTAAATTTCATATTGAAATTATTAAAAAAATTATTCTCATATTATTTTCACTTGATAATAGCTGGATCAAGTTAACCTTCATTTTGTAAACTTCTTGAGATATATTTTAAAACTAGTTTGTAAATTGACTTGTATTTTGTATACTGGAATTGTGGATTTTTATAGGAAATTCAATTTTCCTCTCTTATTTTTTTGTCAAATATGAGTTTAAATAAAGGGGCAAGAGGTGGTCAAACAAGTGATGAATGGTTTTATATTTATATTGACACAAAATGGATTCTTTTAATATTGAGTTTTGAATTCAAGAAATTTTTGCAGACTAATATAATTTTTGGATACGATTTTACCTGGTTAGTATTTATAGTTGAAATGCTCATAATCTTTAATAAATAATTAAATAGATATAATATGTTAATAACACATAATAATACTTGGAATATTTACGATTATATATTTAAAACACAATTATTATTTTGTGTAACATTATCGTTTTGGCAAGTGATGCTACTCATATTCATTTAGTGTGGTATTTATGTTTAGTTTTGAAGTTTTCTATGGTACATTTTATATATTTGTTATTACTTGAATGAAGCATTTAAAAGGAGGAATGAAAACATTGTAGGCTGAGCTGCTCACTTGTATTTTTTCAATAAAAAATGTCTTACAAATTTTGTGTTTTTTATTTTTGTAATACAATGGCGATTGAAGAACTGTGTTTTTAAGAAAACAGTTATTTACAACAAGAGGTAGATCTGCATTTAAAATTTTTTTGCATAATATGATTTTTTTTTTATTGATCAATTTTGTATATACAGTAGACTCTCATAATCCGGACTATTGTAGTGGACGGCCGGTTCGGATTTCGAAAAATTTGGATTTCCCGGAGTCGGAGATATAACGGCCGCAGGACCAATACGAGTGGTAATAAGTCGCACATGCAATCGCTATCGGCCCATGCCAATACCCAACGACACTTGTTACACTCTCACACATTAACTAATGGTACTGTTACTGTAATGTACATAATACAGTATTGGACTGCAATTAAGTAAAACATGGGGTAGGGTGTGTCAATTACTTCAGCCGCACGGAAACTTCCACTGCTCGTGAATCATTACAAAATACGTCATTCGTGCAATGCGGAAGATCGCATGAAAATTGAAGGTGCTAAAGCGGCAAATTGTTACTAAAAAAAATTTTACCGTCCGGTCCGGATTTTCGTGATCCGAATTTATGAGAGTACTGTATTTGATCAAGACACATTTAAATTCTTAGCTGTTACTAGATACTTGTGAAAACTAGTTTCTTTACAATAACATTTCCAGTAGATCAGGTGTTGATGGTTGTTTGACATGAGTTTTGTGTGTGTGTGTCAATTGTATTGTACTTTTATCATATCTTGTAATTTTGATATTGAATTGTTGGTAAGAATTCATTGTTGTTGTTATCCAACATAAATAGTTACAGTGTTGGTTTGAAAACTGATCCAATTGTTGGGTTGTCATATTGTTGGACACCACCTAGGCATTAACTATGTGGAATAACTGTAAACACAAAAGCAGACAAAGTAGCAAAGGAAGCTCCAACAGTTGCCAGTTGTGCAGCGAGTTATTGCATCTAACTTTTTATCTGTAAGTAAACAAGTTTTGCACTGTCAGTAGGAGCAAGAATGGAGGCCTTGTTCAATAAACTGAATTAAGTAAAAAATACTGTAGATCTGTGGAATATATCAGTTGGTGCCAGTTGTTGAGAAAAATTGGTGATTACTAGTCTTTGTGTATTGGTCATTCCATGATAACTCGTGGATTTCTGATGGAACTCAGGAATCTGCCACAATACCCATTCTGTCAACTTGTTCTAATGGTAGGGACTTCCTAAAAGAGTGTGTTGTATTGAGAGGTGTGCATATGACATTTGTTCTACCCAATACAAGTCATATGATGTAAGGGGACAATCCTGGGAAATATTGGGGAAATATTTTAAGTTGTTAAAAAATTCCTTAAGATATGACCATAATTTTATTAAAAAAATTGGCCACTTTTTGGGTGGCAATAGAACAAATATATTTCAAAAATAACAATTTTCGATTTAGACATCTTGAACCATATATAGATATCTTTATTCTAGATGTAGGTGAGGAAGTGAAAATATGCCTCTTAATATACACAAAAAGAAACATGAACTTTGATATTCCGAAGGATCCAAAATTTTTTCATCTAGTCTTGGGTTAAATCGTCCTTTCATCTTTCTTATCAGGTCTGTGTTGATCAACTCTTTTTCTCTTCTGACCCTGATGCTGTTAGAGAATTCCAAGGATAGGGACCTTTTTTCTCATACATTGTCTTCAACTTTTGAAGTCCTCAGTGGCTCACTATAATGAGTGCAGGCTTGGCAATTTTGAGAGATCAATAATTGATATTTACTATTTTTACTTTGTCTTGGGTTAAATCTCTTTTTCAGATACCCTCTCAGGTCTCTTGTGATAAACTTTTGTTCTTTTCTGATTCTGACGGCATTGGAGAAAGGGCCTCTTTGCTTATACATTGTGTTCTCAATTTTTGAACCCCTCAGTGTCTCACTAGTGAGTACGGGTTTGGCAATCCCTAGAGATCTTAGCTGGAACTTTACTTTTTTTTAAACTGCCTTAGGTTAAATTCCTTTCTTTCATCTATCCTATCAGGTCTCTCTTGACCAACTCTTTTATTCTTTTGAGCCTGACGCTATTGGAGGTTGGAAGGGGTAGAAGTCTTTATTTTATGCTCTTTTCTTATAAGCTGATGATGACCCAAAAGTTTTTGTATTTGATCAACAAGTGGAAAAAATGAGAATATGCGGGTAGTGAAGTGAAGGTAATTTGGTAATTTGACTACGGGGGTGCAGAAGGGTCAGATAAAAGGTGTATGTTGTTGAAGTTGAAGTTTTTAAGTTATTTTGTTTTAGTTTCGATTTGTTGATTTTATGTTAAGAAACACATTCACCTTTTTTTGTTAAGGCAATAAAGACTGTGTAATTTTTCGCTTTTAATAAATTTCTAAATAATAAAACTATTGAAAATTAGCTTTCTACTTATAAAATTCAAGTACATTTTCATTATAATAAAAAAGTAAAACATAATTACTCACAAAATGAAAACTTATGTTCTACATGTAAAATATATGGACTTTAATATGTTGCTTTTATATTTGGTCACAACTTCAAGATTTTCAAGTTTTACCAAAAATTGTTTCTTAACAACTTAAATAAATTTCTAACTTTAATATGTACTCTAATAAAATTCTTATATTCTCAGATTTTTTATGGATTAGTTCTTAGACAGATCTAAAAAGACTAATTATGACTTTTAGTTGGGAATTTTGAACAGAGTACAATATTTAAAATCGGTAAAATATAACATTTTGCAGTGCAAATGATCAAAAGCGTACAGCAACAGTTTTACTCAATAAGATATAATTAACACTTACCACAAATTAGTTTGGTCTGGTACAATTGCATGCATAAGTGGGGGGGGGGGGTGTATGAATTAGTTTATATTGACAGCCAGAACATGTTTGTTGCATCTGTTTCTGAGGTTTTACAATAAATATCTGGTAGTAACATATTTTTTGATTGATGAACAGGCCTACCAACTGTAGTTTGTTCAAAAAATAAATGCAATTATCAGATGATTTATATAACTGTATAAATTAATAGTTTAGTTGGAAGATAAAGAGGTTGTTACGTATTCGGGGTTTTTTTATAAGCGGTACATAAACATTGCATAAACTTTCTCACTCACTCTTTCATAATACCAAGCAAAAGTTGGTCGGTACCATCAAGGTACTTACCCAACCCCATCATACAATGTAATACGAGCAGATCCTTTAAATGTAATATTCAAAAGTTGATCTCTTGGACCTTGCATGAAATGTTACATTCATGCATTCATGATAAGGAAAAGTGCCTTATCCACTAGAGTAAGTTTGTTTAAATAAAAGAGTTGTTACACAGGTTTTCTGAAACTCATAAAATTGTGTATATCACTACTTTATTGGCGTCGGGGTAAGTCCTAGCGGCATTGCAGGCCTTTTAGACATGTTAAATTTATTAAAATATATTTGTCATCATAGATTAGTGGGGTTGGTAGACTACTATTACACGCAGAATTTAAAACTGCAAATTTGTATCTAATTTAGTGTATTATAAGTTGAATAACAGTCGAGATATGAACAAAAAGCTGTTGAAAATTACCACCATTCAACATTTTCAATTTCATTTTAAAAAATTTCAATAATTTAACTATACCAAATTTTAAGTTTTTATATTAATTTTTATGGTTGCTGTTATGCTTAAGGTATACACGAGACAATAACGGATGGACCGACGGTATGTTTATATAACTTTTCGGTTTTCTGAGGTGATTAAATTTGAAGATCAGTGAAAAAGGTCAATTGTGGCAAATGCGAAAATCGATCCATAATCAAAGCTTTTATTTATATGTTTAGAACGGGCCTAACATGCTTCACTTGTGTCATTGAAATAAACGCATTGAAATAATCGTATTTCATTAAAAGTTTTGGTTACATTTTTTGAATTTTGAAAGGTTCCCTCGAACAATTTTAAGTGAACAAACCAGTGAAAAATACAACAAATAACTTTAATATCGGGTTAAAATATACCTATATACCAAATTTATATACAGACGACGGAAGGTTGACATCCCCCAGACGACATTTTTGCAATTAAGGGATCTTAATACGATCATTTCTATAAAAAAATGGACATATATTTTTATTCCATCACATTATTTGCCCTATTGTATATATGCAATAAAGTAAAAATGCTTGACTTTAAAATAGCGTAATTATTACTTGAATGTGAGTGAGTGGGAGGAGAAAGAGATTCCAACTTCCATTTGTTTATCGTGACACATTCTGCATTTATTGTTAAAATCTGTGTTCTGGTGGGATTTGAACCACAGATTAGTTGAGCTTGCCAACTTCCACTGCTGCCAACCACAGTTGGTTTAACGTGGGCCCTTCTACCGCTATTGTACGGAAAAAACTTGTGTTCTTGGTAGTGATTCGAACCACAGATTTAGTGCAGCTCTTCGACTTCCACAGTTACCAACCACTTTTGTTTAAAGTGGGCCTCCTGCCATTATGTATTAGAAAAAACTTGTACCCCCTTTTGGGATTGGAAACACAGGCTTTATTGCAGCTTGCCCAATGGCACTGTTACCAACCACCGTTCATTTTCAGTATGCCCTCGTGACGCTATTGGACAGAAACACTTTTTTCCTTGGTGGGATTCATATCATAGACTTAGTACAACTTGTCAACTTCCACTGTTACCAGTAGTTTGTTTAAAGTGGGCTCTCCTGCCGTTATAGCACAGACAAAATCTTGTGTCCTTAATGAAGTTCGAACCACAGACTTAGCTTGATTAGAAAACTGCGACTTCATCCTTTTGAAAACTGGTTGAAAACGAATTTCTGATTGGTAGATTATTTTCAGATTTAAAATTCATAAAATCCAATGGATTTAGTGGGTCTTGGTCCTAACTTTAAATGAATTTGTCTGTTAGATTTTTCATCCAAATCGATATTAAAAATGTATTTCTTACATAATATATTAAGAAACCACTGTCAATTCATTTTGGTCACCTTCCATTAAATTATATCCCTTAAAAACATTTGATTGCTTAAATTTTCAAAATTGTAATTATTTTTCATAAAATAAACAACAGACTCAAAATAATCCTGATAGAACATCAATGCCTTGGTAAAAAATAAATTTTTGTTTAAATAAGGTCGAAGTTCTCTTAATTTTTTCATGAACTCGTCATTAGCAAAAAATGTATTTGATGAAATCTAGTTTAAATGACTGCGGTGAAGATAGTTTTTGTTAAAAAAAGTTATTTCTGAAAGGTAATATCCTATTATTTCCAATGTTGCTCACTGGTTTAGGTCATTAATCATCACATTTCAGCAAAATTTATTGAAACACCCTTTTAAAACAGATCCTTTTTTTAGTGTTTTACGTATAACTAATGAACCGGTATATTTATAGAGATACGCTTTGGTCGTTACTAAGAAACTTCATTTTAGAAAAAAATTTATCAAAATTTTGTTAAAGTATAGTTAAAATAGAGACATTTTTGCATAGACAGACACAAATATTATATTTGGATTTGTATTTGAGCGGTTGAAAAATTTAAAGCTATATTTAACACAGTTTAAGTTATACGTTTTAGTTGGATTATAGCAGAACAGATATTTAAATATCAATTCTCTACAAAACTTTAAATAACCACTTATAAATCAATTCTGTGTATTTTGAATTAATTTACATCTGCTCAAACAAATTTGCTGGAAAAAATTTTGCACTAAATTCTCTAAAAATTATAAATAAATCTCCTAAAATAAATAACTAATATTAACAGAACATTTACACCTAAGTAACAAATCAAGTTTTGTGTGTGTTCATGACTTTACACCATTAATACAAATTAAAAATGTCAGGAAGCTTTGATGTTTTCAAGCTCTGGAATGCTGACACTCATGACAACAGTGTCTAGTTTATTGCCTACATGACAGATTGAAAATCAAGGAAATAAATCACAACTCGTTCACTGTGTCATCATGACAGCGACCATTTTGTCTACTAAATTAATGTTCGTGTCTGAGAGTGTTGTTCTACTGCAATATTTAACCCAATTATGCAGTATTGTTTATATTTCTTGTTTCTGTTTTAGGATGATTTGTTTAGACTATTTTGTGAAATAAATGTCGGAAATTAATTTATATTAATTAATAATTTTTCATACCTAATATGTTTTAATTATTCACTGATATTTAACGTAGAAATGTTAACTATTGTGATCTCCCTCTATGTACACTGACCCTACCAATTAGAGTGATAATAGTTAAGTTTTTGATTTAATATGTTAGATTAGATTTGAATGGTTCCTAGGGATCCGAAAGCTGAAGACCTCTTGACATCAACCAGAGGTTTGTTGTGCTTTTCTTAGGCATATTCAGGCCGACTGATTCATGTACAAGAGCCCCAAGAGTCTGATAGAGTAAAAGAGATGCATACTTTTGGTTACTTATATTTTTTAAATTTCTTAATATTTTGTTAATAATTATTTATGATGTTTGGTTTTATAAGTGGTTTAAATTAAGATATCATTTGACCCATGTTTACATTTGAGAAATTCGAGAATCAAACCTTGACACCCTGATTTTGAAACAATCTGATTTCTGAAATTACACATAATATTAAAAGGAGATTATTACACGTGATTTATTAGTTGTGCATATTACTGTATAATTCTACTGCAATAACCCTGTGGGTTTAAGATGGATGCAAATTGAATAGTCTTCGCTCTGGGCTGAAATGTCAGTACTACTAATAGTTATTTCCCACAAAGAGGACTCAGCTCAAAGGGCTGTACAGTCTATTAAGTGTGAGCCAACAGCAAATCCGATATAAGGCAATCACATTAGATTAATGAAGAGTCTAGTTTATAGCTTCAATGATTGTTTTTATAATTGTAGTTTTAATTGTACATACAGTCCTGAAAACATTTCACTCATCATTTTTTTTTTTCAACTACACAATGTATACATGGTTGGACAAATGTCTAGAATATATAGTTTTTTACTTCAGCCTTTAGTTTGACCTGGTCATGGGTAGTCCCGGACTAAGAGTAATGTACAATGTGGGAAAAAACTGTGTCTAAAAATTAACAAAATATATTTTCATTTAACTTTTTTACTTGCCCAGAATTCAAAGTATAGGGTAAGTTTAGTTTACATAACCTAACCTAACCCTAACCTAACCTTTTTATTTACCCAGTATACAAAGTATAGGGTAAGTTTAGTAATCACAAAAATTTAAGATTCCGTTTTTTTGACAGATCTTCACGTTTTATGTCTTAGAAAACCGATGAAGTGATTTTCGTGAAGTCCGTCCGTTATTGTTGTTGTCGTCGTCTGTACTTAGGCATGATAGCGGCCACTTAATTTAAGATATGAACATGAAATTTATAGGAGACTATAAGGTGGTAATATAGAACCCTATCGAAATAAAAAAAAAATTGGATTAAAAATGTCAAAGTAGGTATTTTAAAATGTTCTTTTGTTCATGTCTTGTTTGTTACTCAACTTAAAAAAAACTAAATTAGATCAAAATTTGCAGATTTCAATTACACATATATTGGCATCAACCCTCCTTCTCTTTGATGACAAATAGTGAAGTTATTGTCAAACATTAAATTTCAAACCCTGATTTCCAAAGAAAATACGTACCTTACTAGGTCTATCAACATTACCTACAAGGCTTTAAAAACAACTTTTTATCTTTACATATAGAGGAATTGTTTGTATTACATTGTATGATGCTGCTTAGTAAGCATTGGATGGTACCCGTTAACTTGTTTTAAATAAAAATATAATTATTTTTACATGCTGAAATAGTACTCATTACATTGATTCTTGTGATGGGAAATTTAAACAATTTTCTTAATAAACTGAGGTATGATGAGAGTATGGAATATATTAACTCAATCTTGTTTGGAGATAAAAACTCAGAAACACATGATCTGAAAAGTTGTTTCCCAATTTATTATCTGGATAATATAAAACTTAATGCTCCTGTGCAGTTGCATGAAACAAAGGTTGCATTTTCGAAAAAGAACATTTCGAATTCGGTAGATCTGACCTAGTTTTACAGATCTGATCTACAGACTACAGTGCAACAAGCGGAAACCATATTTAATATGAATTTATTTAACAAAACAGGATTTTTACGCAGATTTTCCTGTAACAGTTTCCTTGTTTACAGAAGTTACCTTGTAACATAATTTCATATTTGGCTTCATATAAATATACTGCCTGAATAAAATGCTAGAGTTCAGTAAATTAGAGAAATAAATTGCTAGTGGGAACATGTTTGGTTAATCTGTGTCTGAGGTTTGAACAATAAATGTCTGGTAGTTAAATTAAACTTGTGTCCTGTATACAATCAAACAGTTCTGCCAACATGTGTTGAAAAATAGATGTAATTACACACGGTTTTCAAAAACATCGAACACAAAATTATTCAGGGGGTAATTTTATTTATTTCACTAGCATTTGTTACACCTGGTGGTGGTATTAATGGAACACATTTCCATTGTGTAATTACAACAGTACATCAACTGGAAATTTCCGTTTGTTCACAGTACTTTAAAAAATAGATAAAAAAAAAAGTTATGCAGCAAGATCGTACAATGTAATAAGAGCTGATCTTCTAAATGTAATGTCCAAAAGTTGATTTATTAGATCTTGTAGGAATTTTAATTGATGTTAACTATTAGTGTAAGTTTTTTCAAACAGTTGTTACAGAGGTTTTCTGTATATCACTACTTTCTTGACATCGGCAAGGTTCTAGTGGGCCTTGTAGATGTATATATATATATATATATATATATATATATATATATATATATATATATATATATATTGAAAAGTCTAAAATTGCTTTGCTCGTGTCAGTGTTCCGGGCTTGTAGGGCCTCAAAAATATGCATATATGGAGTCTTCACTAGCTACGCTCGTGTTGGTGACTCGACACTGCGGATTTCGTAATTGTACAAATATCATATTTTATTGGGAGGTGAGGGTTATAAATTATTGGACATTATTCTCACTATTGGTTATAGTAGAGAGTTGAGGTTTGGATCTATTTCATGCAGAATTGAAATCTGAATATTTTTATGTACTTTATAGTGTGATAGAATAAAACTTGAACATACACATTTTCACAAATAGTATGTTTATTTATTCAACCGTTTCAATGATGCAAGAGTAGACTCTTCAGTGATGCAAGAGTTACAATAACTAAACTATATCCATTAAAAGTTTACTAATTGTAACAATACTGAAGATGTCTACTTGGTCGTAGAAACATGGCTGCATAAATAAACTTACTATTTGTGAGAATTAGTGTTCAAGTTTTATTTTATCAAGTATACCATCTCGCAAGTCAAGCTCAATATTTATTTATAATATAGTGTGATATAAGTGGAATAGCACAAGAGATATGACGAAAACATTGTTTTTAAATGCACTCAATTTTAAGATTTTCAATTCGACTAAGCATAGGGAGTTAAATATGCCACCTACAATCATCATGGGAAATTACTCCTTCGAAATAGTGGAGAGGTTCACTTATCTGGGATTTATAGTGGTTGGAGCATTAACATGTCAGAGAAATTACAACGTGGATGTTGGCAGCAAATAGAGGACGACTAACGTACTTTCCAGATACACTAGGGATGGCTTTACAAAACAGATCCTGTACAATTCCTTAGAGCACGGATTCCTAAGAAAACAAATATTGTGAATGAGCAGAAAAAAATAAAAAATATAATTTGTACCAAAATGTTTTTTAGGAAGTTTTTAAATGACCAAAATAATACCTTCTCTCACTCACTGTTTTTTTTAATTTTTAAAAATTTATATTATAGTAGTCACTATATATATATATATATATATATATATATATATATATATATACCGTATATATATATATATATATATATATATGGTTTTATATATATGGCAGTAGTCACAATTAATTTATATTATTTCTATTTTTTAATGGTGTTTTATTCAAGTGTACAGTTCCTATAGTATTATATTCTGTTAATTCAAGGTCTACAAGTATTGTTGGCTGTCGGATCTCAAGCTAGGCAGTAGTCACAATTAATTTATATTATTTCTATTTTTTAAAGGTGTTTTATTCAAGTGTACAGTACCCATGGTATTATATTCTGTTAATTCAAGGTCTACAAATATTGTTGGCTGTCGGATCTCAAGCTAGGCACTAGTCACAATTAATTTATATTTTTAAATGGTGTTTTATTCAAGTGTACAGTACCCATGGTATTCTATTCTATTAATTCAAGTCTACAAGTATTGTTGGCTGTCGGATCTCAAGCTAGGCAATAGTCACAATTAATATCTATTAATAATATTTTTAAATGGTGTTTGATTCAAGTGTACAGTACATATGGTATTATATTCTGTTAATTCAAAGTCTACAAGTATTGTTGACTGTTGGATTTAATAGGCAGTAGTAACATTTAATTATAGAAAAATTTGTTGATTACTTTAAAACTTCCAAGAAGCAATGTCTACTGTTTACAGAACCACTACAGTCTGTCTCATGTAACTTGATAGCAATGGTTGGACATTCGATGTGTACTGGACATTTAAATTTAGCGGGATACACTGTAGTCGTTTTTCAACATATTACTTAGTATTTGATATTTTTAGGAAACAATGAATTATGTTTTAATTAAATAGAATTTTGAATTTTCAGTTATTGCGGATATTAAAATCTTATATTGCCTAAATTGATGTGTACAGATTTTCATGAAACTATTAAACTCACATGTCCTATTTAGAATTCCTTAAAAATATATTTGAGAATAGAAATTAATACAAATAAATTACAATGTTCTTTTACCCGCTGCTTGTTTTTAAACTTATAAAATACTACAAGAGTGAAATATTTGTTTACCTGGATGAGTTGTTTTAACTTGTAAAACTAAAATACACGGAGAATTTTGAATTTTGTTTAGGCCTTCATCCTTCATATTTTAAGAGAACGGCTTGTTCTACATTCACCTTGTAAACGATCTAAACTTTTCTGTTTCCTATCGCATCAGATGACATGATCACGTAATGTACCAGTGGCGCTTGTAAATTGCAAGCAAATCTTTGCTGCTGGTCAAATGAAAGACTTTTACAAAAGGAAATGTCTGTACAGTGCATTATGAAATGCTACAGTTTTTAAACAGAGTAACAATAATACAAATTGTTTTACCTTTGTAGCACCTTTACACCAGATAGAGCTTCGTCTGAAGTAGGGAAATCGGAAAAGAGTCATTACTGGTAGTCATCATTGAGGTTAATAATGAAATTTTCAACAATTCCTGGCGTTGGAAACTGCACTCGTTTATTTCTTCATTTTAGACACGAAGAAATGAAGATTTTCCATATCTCCAACGTTACTCTCAAATTACCTTTTTTCTAAAAGTTTACGAACTTCTTTTATCTCAAATATTTTATTATTCGAGGCCACATAAATTTTATCTAAGACCACACTAATTTTATCGGTTATAAATTACAATGATATGGCTGTAAATTATGGAGCACTGTACAATAATTCATTTTAGCTATTTAGTCAACTCTGTATGTAATGATTTGTTATATTAGATACTAAGTCTAAAATTTGAATTTTTAACATATTGCCATCACAACAGACATTTTTATTCTGTAGCCACTCAATTATTATAGACTTTTTGATAGAAATACTCTGGACTTTTTTCAACTTTGACGCTAAGATAGGATATATAATCCATTACACTCTTTGGCTCAATCATCATTACAAGATTTTGTAACTATTCTTCACTACTCGTCATTTGCTTGTATTCTAGACTGTATTTTGAATGAAAAACCCATTAACCTGCTGGTAGAAAACACAAATCACTTCTTACGGGTTAGTCTTTGACCTTTACCGGTGAGATTGTTTTACGTCAACTGTTAACCCTCATAAAAAGCCATCTTTGTACTATTTTGTGAATTTATTAAAATGGTGGTTTTAAAATTAATATTGATTTTGAACTCTTGAACTATTATTTAAATGAAAATTGCACAGCTTTATGGGCGCCAGGTAGCGTTAGCTTACCAATTTTGAAAAAAGAAGTTAATTATTGTTATCAAAATTTCTCAGGATCGCAGATTCTTTTAAAAGTGTACTCTCAGTGGTTCTTGGTAAATAAAGAAATCTTATTTGTTGTGCTGAAACTTTACATAGTTTATTTAAATCAAGAGATAACACATTTACACAAATTTATCATCAATTTTCTATTATTAATATTAATATTCAAAATCTTAACTTAATGCAACCTAATATTTTCTGACAAATCAAATTGAATTTTAATGGTTGAATTTATTTTTAATTTATTTATTTGAATTTACTTAATTAATTATTTTATTCTTTAAAATGGATCAAATTTCATTAGTTTATTTATTAAAAAAGAAAAAACTTTATTTCAATACTCTCATTTTTTATAACATAAGACATAGTCTCAAATATTATAATTCAACCCTTTAATCAAAACTTATATTTAAACATTTACATGTTTTATATCATATTATAAAAATATATTTTCATAAGAAAAGTCTTAACGTGTATACCAGTCACGTTCTTTTAATTAAAAGCACAATTCCTTGGTGATTCCTCGACTCGTTTCCCAGAAATGCCTTACTGTATCGTGGAAGGCATCCATTGTTCTATGTTCAGACGTTGACATTCTCTGTTCACTTTACCGCTCTACAAAGTTTATTTTTCATTCACTTGACAAAATAGCTGTTTGTGTTACAATTTATACTGTTCCATTTTAACACTTTTACGGATTAGTTCAGAACTCGAGATTCAATCGTCTTACTCATCTGGAACACGTGTAAGATTTTAACTTTAACACAGTTCACATTTTTGAATTCAAAGTTCACGCTTTAAATTTGAACGAATACTACTTTGATCAATACTACATTGATCTTAGGACTGTTTTAAACATTTTCACCACATTTATCTAAAACTTCCTCTACACAAAAATACATCTGCCTAGGTCAGAGACCTGCTATCAACTGGGCTAACCACATGTGGTTTTGTCTAGCTTCAACCTAAGCGTCTTATTTTCAATATGCCAAGTCAGCTCAAAATTGTTCACACACCTAGTAACACGGACACTGCTCAAATTATTTGCTTGACGACAAGCTTTTGTCTATATTCACAACACAATTTTTATTTAAATATTCATTACAACTTATAATTAACATTTTATATATCAAATTAGTATTTTGGAAACCTATGTTAAATTTTATTCACCCTTGCTTTAACATTTACATTTAGTTATTCATTTGACTTCCGTAGTCCCCCCTCCATTCACTTACAATCTCCCGGTTTATTTTTACGTTTCAAATCTTGATATTACTATTTCTTGGTTGTCCAAATTAAAATTACCATTTTAGGTATCACAATTTTAAGTCTGTAACTACTAAAATTGATTTCTTGGTGTGACCAGCATTCTCTCATGTTTCATCCAGATAAAATTTTGCGTTTTTCTTTTCGGAACTGTCTAACTTTACTTAGATAGCCATGACGCCTTTTAATAATGTCATTTCTATTTAATTACTGTTACTTCCCTTAAAGGAAACTTAAATTTTAGAAATTTTGTTAGCCTGTGAAAGTTACTTTGTGAAACATTTTGCAAATAATTATCTGAATTAACAGCTTGTGATATTTTATTGACCGCAGGAACTTCATTTCTGCTTTATAATTGATCAACCTTCAATCTGATTTCAGTATATTTCAAAGTCGTCAACTTTATCAACTAGGCTATATTTAATTTTTTTCTTTATTTTTTATTCGGGGATGAATTGTTTCCTTTTTTCTTAAATTCCATTAATATCTGAAAAACAGTAGTTAGCCCTACTCCTGTATTTTTGGCAACAGTTGAAGAAATACTGCATAACAAAATTCCAGGATTTCTTTTTTTAAAGAGTTGAAAAAATGTCGCACAATGTGTTTTTCACCACCATGTAATGCTTTACCACTTTTGTGCTTCGAAATTAAGTCAATTATTAAATTTCAGTTATGGATTATGAAAAGTAATTAAAACTTGAATTATAAAGCTATGACCATTTAAAAACGTTTCGCAAGTATCGTTTAAATCAGCTAGCTTTTTCAAATATAGACTTTTATATCTCCTAAACACGCAGTTTTAAGTCTATTGAACACACTTTCAATTAAATAAAATTAGTCTGTTACTATAGCGCTTCTTATTGTAGTATGATTCCGCTTAGTATAAACAGGACGTTCTAACAGTACCAGGAGTGAGATGTTGTCTCAAGTGTTTATTCCTGCAATCCAATCAAGATATGTGAGACAGAGTACAGTTTCAATCGCAATAATAACGTGTTATTATGTTGGTAGCAGTGCTAGCAGTCACAATGTAGGACATCACTGGATATTGCAGTTAATCCATTAAACCTTTAAACACATCTCAACTGCCATAAACTTATGATATAGCTAGCTTACTAAACTCAAGTATTAAACCCTTTGAAATTATTATTCTTGGCACCAATGTCAATATTTGTAAGTGACTGTTTCGATTTTGTTAAAAGAATTATTTAGGTGTTAATATTTATTCTCACTTTAATTATTATTAACAATATGTTCCTGATATTTCATGCGCTACGGAATGAAACCGTATATTTCACTTAACCAACCAAATAAGAAACAAAAATGAAATTAGAAGTCGTTGACGGAGCTTTTTAAAATTATAATTTTAGTCCACTTTTAATTTTGGCTACTTAATGGGAATTATGCATGTAACAAAAACGATTGGTTTATGTTTCAACTTAGAGCCCCCCCCCTCGGGCACCACATTTATGGGGAGGAGGAGAAGGAGGAGTTAACTCTCGTATGCCAAGACATAGTTTATTTTAATCAAAAGTATAACACGATTTCTATTTTTATTTGTTCAAAAGTTATTATGGGTTGCTGGACTTCATTACATACTATTAAAACGTTTTAAGGGGCAGAGTATGCAATATGGCTACAGCAGTACAAAGCAAATTATTTATTTTAGTATTGCAGGTGCTAGCAGCCTATAACGTGTATGCACTGCATACCAGGTTTATTTTGACTTTATTTAGTATGGAAAACCATGTCGTCTCTTGCAGGGGTAATCAAAAACAAAGGGGTATGGGTGCAAAGTCGCAGGAAACGTCAATCTGTTTACCATATTAGCTTGGATATTAAACCTCCTTCGACAATGAGTTTTATTTCCTCACATAGCCTACACATATTATAGAGAAAGTGTGTTATGTTTTAAAAAATGGATGTCGAGTTTTTCTTCGAAATGTTCAATTTAAGGTCTACGGAGACTAAAAAGTGGTTATTGGAATAAAGTAGGTCTGTCGTCTATGAATTGCTCTACAGTCCCAATTCGTGGAGCAATTTTGATAAAGTTTTATATACGGGGGTAGTTTGGTCATCTCGAGGGTGTTTCCCGATGTTTCAATAACTCAAAGTTTGGTGGTACCTGCCATATAATCAAAATCCATAGTTAAAGTTTCTCAAAATCGGCTTTAAAAGATTTTCACTACATTTTCTAAAAATGTAGCCCATAAAGATTTAAGCAAAACTTAAATCTACATGGTCGCCATATACAGAAAATAGTCCATAAAGCTGTTATAAAGACCTAATGTCTCAAAATCGGCTTAAGACATTTAGACCTCCGGCCTACAATAAAATAAAATTATCAATGTATTTTTTGTTAAAGGGCAAAATATCTTTTTTGTGAACAGAAAACAAATTAGACTAAATATTTCAAACGGGTGCCATTTTGAAATGGTCTCGTATAAAATTAGAACTATCAAAATGAAAGTCGTTCCACCTCAGTTCGATACAACTCTCGTTAGTGAGAAATTCTCCTCAAGTCACGATTTAACCGCTCTTTCGCACAATCATTTTTGATGAGAAGATTCCTACGTGATAAACGCGAGTCTAAGAAGGAAAAGTGCTCAAATTGAATTTATATCGACTTAAATTCCTTGGTTTGTGAATATTTTCATACATCTGTTATTTAAAATATTTTATAAATTCTCATAAAAAGATCTAGTCAATTTAGGTAAAAAATGAAGTAAAATCGAGCAAAAACACTGTAATACACATATTATGACTCATAATATTGCTAACCTTTGTTTCGGGGCAATCATAAGTATGCATATTTATAAGAACAGTAAAACTATAACAATAACATATGCAAAAATATTGCACAAACTTTCTCACTCACCCATTATCTGTGTAGAGGACTACACAGATAGACAGACAGACGACTGCTATAATTAAAAAAAAACAGCTGAGGACTCAAAACGCATCGATTTTCAACCCATCACATAATTTTCTCTATAGTATGTAGGTCTATATATGAGAATCTATGAAATTTTGTACCAATACAATTTTTTTGAAATACGAAATTTGTTTAAACACGGAATTGATAATGTTTGATAAGATTTACGTTAACCCGTGTTTTACAATGTGTTTTCAAAATGGAGTCTTCAACAATTTAAAAATATCCGTCTCATTAGATGGAGCTCATTGAACAATTTCACCAGTACTTTGCTTGAAAACATTTTTCTATGAAATCGGATCCTAACAACTCTTAGATTTTACAACAGTTTAAATTATTACTATTATACACACTTGCCTAACGAACAAAATCAGTGTACAAACGCCACAGTTTCCAACTATTTTCTAAAATGACTGGAATGAGTAACTCACACAACTCTTCTTTTTTGTGATCACATTCTTTAATTGCGTAATGGAACTTAGAATGTTTAATAAAAAATTCTATTACATTTCAATTCAATGGTATGAATGATCAAATACTATAAAGTCCAAAATACCTCTCCCAAATATCTAATTACCTTAAAAGCTTATCAGCTTACCCCTATACCCAGCCGGTTACCCTGTTGAAATTATGCGTTGCCCCATTGTCTTTAATTAGAAACAATTATTTTAAAGTATAATTTTGTAACAGGCTGATTTGTAACCTTAGAAAATAAAATATAAATATATTGAGCTCTAGAAATACTACAGAAATGAACTTTAGACCTATAGATGTGAACGCTCTAAGCGATGGACACAGACTGATGGAATTTAACCACTGCGCATGCGCGCCGCCGAAAAGTATATAAAGACACGGAGAGCAAGGCATCCCTAGCTGGAGAATATTCAGCCTTCCCGTTCCTAGCTGGAGAATATTCAGCCTTCCCGTTCCTAGCTGGAGAATATTCAGCCTTCCCGTTCCGCTGGAGAATATTCAGCCTCCCCGTTCCGCTGGAGAATATTCAGCCTCCTCGCTCCTTGTTGGAGAATATTTAGCCTTCCCGTTCCCCGCTGGAGAATATTCAGCCTTCCCGTTCCGCTGGAGAATATTCAGCCTCCTCGCTCCTTGTTGGAGAATATTTAGCCTTCCCGTTCCCCGCTGGAGAATATTCAGCCTTCCCGTTCCGCTGGAGAATATTCAGCCTCCTCGCTCCTTGTTGGAGAATATTTAGCCTTCCCGTTCCCCGCTGGAGAATATTCTGTTTTTTCCTTGCCATGCGCCCATAGATCGGCCGTCCGTTTACGATAGGATAGTTTCTAAATCTTTTGCATCTGAAATTGGGACGATTAGCAGCTATAGGGTTAGGAACCTCTTTCACGCCCAACCTCTCCGGAAAGGACCTTTTGGCCATGATGAACTATTAAGGGCAGAGTGTAAACCTTTGGTTCGCTCCTGTACGCCCTGAAACTGAGCCAAGAACCTTTCCAAAAACCTATCCTTTGATCCATATCTTACCGGACCATCGGAACGTACTCAATTCCGGCTAGAGCGAATCCGAAAAGAAAACAAAAGTTTCAGTTATTATGTGATTCCGCAATCGCGAGAAGAAGAAAAAATGGTCACTAGTTTAAAAAATATATAAACTATACCATTTTTGTTTGAATTTATAGCTGTGTATTAGTTGCAGTTTGTTTTTAATTTCTCAAAAATATGCAGAAAATTTAAATTTCAACCAATAAAATTTTTTAGTTCCCTGGAATAAGGATAAAGTGATTTTTAGAATCATGTTGTGCCAACGCGTTGCTGTTTTTAACCTAAATCTATATGGTAAATGTCATATAGTTGTAAAACGCAACTAAAATCCTCGAGTAATGTGGAAAACAATTAACCTTGACTGGGTTTGTTATGATAGATTTTAAGATATCAAACCTTCTAGGACGACGGACATTTTCACTTTTTGACCGGTAACGTTTTTAGGGATTATAAGTTTTATTTCTGTCATGAGGCGTTCACTGTATAGAAATATAACACCAAAAAGACATTTAGGTTGGTTACTAAAATATTGATCAAATTAAAACTTCGTCGAGTGATATGGGCAAAATAATTACATCAAAATTTAATCACAATCGGTTTATTCGTTGTACTGTAGCATGACTGACAGACAGACACTGTTACGAGCGCAAAACGGATATTTGAATACTATAAAACCAATAGTAATAAAATAATAGTATATTTTACCGCACCTATATTTCTCTATACAACGTAGGCCTATATGTGAGAATGTGTAGTTGGTGATGAAACAAATACAGTTAGTAGGACAATACACAAATTTAGTTAAAAACATTGTTAATAAATATAATTTAGTATAATATTAACTCATCAAGATGTATTACTAGTTGCCTCTGTTTGAAATACAAGATAGATAATGTACGTGTATTATTACTTCATGTGTAATACATTCTAATGATTGACTTGAAATTTCGGAATGTCATTTAGGGGATGAGATCTAGTCGGACATAAGGGAAGAGCGAGTTAGATAAGGAGGGTAGAGAGTTAAAGGGGAAAGGGTGAGGGAGAAAATTAAGGGAAAGTGGGTGATAGTAGATAGTTAAAGGGGAAGGAGAGTTGGAGATGGGAGAAAGTTGTGCTATTAAGAAGAGAGATAAAATGAAGTGGGAAGTAGAGGTAGAGAGAAAGATAGTGAGAGAGAGAGAGAGAGAGAGAGAGAGAGAGAGAGAGAGAGAGAGAGAGAGAGAGAGAGAGAGAGAGAGAGAGAGAGAGAGAGAGAGAGGAAGAATGGGAGAGAGAAATAGAGTGGATTAGAGAGAGGGTGATAGAAGAAGAGAGGGAGAGAGGATTTGAGAGAGCATGAGAGAGGGAATAATAGATGAAGAAAGAAAGTGTGAGAGGAAGAGAGATAGAGGTGTTGAGAGAAAATGAATGAGATAAAATGAGAGAAAGGGAAGAGTTGAGAGAAAGGGGGAGAGAGATGGAAAGACAGGAAGATAGAGGAGGAGATGGAAAGACGGGGAGAGATGGGGAGAGAGGAAGCGAGAAAGAGTAAGATAGAGAGATAAAGTAAGAAGGAGAGAGAGAGAGAGGAAGTGGGAAGGGAGAAGAAATGAATAAATATTTGCTTCTCATTTTAAACAGTGGGTAAAACCACTGCAGTGTTAATATTGGTTAAGTAAAATTTAACCATTTAACATTATTACCTCTGCGGTTAGCCACAACATTCATTGCAGTCATTTTATATAAAGAGGGTAGAAAGATCAAAGCATTATTACAGTATTATGTGGCAGATTATAAATATAACTTAGAGTTGTTAGTTAAGTACTGCTTAATTTATAATAGTAAGACAATACGTGATTCGCAGGAAAATTTAAAAGGAAAATTTTAAAAATCTAAATGGTACAAATATTTCCGTATGTAAAACACATTTCAGGTTAATTCACCCTCCAAATTAAAATGAAATATTATATATATTGAATTACAAGCATACAAAATACGCTTATACTGGTGAACAAAAAATTCCCCGACTGTTTAACATAAAGTTTAAAAGGTGGAAAACTGTAAGGATAAAAGTGTTTTCTTTTCAAATTGTTTTTTGTATATACAGAGTTAATTCAACTTACACCTTGAAATGGGTTTTTTGAAGGTAAACAAAAATGTGAAATATAATTTTTCACTCAATTTACAGGCCTTGAATGAAACAGAACTGTACGTGTCAAAAGGTATATCTTTTATTATTAATGTATAAATCACCAATCATTACAAAATAACTTTAATTATCAATAGTCTTTCAACGAAAATATGGCCATACTTAGTGATCCTCCCTGTAAATTAAACTTTTTAACCAAAAGAAACAGAAAAAAAAAATAAAAAAATAAAAATAAAATAAAATCACCCTTCTGCTGAAAAGAGAGTTTTTGGAGGACAAAGAAAAATGTTTAAATACAAACCTCATGACATCATTTCAAAGGTCATATATAGTAGAAGAAAATGGCACAAAAAGAGGTCGCTATATTGCTTCAATAAAAAATGACGTCTGTTAAAAATATCGGTTTATTTATTTCAGTTTTTTACTCTACAAAAAGAATTTACAAAATATGCAACAAAATCTTTAGTAAAATTTAATGAGGGAAATTGACACTTAAAATTTCAAGATATATGGTGTGCGAAAAATGTGTAAATTATGTTTTACTGACAAAATTGAATAAGCGAAGAAATCCTTTAACATCAAGAAAGACACTGTGACACGTTGTGGAAATTACAATTGACATACTATAACGCTATTGAGCGAAAACATCTTGAACAAATATCTCTCACATAAGATTAAAATTACTTTACTTTACAAGCTTTGATTTAATTGCACAATGTCAAAATATAATATTGACGTTTTTAAAACCTAACAACTATTGTGAAACTAACAATATTATCATAACTAACCTAGAGAATACGCTAGGTTCCATATTTATGGTGTAATAATGTATATAGATTTAACATAGTTTTATGACATCCATTTTCATTAAACATATACAAGCTTTAATTTATAAAACGGAACAGAATACTTCTGGGAGATTTAATATATTTAATAAATTGTTCTTTTAAAACCAATGTGGCTACTCCCTAGCTACTGTACACTTGAATAAAACCCCAATATGGCTACTGCCTAGAAGTTATTTCAACGTACTGTCCGTCCGTCTACGGCGTCACAAGATACTCAGTGAATTTGGTAGATAATACATGATCTTTAATCAGACATGTAGATGTTAGTTAATGCTTTAATGTAAGAAAATTAATTCTTTAAACACCACCACTCGTTACCTTCAGCATTATATCCTGCCTTTGAACTATATCTTCACTACATCTTCCTGTCCACCTAGAGACGACGTTACAGAGGGAATGCCGCTCAACAGGATTCGGAGGTGGAGAAGAAGGCTCCGAATTTGGAATTGGGCGGTGATGATCACAGGTTCGTGTTCCTTGCCCTTCGGGGTTTTGGTCAATAAAAGAACCTCTTTCTGAGCCTACAATCTAAGTTCAGTTAAAGGTGCCACGAATAACTGTTTCAGACCTCTGGAATCGATCCCAGCGAGAATAGAGCAAACCAGCCACTTCGAATAAAGGTATTACGTTAGAAGGACCGAATCTATCCCTTATCCCTGTTCATAACTTCGGAACTAATTCTCGAGTTATAAACTTAAAAACCTATAAAGTCTCAAACAAACGTTGATTTCAATGTAATTAGAGCCCATATAGTGGAACATGCCGGACTGTCTCTGCTACCGGTGCATGAATTTATGGCACAACCTGACATCACCGCTTAGCAATGATGCTGCGGTAGCACTACCTACGATTGATCAGTTGAACTAAAGTCAAAACAAATAACAGATTATATCATGGCAGTTGCCTGTCTGGATGTATTCTTTTGTCTTTGCTTTAACAAAACACAGTCAGAAGTAGAAATAATAAAAGATAAATACTTTACGTGTGGCTTGCTTCTTGCTTTGTGATAGTTAATCTTGTTAAACATGAAATGGTTTGAATAGATAAAAATGAAAACTTTTAAAAGATAACGAATGATGACATTTTGTATATTTGGTAAAGGAAAACCCGTTGATAAAATGTAGAAAACAGTTAAAAATTCATTTTAAATTTTGTTGTACTGCTAAGCATTATAACTCGTTCACACCATTACATTAAAAAAGTCAGAGTCGGCGTTTTGTTCATGGTCGGAGCATCGGTGCCCATGCCTTAAAACTGTGTAGTGATCGTTTTGATTGTCCGCCATTTTAAAACGGAAAATAAAATAAATAACCTTTTCCATACATTGTTTGGCCTAATTACAAAGAACCTATTGCTAGTTTAATTTAAAATATTGATAAGCGCGTATGACGAAATGTCTCGTTTTGTTCGGTCATTCAACGAATATATTTTAGTCTTATTAGAATTGCAGAATCTTTATGAAAACAAATTCTATGATCATATTTCGTCCAAAACGCTACAAAATACCACGTAATGGATACCGTTATAAGTATGTTCTTATAGTATTAGAGATAGTACACTAGTTTTGGTGTATACTATTCAGTATTCATCCTAAACTGGAAATGTTCAAACCCCTTCCTTAGATAAGTGGATGAAAAGTCACGGACAGACAGAAAATGTTGTGAAAGTGTCGAGAATTAATGAAGACGCGATTTGAAGTTTTGCACCGTTGTAATATTGCCCTGCATTGTAATTTTATTATAAAGTAGAAATTATAAGATATATTTTATTTTGTTTTCTCACATCATATACGAAGTATAAACAAGTGTCCGAGATGGGCCAGTTACTCAATGTCGACATTTTTGGACATATATCCATTTTGAGGTTAACCTGAGTTCAATAAAGTAATTTTTGGAATGATGTCCGGTCTGTCTGAACATCTACAACCCAAAAGCGTGAACCGATTTTAATCAAATTTGGTATGTGAGTATGTTTTAGCTTTTTTTCCCTTCTCTCTCTCTCTCTCTCTCTCTCTCTCTCTCTCTCTCTCTCTCTCTCTCTCTCTTCCTCTCTCTCTCTCTCTCTCTCTCTCTCTCTCTCTCTCTCTCTCTCTCTCTCTCTCTCTCTCTCTCTCTCTCTCTCTCTCTCTCTCTCTCTCTCTCTCTCTCTCTCTCTCTCTCTCTCTCTCTCTCTCTCTCTCTCTCTCTCTCTCTCTCTCTCTCTCTCTCTCTCTCTCTCTCTCTCTCTCTCTCTCTCTCTCTCTCTCTCTCTCTCTCTCTCTCTCTCTCTCTCTCTCTCTCTCTCTCTCTCTCTCTCTCTCTCTCTCGATAGAGAGAATACAAATTTGGGGGCAGTTAACACAAGAAAAGAAACCCTAAATTAAGATTATAACAATCTCGACTTAAATTTTTTTTTCAAATATATCCTCTAAGGATGAAAACGAAATTTATCGATCGCCATTTCTTTAAGAAAATCGGTTCGTGAGTTATCGATAAAAAACACACAAAATCTCTCATTTAGATATTATAAAAGGCGCTGTTCGAAATTTAGTTTTACCGATTTTATTTAATTTATAAGATTAATACCCAATCTATCGTAAAAATTTTAATAAAAAAATGTGTTAGCGTTCAGGAATTTAAAAAAAAAGTTAAATTTGATGAAGAATAGTGTTGTTTGGTTTCGAGAAAGGTTGAGTGAAAAAGTCCGAGCAATAATTTTTGGACAGTTTATTTTTCATCATCAATTGATTAACTACAGCGTCTCTGTTGCAGTGAGGTTATAAAATATAGAAATGGACGTGACTTTGAAGTCTAAAAGAACATTGTAGTATATGTCTTTCGTTTTCTCTTATAACAAGTAAATTCGAGCATGTTTTGTACAACAAAGTTATAATAACAGTGGAGTAGAATCCTTCAAAATTTAATAATCTTTAAAACGGGATCTTATAACATGACAATAAAATCATGCCCTTAATAATGTAATGAAACGACCAACTTTGTGTAGGGCTTCGAAAACACCACAAGACGTAGCTCAAAGCATTGGGCTGGCGGTGTAACAAAGGGTGAAAGCTATGAGGAAAACATCAAAGTTCTCAGTATGAAGATTCATAATTTTTCAAAATCTAATTTAAATTCTGAAACCTTATAAAATATATTCAAGAAAATGTCTTTCATATGTCAAAACAATATCACATGAATTGATAACATGAGAAATTTTATGGTGAACATTTATTGAGTGAATTAGTGAATAATATCAGTATTAAAGTATTAAATAAAGCAATAAAGCTAAAGTTTCAAAATTATTTAGTAATATAAACGAGCTATAATTGTTTCGCCTTGCGGAATCATCGGGCAAATAATAATTAACAAGTATTGAAAACTATTTATACTTACACAAACAGGAAACTGAAACACAATAAGAGAAATTGGGAAGGTTTAGGGGAATGATGTAGCAGTAGAAGAAGGTTGATGAACTATGTTAAAGATAGGTTTTAGAAGGGGTGAAGAATTTAATACAATTTGATCATTAAGTTAAAAATAGGCCTAAGAGAAATAGATATATTAATTTCTAAACATTCTTAATTATTTAATCTATTGCTTTTATTTTCTATATGTAAGAGTTTAACATTCAATTTAGGATCGATATTATGATTTGAGTCCAAAAGGCGGTTAGCAAAGTTAGAGTTTCTAATAGGGATATATTTCTAGTTCTATAGGGATGTATAGAACTAAATGTTCTTTAATCCTAACTTTGACAGATCTACCTGACTGACCTATATACTCAGAGTTACAATCTTGACAAGATATTTTATAAACTCCACTATTTTCTAACATTTTATTTTTATCTTTAATTACACTTTGAAGCCTAAGCCCGAGTATAAGCCCGAGTATAGGCCCGAGTAACATATACAAATATATTACTACGTTGTACCCCTCAGGGTCTCACTTTAGCAAGTACGGGTTTTGGCAATCCCGGGGGGTCTATCCGGATCTACACATTTTTTCCATTTAGTCTTGTCTAGACCCCTTTATCTTATCTATCCTGTCAGGTTTCTTTTGACCAATTATTTTTCTCTTCCGACCTTGATGTTATTAGAGTATCTATAGCTAAGAGTCTTTATTTTATATTATTTTCTTCGTGTTATTTCAGACGACGATGTCCGAGAGGTGTTTTGGCTATATACAAAAAGAAAATGTTGCCTTTAAACTTATGTTTGAGAACATCTAAGGTTTATTCGATGTTCTCAAACACTACAAAGATGGTGGATTCATTATATAATGAAGGACATGAGTTTATTGAGTCGTTAGAAATTAGTTATATTTTAAGTACTTTCCTTTTGGGATTATTTAATTTAAAAGGGTTATTTTCCACTTTAAAGTAACAAAGCATGCTGGGAATTTATTTCATAAAAGAAAGAAATTTGCTGCAATAGAAAAATTCTTTTAACTTCAAAGTGAAATTCTCTTTTATTTTAAAAAGTTACTGGACCAGGGATACTGTGCAATTGTTCAAAGTACAATGAACACTATATACTGCATGTCGGCTACTTCTCAAATACATTGAATAGAAAGAATGGCGGGGGAGAGAATTTTTAATATTTAGTTTTTGATAGTTTTTTAAGTTTTAAGAAAGTGAATATATTTAAAATATTTATGGAATGATGTATTTATATTGTTTATTTCGATAAATTGTGAGTGTTTCTTGCAATTTTAAATTTTTTTAAACTTAAGTACAAAGAGTTTGTGTTTCAAATTATTTGAACTGTAAAAAACGATTGTTATGGATTCATTTAAAAACAGATGGTCAAAATAATTCTAGTTTTTGTTGTTTTATAAAGGACATGTTACTGAAGAAATGATTTCCTTTGTTCAAAGTAACTGTAGGAGTTAATCTTGAAATAAAAATTGGTCAAAAATGTGTAAATATTTCGTTAATAATTTTAAATGGAACTTGAGCTGAATTCGAATTAATATAATTTTATAAGTATATATAAATTACAAATTACTAAAAATTCTATAAAATAAAAAATGTTTTTTTTTAGATTAAAAAAAAAATCAAAATAATTAACGTTTAATAAAGTGTTACGAACATCATTTACAAGTATTTGTAATCATCCTCTTTTATTTATACGAAGTATAGAGGGTAACTTTGGTAATCATCAAATGCTTCGACCTCTGTTTTTTGACAGATCTTCACTGACAAATAGCAAAGTCTATTTACTGTAGTTGTTGTCAAAAACGTAATTTCAAACTCTGACCTCTTAAGAAAAGGTGATATTCGTTGCTGTAGTTACAAAGTTAGGTAGGACCTCGTCACCTGAACGAGCGCAGCGTAGCGCTTTAACAGAACCGAGGCCTGTGACACTGACACAAGCGGAGCGAGTGAATACTTTTTATTATACACATATCTATGAGCTCCGGTAGAGCCAAGCTGACGTCAAAAAAGTAGTAGGAAACACAATTACGAAAATCTATGTTTTTTGTTGTAAACAAACTTACTCTAATGGATAAGACTCCTTGATCTAACAGTACAATTTAACAAGTCCCAAGAAACCAACTTTTTGGCATTACATTTAGATAATTTAGTATTGTATTACATTTTAGGGTCTGGGTAAGTACCACAACGACGGCCGTCAACTTGTTTTTAAAGTTATTGATAACGGTGGGTTGTTTATATTTGTATAATTTATTCGGTAATTTGCCACAATTTGTGTGTATACACACGACGTTTCGAGAGGACGGATTAACCTCCTTTATCAAGTGATAAACGTGGAACAAAAAACAAGATAAAACATGGCTTATTAGCTTGAAACTAGATCATTGAAACAATTTTTGAGAACACAAAGACATTAAAAAAAAAACATTTTTCCTTACCTACATTATTAAAAGCAAATAAAAACCAACCAAAAACTTTGGTTAAGTAAATTATCAGTAAAATAATGAAAATGAACGATGAATACTGTTTTTGAATAAATATTTATTTAATTATATTCTAACATTTCTTTGCTTGAGCCGTTACCGTAAATAGTATTTGATTGAAGTCGATCTCAATGACGGTGCTACAAGTTCAGTTTTGTGTTTTTGCTAATTATTCCTTAACGGTATTTTTTTTTTACTTTCTAATTTACTTATAGGTTTTTGAGCCATTAATATTTATATTTCACTAAGTTTTTATTGAAATCGTTACAACCGATTTTGTTTGGGTCATCAAATGCTACAATTGAGCAAAATTGATCAAAATCGTAATTTTGTGTTAATTTGTGAGTACCTCAAAAGTTTTCAAAAATGGAAACAATTCCCGAGATGTGGAAAAGTAATCTACATACCAAATTTGATTAAAATTGCTTCATGCGTTTGGTCAGTAGAACACTGCTCAGACAAACAGACATTAAAAAAACACATTTTGTAACTCGCATATCTCCAAAAAATCTTGACATTGATTTTCCAACTCCTCACATAACTTTCCTATACTGTGTTTCCTTACAGTTTTCAGTTATTTTTGTCTCTATGACAACAAACTTTTTAACAACGGCCCCTTTTATTTTTTCAGCAAACTTTCATGACAATGGCTTTGTAATTGGAGGGTGAGAAATTTGTAGCGATGGGACATTTTAAAATACATATTCCCAATAACTTTACTTTGGTGTTTGGTTTTGTTTAAATCAATGTCTACCACGTCAGAAATATAGGTGAGTTTCTTTCTTCCTACTATGTTTTTAAAACAAGACAAAAAGTAATTCAGGAACTAGTTAAGAAAAAATTTTTGAGCCGAAATTGACTTTTAAAATTGTTGGTAAGGATAATGAATTTCAACTAATCCAAATCTAAACTAAACATGTTAATAAATTTGTAAAACCAATTCCTATATTCTGACATTTCAAATTTGTCCTTGGTTGTAATATATAATTAAGGGGTAGAATAAACCATTTTCCTACTCAAATGTTATGAAAAACGTATCAAATCCAGGGTGTTCTGCTAGTAATATTGTTTAAGTCTAAGTTTAAACCCATCAAAGACGAGATATTTTAAACGCACAATTTAGTTCTTTCCAAAAATGTAAAAGTCAGTGTTCGCCCACAAATACTCGGTATTCCTGGATTCATAATTTGGATAAAAAACATCAATTTAAAAATAGTATTTTTTTACTAAAAGAATTTCTTTTCAAAAAGAATACAATGTAATAAATAATATGATGTTTAAAATTTTGTATATTTTGTGTTAGTCAATATTTCTATATGTCTATTGTTGAAGGGTGTCTACTAACTACTCACGTAAAAATAAATGCTCCAAGCAACGACTAAACCCCCTCTTTTACACCGAAAAGTGAATGTAGAAGGTGCGTCTATAGACGCGTGAGTCACTGGGAAGACCATTGTTTTGCGTGTATAGACGTGTGAGCACTGAACGTGTTTTGATATTAGAAACATTTATTCAGCAACTCTATTAACCAGAAACATTAGCGTTCATGTGGGCTAATAGCATTTATTATTCTTTGAGCAATTTATGTTTAATTGTTTTGTGCGTTTTATGGCCTCAGGAAATTGAAAAGTTGATTTTCAATAAGCTGTTCCTCCGTCGCCATTGTCATTGTTGTCTTGTACGTAAACACATGGGCGGTCACAAACAGAAACATGGTACAGGTATATGAAATTGGCATAAGAAACTTTAGTGTGTTCCTGTAGTACTTTAATAAAGTTCAGAATATTTGAATTGAATGTGTCAAAATGGTTTCGATATGATACATTTTTTGTTCTTGTCTCGTTGCAATCAACATTTAACACATTATATTAGATGCAAATTTGGTGATTTTAATTCTGCACGTAATGGTTATGTCTACCATCCATTACATTATGTCTCTAAGGGTGACAAATAGTGTAATTATTGTCAAAAATGTTATTTTGTTAACACTGACTACATTACATTCTAGTTCTAAATGACGGATACATGATTCTTTTTTTTTTTTTTTTTTTTTAAATATTTATGATTCGTAATAATGGTTTAGTTGCGATTTTGTACACTTATTTGGAATGGTCACAATTCACTAATATTTGAACGAGAATCAGTAAAACCGATTTAGAAAATCTACAACTTTTATATCAACCATCAATACGTTCAGTTAGTGTATAATTGTAATTTTGTGTGTTATACTTAAGAAAACTATAGATATGTCCATAACTAAATTTGATTAAAATCTGCCCACGCGTTTGTGATTTTGAGGACTGCACAAACATCGTTTGACATAAATCATTCCAAAAATTTATTTTACAAACCTCAAAACAGATATATCCACAAAATACTCTACGATTGTTGACCCATCACTTAATTTTTCTTATGCTACGTGTAAGAGAGAAAATAAATACTGCCTTTTAAAGTTAAATTTTATCTTCAATGAAATAAATCTTTTGCTAGACTGGGAATCGTACCCAGGACCTTTGGTTTTACGCGCCAATGCTCTACCAACTGAGCTATCCTAGTCGCTTCCCAGTACGGTGCTGCAAGTTGAGTAGACATTAATTTCAATGTCGTTTGTGGTCATATTAACGAAGTAATTAATATGATTGCTCGACAATTGCAGGAAAAAGCAAAGTCAAGTGAGAAGTGTACGCCCTGTACTGGGAAGCAACTAGGTTAGCTCAGTTGGTAGATCATTGGCGTGTAAAGCCAAAGGTCCTGGGTTCCATTTCCAGTCCAAGTCAAATATTTTTCACTTGAAATATTATTTAATTATAATACTAGCTGGAATAAAAAACATATAAGCATTAAAAATAAAATCAATAAATCTTTTGCCTAGAATTTAGTTTTGCCTTTCGTTTTTAGTTCTTCTTCTCCTTAATGTCACACTAATGACTGTATACACTTTTTTAACAACCAGTCATTTTACTAATGCAACAAACTTTTACGATAATGGTCTAATAATTGTGAAAGGGATTTTTTATGGTAGAAGTAGATTATATTTACAATAACTCTGAAATGGGTTTGCTTTTGTATGTCGCTATATTAGGACATCTATTCCTCAACAAGAACTGAACTGTTAAGATATGTTAAAATATTTTAAAAGACTAAGATATACAGGTAAGAAAGCAATAGACGTGGAAAGTACTGCATTCATAAACTGAAATGAATGCTGCAAAAACTTTGCACAAACTTTCTCATTATACATTCTAAAAAAATAAAACCAATAAAAAAAAGAAAGAAAAGAAAAGTGCCTTAACTTCCATCTCTTGTGTCAAATACGCCATTACCATAAATACCATTACAATATAGGCCTTACAAACTGTCAAACCCGGCACGTTAAGGTGATGTTTAATTTTTACATGTGGGTTATTTTGTGAATAGCAATCATTATTGTGACAGCTTACAGCTCGGAGAACTTAGTGGATGCTTCATCTGATCTCCGGTTACTTTTATCAGTAAGATTTTACAAAACTGAAGACGCGGTCAGAAACATGCTCTACTAAATCATGGATATGTCTTGAACGGTGCATCTTTAAATCAAAATGATGTTGCTTCTCCTGTATGTCAAATTCACACAATGTTGTTTTTTTAGATTATTCATAAAACCATTACTATGTAGATTGATTCTATATCCACGGTCTTTATAGTGATTTGTCGACTACATTTATTTTTGTTGTATTCAAATGTATTAAAGAATTCATGTATGGTTTGTCTTTGTGGTGGTTCAGTTCCAAATGTTTCCTTCCATTCATTGGAACTATTTAAGCGGTCTTAAACTTCAGTTATTTTTCAGGATCCACTTTCGATGCATAGTGATTTAAATCTCCAGCCATGTTTAAACAATAATGAACCTGTCACTAAGTATTAAATAGGGCTAGGGTTTATTAAATTATTAAAACGAGTATTATATCATAAAGG
The DNA here is from genome assembly GCA_963513935.1 of Aphrophora alni. Taxonomy (NCBI): domain Eukaryota; kingdom Metazoa; phylum Arthropoda; class Insecta; order Hemiptera; family Aphrophoridae; genus Aphrophora; species Aphrophora alni. Next base: position 31,993,643 of record OY740774.1, on the reverse strand, counting down.
AATAAAGATTTTACACCATTAACAGCTGTTATTTTTTAATTTTTAGAACATATGTTATAAGAATAATATAATATGTTTTACCTACATAATATGTGCATGCTGTAAACGTACAGTTAAACACCCCTGTATTTTATGACTTCTGTTTTCATTTTATACAGAACATCTTCAACATAATGTTAAGTTTTGTAGTAACATACTATAATGCAGTTATTTCTTTTTCATGTTACATTTTTAGCATATTTTCTTATTGTCAATATCTTTTTCATCACTAACCCTTTCAAATTACTCCTTATCCCTAACCCAGTGCTCCGTCTTTCTCACCTCTCTCTCTAACCATTTTCTTCTCAGGTCCTAAAAAAATATGCACCTCTACAGGAAGTGCTTCCACACATCTCCTTGCACCACTCTTCACCAAGTTAAACACTCTGGGATATTCATGTCAGTGAGGAATTACACAACGGTGTCGATAACCGCGATCCATCCTTTCTTCAATTTCCTTTCGTAATTTAGATAACCATTTATATGTTCGTCAGACTGAGTCCACCTGGACTGACCGTCATCTAGCATCTTATTCTTATAGACCTGTTCAACTCAGCCACCACCACACATCAGTTGAAGTTTCTTTTCCATCACGTCCAGTTCTTTTTCCCTTCTATATCTAGTGAATTTCATCTCAATCAGGAGGTCTATGTGACTAATCTATTTACTAATTCCAGCCCCAATACTGATATTGTATTATTAATGCCAGTGATTGATGAGTCCAACACTTTGTGCACTTAGGATTTTATTCTTTAAGATGTTCTTTGCAGCTTTATAATCTCATGCTCTGTAACCTCAGTCTCCCGAGGTATAACTGACTACGGTCTCTATAACCCATATAAAAGAATTAAAAAACCCCTATTTTGATCGCCAATCAGTTCTTATCCCCCATTACGCCTCTTTAATTCCGTCAGGTATAGGTTTCGGTAGAAGCCTATAGAATATCAAAAATTCCAACGTATTTCTCCGGTCGTCGATGTTCACCATCATTTCTTCACTTCTCTACTAATTACCCATTTCATCTAGGCTATTACTGCTCCTCAGTTATCAAAGTAAGCTCTTATGAACTTAAATATGTCCCAGGGTTTTTCATCTCTACCGGTCTTCACAAAATGACTGGCTATCAGGAGTAATCAAATCTTCTCCTTTTATCAATTGCGATGATGAAGACTTGGCTATTGATGTTTTTACCCGATCTTCTACTAATGTTGACTTTCTAGTACCATGGGAGCATGCTCGGCCTGTCTGGAAGCTTCGGCCTCTGGGAGGGTGCGCTGAGGAATGGTTTCGTGGTTGCGGTGGGGTGCTGGTGGTGGATTGCACCTTTCTATTGAGTGGGGGATGGCGGTAAAGCCGCAAGGATCAGGAACGCCTCCCTCCTAGTTCTAGCTCTCTAGTTCTAGTTCTCTAATTGAAACTCAAATCGAATCTGTACGAAACCTAGTGGTTCAGATGTTCTTTCATATCATTATCAATAATGTTGTGGCTAAGTATAATTTCGTGTTGCTTTTATCTTTCTCTAGTTCTTTTAAAGGCAATTTAGTACCATTAAAATATTGTATGTATTTATTTGGTGGATTCCAAAATGATATATATTATATTTTCAAATGTTGAATAACTTCAAATAATGGGTCCCGAGTGAGAATATATATGCATGAATGTGCCAGAAGAGAGAATGAATCGGTGTTATAAATAGCATGGTTCATTAGGCAATTATGAAACTCATTACTTCTGACATAGTAATCCTGTAGCATTAACTAAATGTGACGAGAATTTTACTAAAACTGATTTCAATTTAATTAGATTATAAATTATCATAACAACAAACAAGAATATTCGGACGCTCTCACTCTCTCAATTTTATAATTTGAAATATATTTTAAACCTGAAAACCTTTTATTCAATCAGTAAAAGAAATAATAATTGATTACGTTATTGAAAATGCCTTGAATAAAAAGATTAAATATGGATTTACGGCAATTAGGAAAAAGATAAGAGCGCTCCTTTTTATAGTTTAATGAGATAATTGGGATGTACTGGATTACATTTTGTATAACTGAAGGTAAACCATTTAATGGAACGTTTTGATTCAAATTAGAAAGAGAGTTTAAGAATCCTTAAAATAAACTTGTCATTTTATTAATACAGTAATTTGAAAACATTAAATTTTTATGTATTAAAGTTGACTGAATATACCATAATTTATTACTACATTTGGCATCATTTGTGTGTATAAAAATTAATACACGAAGAATTGCAGAGGCGATCCTTTTCATTTCCTTTATGTTCTAGGTTTATCATTTATTTGATAACTAGGGTTAATTCATAATCCAAGTTTATAAATACGGCCGAAATGGCTTCCATTAATAAATACTGAAAAATAAAAACCCCCTAAAGTAAAGTTTTCTGCAGCTACTACGCTGGCAAACTGTGGTTCAATTGGCCAGTGAACAATGTCAACTCAACTTGGTGTTTAACATTTCTTGTGATGATGTGTAGTTTTGTTGACTTATGGTTTCTCTGATCACATCACTATAGTTGTTTTGACAGTTTAGGCAGGCCTACTCATAGCATTAGTTTCGGTTCTTAGCATAGACTACTAAGTTTAGTTTTTAACACAGTTCTAGATTTTAGACTTAGTTGGCACTTTCCACATGTTCTAGATTTATCTAGATAACGAGAGTTGATATATACTCTCGACATGTCATGTATTTATTTTAAATGTACAAATAATGGCAAATTGTTGGAATAAATTTAACCAATAATAATAATGCATTATCCAATAACTAACCTAACCTAACCTAACCTAACCTCACCTAACCTAACCTAACCTAATCTAACCTAACCTAACCTAACCTAACCTAACCTAACCTAACAAAATTCAATAGCGGTTTATAATTTATTTACTTTTATTTTTATACCCTCAGTTGTTATATATTGTGAGTGGTAATCTAGCTGGATCTACACATTTTGTCATGTTTTCTTGGATTTGATTTCTCGTTTTCATCTTTCTTATCATGTCTCTCTTGACCAACTCTTGTTCTTTTGCTATAATAACGCTATTAGGGTATTTGAGAACTTGAAGTTTTTATTTTAACTTCTATTTTCATTTTTTGTAAAAACAATAATGACGGAGAGGTTTTTCGTCAAATTCAACCCATCAGCGAAAAATTCTGCATTTAATTGTATCATTTCCATCCTCTACTACGACAAATAACAAAGTTGTTGTCAAAAATGTAATGATTAAACCTAACTTCCCTTGAAAAGTGACATTCTTATAGTTTTCGAGATGCGACATGAACAAGTCACCAAATAGGACGTAGAGAGGAAGGCGCCTTCACATATGTACATCTTCGAGGTCCGCCAGGGCCCAGACACTGACACGAGCAAAGCGAGTGGAATCCTTTTTAATATGTACACACCTACGAGGTCCACTAAAGCCTAGCACAATCACGAGGTTCAGAAAACCTGTGTAACAACATTTTAAGTGAAATTCCCTTCTTGAGTAAGAGCTCTTAATCTAACAAACAATTTAACATTCCATACAATGCCCTAAAAATCAATTACAGGTTTTGCTTGTATTGAGTTCAATGATTGGGCTTGTTAAGTACCATAACAGCGTCCATCAATTTTTCAATTTTGTTTAAGTAATGGTGAAATATGGTGAACAGCGTTTGCCTTCTTCTTCTTCTTCTTTTTTTTTCAATCTCTCAAATCCCAAAGGATTACAGTAAGTTTTTTTGAATATTTCAAAATTAAACTTTTAACACGATATTTCCTGATTATTATTTATTACAAAATCGTTAAAAATATTTCTCAATATGTTCGTTAATTCTTCTCATTAATGGGATAAATCTTCTTTTGTTCGTTTTCCTAAAGTTTCCAGTTCTTCTTCTTAAGTCACAATAATGACGAGTTAAACTTTTTAACAGCAACAACTTTACCAGGAAACTTTCACGATAATGATTTGATAATTGGAAGATTATTTTTGAATGTATTTTTGAGAAGGTATTTTTGAAGAGATATTGCAATAGCTGTGACGTGAGTTTTCTTTGGATTGACGTTCAATCAGATAATTTATTTTGTAATTAGAAACTTGAGTAAATGTGTTCGAATTGACAAAATTAATTTAATAAAAATACATATATACTCTAAGAATAGTAATATTTGATGTGTCACATGTAGATTTGACTTTTTACATTTTACCGTAATTTGATTGAGATCGGTTGGATCAATTTTGAAAAAAAAAAAAAACGAATATTTACAAAGCCAGGGTTCATTTTCTTATTTTAACCGAGAACTTCTGAACCGACATATTTATGAAAAAAACTTTCCAATACTTTTTATTTGACTTTTTAGTACCTTCAATAAAATGTTATTAAAATCGTTGGAGGTAATTTCGAGAAAATCAAAATTTTGTGTTTTCGTCCTATGTAGGTACCCCCATTTGCTATTTGATTTTGGGTATAGTTCACAGGATAACAAACAAACCGAACTGATTATAGTTATGCACCAATCAAACTATAACTTATTATAGTTATAGTTTGATTGGTGTAGCTTGTGTATCAATGAAGAGGACGACCTTGTCGTTGAAACGCGTCTGATACTTAGGCGTATTTTTTGTGAGAATTGTGTTCTGTTAGTTTGTTATCCTGTATAATTTTTCTCATAAGTAAAGCTCAACATTTATTATTAGGTATAGTTGATAAATAAATTTTGTGAGTTGTTTTTTAAATCTACGACTGTAATACTGTAATATTTTCTATTTCATTGTTATGTTATTTCTCATTAAGTACTTCTGATTTTTTGAGAAAACGCAGAATTAATTATAATCAGATGTCATAGACTAAAGCCTAGCAAATTTGTAGGACAATATAACGATTTCCAATAAAAGTTATATTCCCAAGAAAACATCAAACCCTTGATTTGTCAATTACAGTATAGAATTAATTAATACGTTTTCAGTCAGTGATGTAATGAGCATTCTCAAGTTGAGAACATACTACGATGAGTTACTGCAAAATAGCTCAAAAATATTACTTATGGAACATAATATATCCACGTTTTCATTTCATTCTTTATTTCAGCAATATCCGTTAGTAATAAGAAAATGATCCGAACTAAGAATCAATATATTGGATAGTATTTAAATGAAAAAAAAAAAAAAGAAAAGTAATTGTACGCTCTACGTAAAAGCTATCTTGAGCATTGTTGTTTAAATACGTAATTTTTAAGTACTCGCAGAAACGTGCGTGCTTGCTACAAGGAACGTCAATTTTTGTTGGATTTTAAACGTTTAAAGTTCAAGTGCTTCGTAATTTTCCAATAAAAAATAAAATAAAAAAAATAAATAAACGATGTCTTTCAATTTATCAGGAAAACAGTGATTTACGATATTTGATATCAATGCTTTCTTTATGTCCTAGACCCTAACGAGCCTAACATACTGAAAGATCTACACTCACTTAACTAGTTTCATTGTCGCGTTCGTAGCTGTATATTTGCTAAGGAGGCTCCGAAATGTACGTGAGCTTCGATTGTGCCATAAACTTGTATTAAATCTAAAACTTATTAAAAAAAAATCAAAATAGTTATTAATAAAAACACAAAAAAGAAATAAAAATTTTATCGGCCTTGCTACATGCAAGAAACTGTGCTAAAACTAAAATAATATTAATTATAATAAAACTCGTTTCAAAGTTTGACTTCCGAACTAGTTTAAACTAGATCAAAGTAGACTTGGCATAACACTGCGGTTATTATTTGGCAATTATAGTTTCATAAGAGAAAGAAGTTTTTATTGACGAAACTTTCTCATGGAAATATCGACACTCGAGTTTGGGAAATGTCCAAACATTTTACTCTTAGGAGTGATTAGTAGCCATTTTTTAGCCACAACTTGACATGATCCTGGTTGTTTTATTACTGATAGTAATTTAACTTATTATTCCGTTGTTAAAACTAAGTTCGTATTAATTTAATAAGTTTTTTGTTGTCGATTCTGCTCAGAGTTTAGTGTGCATGCAATTATTGGTCCTCTCTGCTGTAGATAAGCACATTTTGGAATAGAGGCAGATGCACTAAAAACTGGTAGATTTAGTGTATTGTTAGAAAAAACTTTTCAATTTTTGATAAGTTATTGACAAGTCTGTGAAAGTTGTTAGAAAGATTATATCAGGGAATTAAAGTCGAGGAAGTGTTCATACATTGGTTTAATAAACGATGCAAAACATTACATAAACTTTACCACTCACCCATCCCCAAAACCAAGGATACCAACTAAAACCAAGGATATCAAAAAATGTCAGGTTGTCAGTCAAAAGTAAAAATTAATAAAGGACGCTGTCTTTGAATCAATATTTATGTATTTAAATATATGTATCTAAACTGTCTTCACTTACACAATATACACATTATGTAAGTAAATCGTAAAATTTATCTCTTATAAAGAAGGTTGTCATGATTTTTCTATTTTGTTTTTTCCAGTTATTCTAGAATTATAATATTTTTTGTGACGATTTTCACACTTGTTTTGTTCATTAATCAACACATTTTACTGAAATTTAAACAAAATTGGTTTAGAAGATTTTGAGAAATTACGCTTCTTATTCTCTACTACGTACAGGTATAAATAAATATTGAACTTTGACTTGTGAGATAATATTAGATAGAAAAAAACTCGAACACAATATCCCACAAAAATTACGTTTATTTAATCAAACGCGTTTCAACGACAAAGTTGCCATCCTCAGTGATACAAGTCAAACTAGATGGGTTTTGCTTCCAATGACTCCTCAACCGGTTATGTAAGTTATATTAAATGCTTATACGTGTTTTTAATGTAGTAAAATAGTGCCAGAAATAACTTAAAACCAAATTTTAATAAACCAAAATTTATTTTTGACTATTGTTTTCCATTAAGCATCTTCAGACATCAATGTTTTGTACAATTTCACCAAGTACCAACCGAACTGTGTTAACACTTAATTATAAAGTTAAAACAAATTATACACCTTTTATATTAGCTTATTTTTCAACATCCTCAGTTTTATTTACGAATATATAAACTCTCTAGTGGAATCACTAACTCACGAGACCATGAAATGTTCACTGATACTATCCTTTGGAGCAATTTTGTCTCATTGTATAGTAATATTTCAGTAAACGCTATGAGGTTACAATATATGATTTGATTTTGTTTATATTTGTCGTGTTTGCTTGATTTCACAAACTATTTGTTATCTAGAAAACTAGATCGGAAACCTTCAAAATAGAAAAAGATTAAAACAAATTTTAAAACGAGTTTAAGAGTAGTATTTCACCCAAATTCACACATCACACACCTAAGCTAAACTAGCCTAACCTAACCTCATTTTGATGAGTTTCAAAGCTGTATTTAGTGATGTTTAAACATTTTACGATAAAAAAAATAGAATTTTGTCGAAATAACAAAAATGATAAAATTTAACATTTTACCATTCCTTTAAACAACATCGAATATCTTTATAACCTAATTCTGTAGAAATAATCCAAAAATATTGTTTAGACTCGTAGTTTGAGGTTACCTACGTCCGTTATGTGCAATACAATGTGAAATTCAGGGTGAAATTAAAACAAACGATTTTCAATATTAATGTACTAGAATTAAATATTTTAATCAATTGTTTAAACCAATCCGTATTTAGAGGGGCTAAGTGTTATGTTTTTGTGGCGAGTAGAATAGAGATCCTAAGTTTTCAAAATAAAAAATGTAACGAATATTAATTTGGTTTCGTGGATAATTCTGTGGAAAGTTAGTGTCATGCTTTTGTATTTCCAAACAGTTCACAATTAAGTAGTATTATCGAAATTGTTTGTAACTTACTTTAATTATAAGTTAAAATTAACATTTCACCCTTTCTACTTTTATTAATCTCTAGTATTGTTATATTTTATCCCACATTGTCCATTTAGCAGCACCATACAGTTTAAGCTACATTTAAAGGTTGATGACATTGAAAGGTAATTAATTTACTAAATCTGTATTGCTTTCATGGTTTCTAGTCAACTCTCATTACAGAAGCTTAGAGAACAATCTCTCATTGGCTTATACAAAATGGACGGTTCGATCCTTTGAAATATCAGTTGTAATCATAGAAACACGTTTATGATCCTCATTGTTGTAGAAGGGACCGGTTATGTGGTTTCATTATTTAATCAAATATAAATTATTGTATAATCAATAGTTATTAAAAAATTCCAATTTCCATAAGAAGAAAACAATTGTATTTCTTTTTTATCTATTGTATTTTAAAATTCCATGAAATTCAAAGTGATTCAAAATTGCATGGGAATATTTTGGGAGTTGATTCTAGAGCTAAAAATAATTTAACAAAATTGTATATGAACATCGGTCTGGAAACTTTTAGTTACACTTGTGTTGGTCATGTTGTGTCGCAAAATAACATTACATCTTTTTGGAAGTAGATAAGATAGTGGGCGAAGGTTTGGTATGACTTATGTAACCTTCTACAGAAAACCAAGACTTTATTTTGTACATTTACAAATTAGCGGGTGTTAAAAAATTTTAATATCGAATATACACACATTAAAAAAAACAGAAGAAAAAACAGATGTTTTACTTTTAACGAAAAACATTCTTTCTGTACGACACAAAATAAATCGGTTTTCTAAAAAAAAAAAAAAAAAAAAAAAAAAATATTTGCTTTCTTTGTAATTAATTGTCTACAACACTGGATATTAACCTAAACCAAAATATTATTAAACTAAGATAATTAATTGTTAATAATAATATCTTAATCCATTGCCTAGAAATGTACTAAATATGAAAATGTTTTTCTTAACAGTTTTAAAATTCAGCTTTGTTGTGGGTCGATAAATCAGTTATCCTGTGACATATAGAACACTATACAATACAAATTGAAAGTATTGTTTATCAAATAACACATAAAATCTTTGCAAGATGGCCTTTCTACACCCTAAATCAACGCTCGATGATGTAAGCTCGAAGATGATAAGGCGGAGACCCACTATTGCTGTACTTTACAATAATCTGGACGTGAACTACGTATTTTTGTACTGTAGTCTCATATGTATTTATTTCTATAGTATCTTTTGATTTATGAGATGAGGACTAAGCTGACGGTAAGTAGCCGCCATTTTGTACGTATAGGCAAGAAATAATGATCACCGCTATCGATGAATGTTTTGGTCTATCACTGGATAAAAGAAAAAATTAGTACTGTACGTTCAGACATCAACCTGGACCGTGGGTTAAACCTCCTTGATATGTTTTATCGACATAAAGCGTGATCACCGAAGCACTTGTGGCATATCAGAAACCTAATAAAGTTGAAAGTGGCTATATCAAGAATTTACAATATTACCGTATATATTTTGAAAATTAAATAAAAGTTGTAATCATAGAAATTTTAGATTATTTAAAAATCGTAAAAATCATTGTTTTATGAAATAATGATTTAATCTGATGACATTTTGGAACAATGTTTTAATCACAGAGTTTTTCGTTATTTAAAACAAGTTGATTGTTGCCGTCATGGTACTTAACCAGCCTCATCATACAATGTAATATGAACAGATCCTCTAAATCTAATGTCCAAAAGTTGTATCGAATGGTAAATTGTATTTTATGGTCATAGGGTTTTACCCAGTAGGGTCAGTGTGTTTAAGACAATTGTTTACAGGTTTTCTGAACCTCGTAAATGTGTATATCACTACTTTCTTGACGTCGGTTAGGTACTAACGAGTCTCTGCTCGCTTTGCTCGTGTCACTGTGTCGCCCCTAGCGGTACATATAGGAAGGAGCCTCCACTCGCTACAGTTGTGTTGTTGACTCTCCCCTTCCAGATTTCATAACTTAGAAACATCACATTTCCTTTGGATGTCAGGATTCTAAAATACATTTTTGACAATAACTTCACTATTTGTCATCATAGAGAGGTGGGAATGATACATTTACATTAAAAATTGAAATATTCAAATTTGTATCTAATTTAGAGTGTTATAAGTTGAATAATACCAAAGATATGGAATAAAACTGTTTAATTTAACTGCAATTTTGACATTTTAAATTATAATTTTCTAAATTATCAATAAGGTTCTAAATAAGTACACTATAGTTCTTACACCAAAATACATATGCCCTTCTTTATTTTTGTGAACTCTATCGACAACAATAACTTTTTCGTTTTCCTGAGCTCACGATAGGATCAGTCAACGAAAATATAAATATAAGATTTATTTCGCGTTTTACACTACGACTTTGTATGCTGATTGGTTAAACAAAACTTTAATTTTAAGACTGGTGTATTGTACTGGCCGAAGGAACGGTCTCCTAACGAGTAACAAAGTTACCCCTTTCAGTGCGAGCTTAGCTCTAATGTGGGTTCTACTTTTAAGCCCAACCAGTCCACTTTTCCACTCTACGTAGAGTGTGTCTTCTACTCTTTGTCTTTAAACCAAGGGTTCTCATCTATTTTATCCTTAGCTTTTCTCTCTTGTCTATTCTATCAGTTCAATCTGATTTAAATATATTTTTATTTCTTTTTCATAAACTCTTCCTAAAGGTGCAGTAGTTTGGGAGGGAATTTGCAAACATTTCCCCAACAAATCTGTTATCCTGTGGTTTCCTGCATACATATGTTATAGTTTTAATAATTGTTATGGTTTAGGTCTAGTTAATAAGCCTTGAGATCATTATTTTGGGTTAATAATTTTTAGCTTTTAGGACATTAGTTGTGTATTTTTGGTTTTATCAATTGACAATAAGAGTTAATCCATAGTGTTCAAACATTGTTATGTTGAATGAGTGTAAGGACTAGTCGCACCGATTATAACGAACTAACTTAACATTTTAAATTAGAAAAACAAAATATGAAAAGACTAAATAAAGAAGAAAAATATTAGGAGGGAAAGGAAAAGCAGAAAAAGAGAGAGTGTTTGGTATTCATATGGCCCCTGCATAAACCCAATTAGGCTACACACTTGACGAGGCGGCGTGCGCATTTTTTGATTCATGCGATAATAGAGCAAGTTTGCTCAGATGCTATTTTGCAATTGTCGAGTGTGCGTGTTACAAAAAAAACCGCTTATATATATTTTATACTCTTTAACCTTCAATTCACCACTCTATTTTAAAAGGACACTGGAGTATTTGTGTTTGTGATCTTTTACTTCCAGCTCTGCAGACCAGTCCTGGCCAGGAATCATCATAACATCACACCACAAGGTAAGATCAACATTCACTTAATTATTTCAGTGTCTGTTATTTAATTAATATTATAATAAAGGTCCTCTGGAAAATAACAAATAAAACATTACGCAGATTTATACCCCTTTTGTTCAGCGCTGACAGAGGCGTTAAAATTACGTCACAGAGAGAGAAAGGAAAAAAGAAGAAATAAAAGAAGTAGAAAGAATAAAAGAAAAACACAAGAAAAAAAGAAGAAGTAATGAACAAGAATTACTTAAAATTAAGGAAAAATAAAAAGCAGAAATGCTCAAGTAAAAGTAAAAGAGAAAAAAAGGGTAAATAAAGAAGAAGGAAAAGTAAGCGCGAAAGAAAAACAAACACATAATAGAAAATATGCCGTGTTAATTTCTTGTGTTTATATTATATTAGCATAAACTGATTTAGTAGTTTCTTAAGTATTTTAAAATTAACCGTTTCATAATTATAGCTACAGCAAAATCAAAATATACAACAATTTAAAAAATATTTAATTTTTGAGCTGTTTAGGAAAGTTTATAAGCTGTTTATTTTTGATAAGGTTTTCTAAGATATTAATTTACTATTCCAAGTACTAAATATAATCTTAAATATTTATACATAGTTTTTAATGCAATTTATAAGATTTTAAGGTATTTTAATTCTATAATTTTCAAAAAGAGAATGTTTATGCACAGACCAGCGGCAGAGGATCATCAAACAAACGGAACTAATTTGTCCTATAAACAAAACATACTTGAGTGCACTTCCACTTTGGGAGTATGAAACGTATATTATGATGATATTGTATTCCAGTCACGAGGGTGTTGAGTGCAACGTCCCTCCCTGCTTTCCTTTATAAGTTCAGATATTGCCTCTACCCTCATGATACACATATACAGGGTGTCCCACCGAAACGAAATAATCCTAGTTTATCATATTTAACTTTTTTCTTCTAAAATCGCAATATATGTAAATTTTATTTTCAAGATTACCGATTTATTTCTTACGTTGTACGTTTAAATTTGAAATTTACCACTAAAATTGGTAAAAAATCGTGCAACACATTATATTAATGCTCGTTATAATATTCTTTTGTTAAATATATTTGTTGTTTTATTTGTGATTGGAATTTACTGTTTAACAGACAAAGAAGACGTCTATAATATCAGTTGTAAATGACATGAGCAATAATCAACCAATTTTCTTGATATCACTAACAAACTTTGGGAATTTTGTTATTCGTTGTTGTGATGACCTTGAATTCTCTGCGTTCATCGCCGCCGTCGTTCGTCACTCATAGGTCGGTAGTAGTCATTTAGGTAATGACGACTGTGTTAAAGAAACCTCAAAGTGTTTTATTGTTTGTTATATTTTTATGAAATGTTATTTCGGCGAACTTACGGACAAGATCCATCTACAGAAACGACTTTTATTAATTGGAATAATCAATTTAAAGTAATTAGAAAAGTGGTTTTAATGGTCGCACATTGAATGGTAGTGTGGAGTATTTGTCACGGTCATTCTTGCGCATCCCCTACAACGTCTACAGCTCGACGCGATTCGGAACTTGGGATTCCTAAAACAACTCTTCAGTACGTGTTTCATAAGATTTTGTGAATCCTTGTTTACAAAACCAGTTCATGATGAAATTAAGTAAGCAGATTGCCTTAATCGAGTTGAATTGCATAACCTTGGTAAACAAATTTATAATTTACCTGAACCATAAGCTTAGTTATTTTTCAACGAAATAACGAACACTGTATAATCTTGGGAATACTGGTTACCTTAAGTGTAAAACGATCCTATACCCCTACCACTGTGGATATCGGTGTAAAATGACTTACAGAGCGTAATTGATCCGAATACTGTTTACTTTTACTACAATTCAAATTGATGCACATGTACAAACTACATGAAAGTTACGTAACGTTTTAGAAGAAATCTCTAGGTACAAAACAGTAACTGATATGTAAATAATAGATAGTTTGATAATTTGTAACGCTACGATACTGGAATATATTGTAATGCAAATAAATGAAAATAAAAAAATAGTGTTTTATTTTTGGTTAGGTTAAAACTTGCCTTGAAAAGATAAAAAAAAGAGTTCACATTTTAAACATAAACTCGTTCACATCATTAATTAAAATAAGCGCGTGTTGTATTCTTTGTCGGGGCAGCTTCGTTTATTCCTTGAAACTGTACGTAACTGTTTGACTGGCCGCTCTTTTATAAAGGGGATTAAAATTTTGTTAACATTTTGCATATGTCGTTCAAATTTTTCTTGGTGAGTTAAATTGAGTAGTTTGAACGTAACTGCATATCAGCACAAAAAATAGGTCGGAAAGCCAAACGTTTGATTGAAAATGCGACCTCGCTTCGCTGAATTATAACAAATGTGGGATATTTTTTTTAGCGTTAAGTTATGATGTGACTAGATGACGAAGCAATATTATATTAAGTTTACACACAAACAAACACAAACACATATAGATATTATAAGTGGTAGATGTCTTTCACATAGTATCGAGTTACGAGTTACGAGGTGTTTAAGGGTCGTTTTAGACAATCACGTCAATAATTGAGACAAAACATTAAAACATATTGGCGTCATATCACCCCTGCGTATCACCAGCGTGTAACTTTCTCGAGAGGTAAAACAAATAGTTTAAATTCACTGATCAATCTAAATAATCATGGGATTTTTTCAAAACGTTAAATATTTTCCGCATAAACAAATGAATCACTGGAAGTGCATGTGTTTTATTTCCGTCCGTAGAGAACTTCAATCAGGCAGTGAGTGAAAGAGAACTCAAATATCGTCGATTGTTCATTTTACGGGAAGCGAAACTGTAATGTATTGAGCTTAGATATTATACCCAAGGGGAATCCTTCCAGTTTCTAGTAATAACTTCCATAATTTGCATACTTAAAAACATTTTTGGATATTATTAGGTGCAGATTTCAACCTTTATTAAATTAGCTATTGTGGAATAAAGTAGGGAGACGTTATTCTAAAAAACAAAATGGCGCCATTTTGAAATTTACTAACCTTTTCTTGACAATTGAAATTGATTAAAAGCTATTATAATGTCGTATACTTTTTACCACATTTGAAGAAAATTGGTAAAAATTGGAAATTCTAGCGATACATACGGTAATATACATGTAAATAATACATATATTAAAAAAAAAAATACTCTAAACGTGTTCTGAAGCTCATAATCTTAAAGTCAATTTGTTGATAATTAACGTTTATTAAATTACGAGTAATAAAATAGATTTAAGTAACAGATTGATAGCAGACTCTCTGAAGTCGACAATTTTACGTGTCGCCGATATAGATAAAACATTTGTTTTTCTTTCATTTCACACCCCCAGAGGAGCTTTGGAAACTTTGTGGTTGCTTTTACTTCTCCGTACCATTTCCATAACAGTAAATAACTTAGTGTACAGAGGGTGAGGAGAAATCTAATACTCTCTGGCGACATTAGTAGATTGACAAAACGTAAATATTGTAGATGTTTTTATACACATTTAGTTATCTCTGTGTCAAAAAGAATACTTTTTTTTTTAAGCGGATGATATTGCACCTTAAAGTTGTTAATAGGATATTCCAATAATTTTCTCACTTTCCGCACACAAAACATATCCGTAATTATACAAGATACGAGTGGTTGAATTAACTCATTCATGTCTACTGGGTCACAAGTATTGTAAGATTGCTATCCATAGCTTTTCTTGACCTCTACAAAAGCGAGTTTCGCTTCTTATTTCCTAAAATATTCTGTAACATGGAGAGGTATCAACAGACCAATGGACAAGGCCATCAAGAATCATAGGATATTAAACCATGGTGAGGAGGTTAAAGTCTTAGTAAAGATTAATAAAAATTAAAGACATAGTAAAAGTAGATAACACAACCGCGGAGTGTTTTATACGGACGTAACTCGTATTGTTCAAGTTGTAGACACCCGCATTTATTGCAAATCATTTATAGTGGAGATTAGCACACACTCAGAAAATTTCAAGAGTATTTAAGACAGATGTGTGGACTATACTAGAATGCACACAACTATACCTGCTAAGAGGATATGTCGATGAGGTCAGCCAAACAACAAGTTTGGCGATAAGAACTCCAATAGGGTAATGAAGGGTTAGGAGGGTAATGTCACCAGATCATGGATGTCGAATTGTGTTGGTTATCCGGTCATAGAAAATTAAGAGTCTGACGAAATGATAAAGGAAGGGGCCTAAACTCCTTTCATTGACCTGACATTGTCTTGCGGTATAAGTAAAACTCAAGCAGAAACACTCTTGAGAATGTAGGTCAAAGTAGAGACCTTAATTAATTTGAGGGGCCTTAAAGAGAAAGCTCTATAGTTCACTGACCTACCCAATTAAAACCGCTCTGTTTGTAATTTCATTGAGTAATTCCAACCAAAGGAAATTCTCGAGTTTTGTATTGTGGCATGGAGTATTCAAGAAACATGAAAATATTCTGGTTTCAACCCACGCTCTTAAAATACAGTCTGTGTAGTCAACATACACGACCAGCAGAAAAGATACTTTATAAGTGTGAAGTACTAGAGTACCCCTCAGGACATTTGGTTCAACAGAAGAAGAAACCTATAAAAACAGATTCTAATGACTCACAAACTGAAATAACTTGGAATAAGGAACTTCACGAAAAGCCTTTTAGCCCTGGGAGGATCAGAACAGTTGTATTGTATTAAATATTGTATCAGTTTGGGATACACAAGAGGATACTATTCGCAAGATTAGAAAGCTTACACCGACGGTGCAGACAACTTTAACAGGTTCAAAGAAGACCACCGTCGGTAAAGAACTACTCAGGCTCTTTACAACCTGAAATGACAAGATCATTGACTAAGTGCAGACATTGGATTTTAACTTCTAACTTGGTTTTTTAGTTTTTACTTGCAAGTAGAACTGTCGTGTCACCATCTAGGAACTTACTAAGGAGGTAGGGATAAGCACCGCGTCGTTAATTTAATTTAAAGATAAGTCTAGTAGAGATTGTAGCGGAGTCACTACAAGGGAGCAGGGACTGTAATTCTGTTTAAAAATATTGTAAAGTTGGATGAACTCGACAAAGGTAGACTTTAACTTCTTGATTGCCGGTTATAAGTCGTGGGTATAGTTAAAACCCAGTGGCGCAATAGAACTGTTTTTGGACAGTTTTATCATGACAATACCCCCGTCTTATTTCTTGCATTTAATTCAGAGTTTTGGAAAGCCGGGCTCCTTACTCTTTACACATGGGTTCTTGAAATTTTTCGCTGCTCATCAAGTAGATAATTCCAATAGAATTGAATTGATTTCAGTCACAAGCAAAAAGCGACAGCCCAAGTGTACTTTATTCTCAAAATGGCCTTACAGAAAACCCTTCAACAATAGTGAGATCACTGTGAGAAGTGTGTGCAGTTCCAAGAAGAAGGAACCTTCACGGATATGGGAACTTCGAGATACACTGGCAGGATCTACACCTTTTTTCTTCTAGTCTTCTTTTTGCCTTCCTATTACTACTCTCTTGACTAACTCTTGTTTCCTTTCAAACCTAGAGGAGAGTACCTGATGCTCCTAACTTCTGCCTTAAAAATAATGACAAAAATTAATCAAAACTCTGAGCTTATTACTGGTAGGGGTTTCTATTTTTGATCTTTTTTTTCTTTTTTGTAAGGCGAAAATGTAGCATCGTAAGATGTTGGTTGTGTAGGTAATAGGTTTTTAACTAGTAAACAACTAGGGGGAAATAAAGATCATCTATGTGTAATTGTAATTTCATCAGTCAATAGCCTTTTTGAGTGGACGTGTATACGGATCCTTTTTCTATGGCTGGAATAAATATTTTAGCTTAATTACATTAGATTTAATTAGTTCGTAATTATATTAAAACACCGTATTAAACAAAGTTCTTTTTAAGTGAAAAACACAATGTTATTTGATATTTAAAAAAATTCAAATTTTACGCTTACTACATTAGATAAATGCATTAAAAATAATGATGATATGTAGAATAATTTGTTGTTAAGAAATCAGACGCAATGGCGTCGTTTTATAGTTCCATCAGGATGCAGTTATATTCATGAATATTATCCTCAGAGGGCTTTAATGTAACGAGGTTCAAATTTTAATAAAATAAAAAATTCTCAAATTGTCCCTACGTAACAATTTAGTAAATGCAATTGGGAGTTTCAAAAGTGCGAAGTGAAATCCTTAATAATTTTGAAACAATTTATCTTTATTTGTTCTTTATTCCAATAAGTATATATGTTTTCTTGATTCCTTATTATTCATTTTTCACATAATAATACGTAGTATAGAGAAAGATTTGAAATGGATTAAAAAAAAATCGATGTTAGTTTTTCTGCGGAAATATCATTTTAAGAAATATGATTGATATATGATAGTCGTCTGTTGTTTGTGCAGTGCTCTGCAGCCTAAACGAGTGAGTGGATCGCGTTTAATAAATGTTTGTATGTGGGTCTTTTATGGGTGAGTTTAAAATTTGTGTTTAATTATTGAAAATTTTTAGGTATCTACCATAACAACGAAATTAAAAATTGAGATTTTGTCTTGAAATCGGAAATATTATTTTGAACAATTTATCGTATATTGTAGCCTCTAAGGATAAGAACAAAGTTATTGGTTGATATCTCTCACAATTTACCGATACGATAATTATAGTTAAATATGTAAAGGGTTTCTAAACAAAGTTTCAAAATCGTTTCTTCTGATTTCGTTTCAATTTGAAATGTGTAGCTTGATAACCCAAACCAGTTGCGCAAAACAGTGAGTAAAATGACGTTATTGTTCAGGAATAATTGAAGATGAAATGAAAATGACTGGCGTCATAGTAAGTAGGATTTAAATAAAAGATTTTATGGTGTAAGCACGGCAAGCGTATGGTCTCTCTCTCTCTCTCTCTCTCCTCTCTCTCTCTCTCTCTCTCTCTCTCTCTCTCTCTCTCTCTCTCTCTCTCTCTCTCTCTCTCTCTCTCTCTCTCTCTCTCTCTCTCTCTCTCTCTCTCTCTCTCTCTCTCTATTAAAATTAAAAATTAAACTTAAAGACTTTACTCTATTTCAGGTTTATTTGGCAGTGTGCAGAATGCTTTGATTGTGTAAACGAAATAGGTTAGGTCTAATGAAAATGTTGAGCCATCGCTTAAACCTGTACGTTTACATTTAGAGTTAAAAAGACTACATTTATATTTTCAATTGTTTATGTTTAATTTAATACTTTATTAAATGGAGAACACTTACATTCATTTTTTGACAGTCTTCAGTGGAACGTCTATTGTTTTATTGCACTACAGCTGTTACGGGACACGTCCCATCGTCAGGTACCCGTCAAGAATAAAAATAAAAATGTACATTACACATTACTTATACAACATATTATATCACATACATAACAGAAAATTGTTGTTATAGATTTAACTTTTGGAAACAATCGTATTAGTTGTTGTACACTATAATTGAAAGTTATTATTTGAACCAGGAAAATGATTAAATAGAACTAAACACCATAAAACTCATTCCCATAACCAATGGTAACAAACCTGCAATAGTAGAAAAAAATACTTATGAAACCGAAAAGGAAATACTCTAAATTGTCACAAAAATGAAACAATAATAATTAAAATAACGTACAAAGGCACAGAATACATTCAACTCTTCAATCAAGCCATATATAACATATTTATAAAACAAGGATACAAGTAGAGCTTCCAAACTAAAAACAGCCTAAATAACATAAAATATTTGACATAAATAATCAAATAACTTAAACACATATAACAATAACGAATAACTACTCATAAGGAGTTTATAAAAAGACAGACAGGAAGACCATTAAAGAAACGTTTCAAATAACATCATATATATTCAAAGGCACAAATTTACCCGAATTTCCTGTATTTATAAAGGACCACAGACCATATGTAATAGAACGATAAAGGAAAGCAAGTAAATTACATCATAATAATAAAGGACGTAAATTAAACTTATTGATGATTTATTTAAACAATTTATTTAAAACGCACTCTACATGATTTTGAATGAAAAAAGTTAACTTTGCTTCTAATATAACACATGACTCTATATTAAGATTACAATAAACTAAAGAAACAACACATGAGATAACCATCATATCCAGACAGGAACCCCCAGTTGACAGTCAAACTCAGACAAAGAATAACATTTCAATGCGATCGCTTCCTAAATTTAAGTGTATAAGTGTTATGTTGTATAAGTAATGCGTTATTGTAGATTTTTATATTTTTTCTTTACGAGCACCATACGTGTCTCGAAATAACTTTAGAAATTTCACTGAAAACTGTCAAAAACGTAAGTTTTCTTCATTTATTAAATTATAGCGCATCGTTAGACAGCAATTTCACAATTTTATAATTTATAATGGTTTTTATAACAGTGTTGGTTGAGCACCAAGATGACGCGAATGAACTTGTTTTTCTTCCCCAATCTAAAACACGTAACACAATTTAAAGAAGTGAAAAGTAGTAATTTAGCAATTCAAGTTTTGCAATATTAATAGACTTATTTGAGTTCATTGTTTCAGAAAAATAAAATATGTCAAGAAATTGAATTCTTTTAGAACAGAATTGTATATTACGATGGACAAAATGGAAGGTGTGGAGTGAAAATAGATTTTCTCTGTCAGAATCATTTGTTCAATTTAATTTATGGACTTCATTTTCAACATGGTTCCATTGGATAAGCTGAAGGATATCTGGTTTCAAGTAGAACGAATTATGCTTCGACAATTGATTTTTTCTATTTTATTTACACAAATTTAGTTTCTAAATTTAATTTGCAAATAGGTGTTTTTGTGCAGTTAATATAGAGCTCAAACAGTACGAATGTTTCTGATAATTACCGAGTTTTGTACGAGGGAGTGCCCGTTTGGCTTTTATGGATGTGGAAGAAAAACTAGTGTTGTTTGTTGTGTAATCAAATCTAAAAATTTAGATTTTGTTCTCGCGCTTTATATTTTGAGTGTAACAAATCTGATTTTTGTTATCGGGAACGCAGAAATTTATCCAGGAGCAGACAAAACAATTGGTGAATACTAAAACCCTGCTAAAACAAAACTGAATAGTAAAATGGTTAATGTGAAAACTCAGCTTTGTGCAGAAATACATAATGTAAATAAAAATGTGATATAGTAGAAAAAAAAAATTGAATTCGAATCTTTGAAACGAAATTGTGAATGGTTAAAAAAATTACAACAGAGTAATGTAGTATTGTAACAATTTTTGGCAATGGGGTGGATAAGAGTGTTGGGTAAAGTGAATATAAGGACGTGCGAAAACTGTGGAATGGGAGAAAGGTAGGTAGAAACAAGAACAACACTAAGAATAGATATGAAAAAACAGAAGACAAATAACATTTTTGATAATAATTATACTCATCATTTATTGATTTAGAAAAGGTGTTCTACGTCTTTTATGGTACAAGTTGGAAAGTAAAGGGGTTTGACAAAGATTTATAACAGCTGTTAAGGCAGTGTATGAAGTTGTAGATATTACGATAAAAATAGATGATGGACTAATCAGTTGTAATGTAGGTTTAAGACAGGGATGTAAACTTTCGTCTTGTTTATTTTTACTGTTTATAGATGGTATTGTAAAGAACTGAGCAAAATTCAAACACATCGGTCGTGAATGAAGAAATAACGGCTTTATTGTTTGTAGATGATTTTATTTTATTTTATAATATGATGATAGGCTTACAACGAGGTCTGGTAGAGTTGTGGGGCTAAAGATCAATATTTAACTGATTTTTTAATATTTACAAGAAGGTAAAAACTCTCAAAAATAGATAATTGGATTGATGTCACTAAATAGGGTATATTTATAAAACTTATGGGTAGAAATAATAACAAAAAACGTCATTGTAACTATATAATTAAACCCACGACCATATTAAATTTATAATCTTTACTGCGAGGAAAGAAGTCAGTATTAATGGTTTAGGTTAGCACTATTAAGAGGCGTCACAAACCGAAGTGTGTTTTATGTGGGTAAATAAAAAAAATCGTTATAACTCTTACGATTTTGCACAGAAACAGAAAGAATAAGAATGAAAATGGAAATGGGTTGGGGCCAAAGTATCAATATTTGGGTCAGAGAATTTAGAAAGTAGTTGGGAAATTATAAATTTAAAATCGAAATGGATCACTGTTTTAATAAAAGAGATGCTACAAATTCTTAGGTATAAAAAATTCTCAATATCTTTCATATTTCCAAAGTTATGTTTGTTGGTAAAAATAAAATGGTGCATAGATGAAAAACTCAACACTTTAGAACCTTTTCCCCGTGAATCACAAACTTACTTGATGTAAATTCGATATCGACACTTGTTTCTACTAAAATAGGTTTCAGTGACTAAATCATCATCTTCAGTTGTTTCTCATTGTATGTGCACAAGTGACAACTGAAGATAGCATTTAGTAACCGAAACGTGTTTGATTGTAGTGTTTCATTACTAATTGATTTGTTAAGCTATGACAGATAACCTTTTAAAATACACTTCCAACCTTCTGGAATAGATTTAAGTAATATCGCCAGCAGATTCTTTGAAAGCGTACATTTTTATGTTTCTCTGAGGTAGATAAAATGTTTGTATTTTTCTTTCCTTTCATACAGAAAATCTATTAGTGTGTGGGGAATTTTAGTAGGCGGCTATTTTATTTTACATTTTACAAAAACATAATAGATAATTAAAAGAAAATATAAACAGTGCTTGAAAATTAATCGAAGGAAAATATTTATTAAAATATATTTATTATAAATTAAATCAAAACATACAAACTCAAAACAAACCAGTGTGAAATGAAAATGCAGGTTCCTCATTTACGTCTCACTGTTCAATACCTTTGTTATTAAGATATATAGGCCGATAATTTTCAAAATGATGGCCGTATTGTCATTATCGTACCAGTAGATGATAAAATTAAAAATAACTCATTTTCTTGCCAACATAAATCTGCGAGCAATACATATTGATAAAAACAGCAGTAATGATAACAAAATTATATTAAATTGATTATAAATACTTTTATTTACAAAAAACTAACATTTCACCTAATTCACTTTAAAAATAAAATACAATTATTACAAAAAAAATAAATAACGGTATTTTTAGAGTATTTAGTCGTTAAGAAGTCAGACGCAATGACGTCATTTTATACTTCCCTCCGAACGTAGTTATATTCATGAATATTCTCCCACAGAGGACTTTAACGCAATGAGCTTCACATTTAAATATATTACAAAACTTCCAAATTGTCTTTACGTGATAATTTATTAAATACTACTTCAAAAATGAAAAATAAAAGTTTTTGATAAAATGAAGCAATTTATTTTTATCGTTTATTTCTGAAATATATTCAGTGTTTACAAATTTTTGTGGTAGGTAAACCAAATCGAAGTACAGTATTTTCGCAGACCTATCAGTTTTAAGGTCTTCTGAGTTCAAAGAAATTGATTTCTGAAGAGACGTCTGTGTGACATCTTTACATTGTTCGGCAGACAAAACAAGTGGACCAATTAATTATTATCAAGATATGGGTGTATTTCTTGTGGTTTTTACTTTATCAAATTATTATTACTTTCTCACTACACGTAGTATAGGAAAGTTATGTGATAGGTCAAAGAAAATCTGTTTTGAGGTTCTCCGAGTCCAAACAGTGGTTTTGGGAATGGTTTCTGGCGTCTGATAAAGTATCATCCATAAAGCAGCTCAACCAAATGAATGTATTTGTGTCAAATTTGGCATGTGGCCACATTTTAGTCATATCTCGGAACGGTTTATTAATTTTTTACGGGTACCTGTCATATGACAAAAACTTATAATTCCATTTCCCTAAAAATCAGCGAAAACGATTTTGATAATTTTCTTTTGTAAATTTTTACCCATAAGTACCCAAACAAAACGTATCAAACCAAAAGTGCTGGTTCGTAAGATGAGTAGCCTAACCTAATCAATTACCGGCCAAAGGAAAATCAAAACTTAATTTATCATTATTGGCTCTCTCAATTTCATTCAAATCTTGGCCAATAACTAATATTAATCCATGAAGCCTGTGTACAAAATCGCAGTTTAAAGAAAATCGTTTTAAAATGATTTCCGAAACAATAACGAACCTTGACTTTAACGAATTGTCATTTAACTATATTTCATCGAAAAGAATCTACTTTTAGGGCGTGTTTATGACAAGTATGTTTAGGATTTAAAAAAAAAAAATCTAAATATACGTTTTTATAATTTGTGCAAAACTAACACGTCGCCCGTGGTTTAATTACCACTGACAACTAGCCAACTTATATTTGCTCTGTGAATTGTTTTGTTTGATTAATATTTTAATGTTGTATATGGGTGTGTTTGAGCATTGTTATGGTACCGTTTATTTCCATTATATTGATAATGAAACATTTTTGGTGAAGTTGCCATAAAACCAAAATTCAAAATTTTTTTTTCTAAGTTTCCTGAAATTTCTAATTAGATTTCATTGAAGTTTGGCATACAATAGTTAGAACTTAGTCTATTTCATTGTACATGACCAGCTAGGTTGTGAAATACGATAAATCAATCAATCAGTCATACGATGTGTTATTCTACAGGGTGATATATTGCCACACATGTGTTTCAAATAAATCTATTGCCGGGTAAATACCCTTCACTTCCATTGCAAATAACGTAACAAATAGATTTCCTTACTTCTATTATTGTCATTCCATTTACTTGTTTCTGTAACGTTACCAGGCAATCATCCTTAACTCTGAGTTACATCTCTATATAATGTTACAACCTGTAATGTTGCCTGCACTTTAGACTAAAAGCAAAATAAAATTTAATATATAGAGAAGTTTTGTTTACATTAAATCCGAACATAACGAAAAAAATCACCGTTGAATAAAAACAAAATTGTTTACAATATGTACTTCATTTCCATAATACAAAAATACAAGACGACGTTTCAATGACTAAGTCATCATCAGTTGTTTCATACATACTAGCTCTTCTGACATGGAACTATCACTTAAATATAAGAATTAAAATTTGGAATTAAGTCGCCTACATACAACGTGACTGTTATTGGTACAGGAAATTTGATTGTGAAGTGATAACGGAAATTTCGAACCTTTTTGAAAATAGTATTTTTATAATTATGAAACTTTTCTGTCGTGTTTCATCGTCTAGCCATCCTCAATTTTATTACCAGATTAAGTCGTTACCAGGCTTGTCTAACACTCTGTATATTCACTACAAGATACGGATTTATCTGAACACATAAAGTTTCTACGAGGTTGCACAGATTACAGATATTTAAAGTCAAGTTAACCTGACCTAATTAATACTCTAGTTCTACTTTACATGCAGAAGCATCAGCACCAAGTACATAATATGTTTGAAGACAATTCTTCTCTACATTCAGCCTGATTTTGTATCAGAAAGTTATTTAATAACAAGACAAACAGAACGTGTGATTGTTATGAAACTACGAGAATAATATTACGAGTTTCCTTTGTAATTAAAGCTGGCCTCATCACAAGTTGGTAACAGCCACCTTCAAATTAGCAACCAGCAAACCTCCAGGACAAGTTTTGTGAGGTTCTTCAAATTAGAGGGAAGAAGGGATTATAAATCATTCATTTATATACAGAGATTAGAAAGGGGGAACATAATTTGGTATATTGGCTAAAGTAAATACTATATGACACAAATAAATATTTCCTGTTGATGGTCGAGTTTTATAAATTATTATCGTCTAAGAAAGGATTTATAATTTATTTTATCGCCATTACGACTATTGTTATACATTAGTATGATTAACTCTTACCGTCTTAAATAGTCAACTATCGTATGATTTAAACAAATGACGGCCGTTTCGACTGTTCAGCCATTATCAAGTTTAACTTGGAGAAGCTTCTCCTTTGTCATGTAATACAAAACGAAAACACATTTACAAACATTAAAATAATATTATTCATATATAATACACTCAATGTCCCATGGGCCACATTTAATTATTTTTTAAAAATCATACGACAGTTGGGTATTGATAAAAGTAAGTGTTTATCATACTAAAGAGTTTATATATGATGTAAAGTTGGGCGATACAAAGGGCGAACAAAATCAGTGCAACGGAAGAATAAAACCCTGTAATAAATATACACAGAAAGCTTAAAAAGGTCCTATTCTTTGACAGCTGCAAAAATATTTAATTGTTTGGGTATCAAAATCCATGTTCCGTTTTTTGCAGATGTATATCTTTTGAGGTCCCATGCGTCTAAATAAGTAGTGTTTATCATCTGTTGCAGTGTTCTACAGTACTCCGAACAAATGGACAGATTCTTCTATAATTTGTTATGGGGGCACATATTGGGACTATATATTTTCCATTTCTTCTAAACTCAGTTAACTTCCACGTAAAAGAAAATCAAGATTTCTGAAAATCTGCTTAAACAATTTAGATTTAAGTTTGCTCAAATATAGACTCATACAAAACGTATTGGTGAGCATCTTTCTAAAAATACCAGTTCTTGAGTTATCGGTAAAAAAACAAAGTATCGGTCATAGGGTGATAAAAATGTAATTTCTGAAAATTGACTCTACCGATTTACAGTAATTCGAATTTTAATGAAATGTGAAGGTTAACAACTTTAATTCATGTGGAAATATATATTATAAATTATACATATATACAAATTATAACGGTTGTATAATAATTGGTAAACAGAAAAGATAAACTTTAACAGCTATGATTAAAAGCTGGATTTCCATAATATGATTCGAAGTTGAGAAGGGTTTTATGGAACAAGCAAAACAAGTTTAGATTCTATTTAAAAACAAATATTTTTCAAAAACGGTGTCTATGGTTAATTTCACTTTTTTTGACTGAGAACTACTAAACTGAAGTTTTTGGTGACATAGTTTATATTTAGTTTTGGGGTTTAATGCATCAGATAGAATGTGTATTGTTTTCTCACAGTTTGTTTTTATAAACCTTTTAATGACATTATATTTTATCAAAGTTGAAGAAATTTGGGGTGAAGGGAACAACAATAAGAAATAAATTATCTTAAAAATAATTTCCTTGAAATATTGAACAATAATTGTGTTAAAATTTTAATTAACTATATTTCCAAAAGTATCCAATTATATCTCCGGT
The DNA here is from genome assembly GCA_963513935.1 of Aphrophora alni. Lineage (NCBI taxonomy): Eukaryota > Metazoa > Arthropoda > Insecta > Hemiptera > Aphrophoridae > Aphrophora > Aphrophora alni. The sequence goes on along the minus strand of OY740774.1, from coordinate 31,967,155 downwards.
TGAGGTTTACTAGAAAACATTTTGAATATACATTTAAGTGATTATATAGAATGTCGTATTGTATAATCAGTTATATTTCTGTTTGTTATTTTCTATTTATATACACAAACCATGTCCAGGTAATTTATACTCAATGCTGTTGAATAGTGTTGTACTAGTCCTGTTGTACATTATTTTATGACTTGTTTATAAAAATGAGTTTTTCTTTTGTGGAGTTCAGCATAATGCATAATGTGGATTTGTATTTTTTTGAGATTATATATAGAGTGACCCATTATTACGTACTACTATTGTAAAATAATAAAATGTTCAAATACAAAATATATTTAAGTTAGAATATATATTTGATTACCGATTATATAGTGGAAATGATTTTTACTAATAAGATTCTGGAGTGATGTGACTTATAGTCCAATATAAATTAAGTTTTAAGTGTATATAATAAGGGAAATATCGCACACAGCCAACCTTTGGTCACAAGGACGTAGCAAGAGAGAGTTATCTGATAGGTTAAAAACCCGGTATTGAGTTTTCGGCGGATGTAACAGTTTGAGTTCAGCGGCCAAAATAAAGTTTTGGGAATGATGTCTGTCTGGAATTGTCCAGTGTTCTGCAGTCGAAACGAGTGAAGATTTTAATACAATTTGGCATTTCGTCCGTATCTCAGGAATATATCTTCCATTTTTTATACAACTTAAATTTGGGGGTAACTGTAATAAGATACAAAACACAAAACTCCATCAACATTTATGATACTTTGCTACAATTCCCTAGCCGTATTTGCCCAAACAAAACGTATTGGTTGCCATATCTAAAAAATGCGACTTAAGTGTTTTTCCGGTTAAAAAATAAAAAGAGGAAAAAGTAGAACAAAATTGGCGGCAGAGGGTCACTTAAACTGGATTTCATCTTTCAATATTATTTATGTTTAAAACAAGTTTATGACACAAGTGAAGCAAGTTTAGACCTTTTCAAAATGTTGTTCACCATATTGTGCAAAATCCATAACAGTTTCTTTAATTGATTATCACATTTTTACCCCCAACTACCATCGGACATATTCGATGAGGAATAATTTTGGTTGGTTAATGAGAACGTTTGCGCAATAACAATTATTTGTTCCACGCAATTAAAAATCGAAGATAAATAGTGAAAACTAGTTTATGGTACAAACACAGTTGAGTAACAAACCCCCTTCAGATGTTTAGAATTATTTTTCGAGTTCTTGAACAATTAAATGTAATCTTTAATAATAGATTTCCAACTAGAAATTTAAAGATAAACTATTTATTTATCTCTCTAACGTAAACTAAGCTAGTCCTTAATAGATAAGTAAAACGACAGCTTCTAACTAGATCACGTAAAACTTAACCCAACCTGATGTGTATGTATTTCATGTTGCCATGTTCAAAGTCCCTTGATGATGATATTCTGCTAAGAAAGTTTTAATGGCACAACAACTTGTCAAACTGACAAACAAGAACTTCAACAAACCTTAAAATAATTATTGTGGAATATGAGCTGTCAAGTGTCAAGGTTAACTGTGGTAGTAATAATAGGAAGAGTAATTCAAGTGTCCATTTTGAAAGTTTGTTTTGAATTTCACATAAAATAGTATGAGAATAGGTACAAAATATATCGGTTAATTGAGTTTCACTAGATTCGAAACCTAATTGACAAAGTTGAATAATAAGGGACCTAGTTTAGAATTTTAAAAGATTTAAAATTAAAATTTTGTTTTTCAGTTTGGCCGGTTCAAAATCATGGTACAAATAAACTAATTTTTAATAACTATCTACACTATTTTAGTTACAGTCCTCTAGACGCAGTTGGTAAAGTTGAATAAACTTTTTAATGTTTGTTGTAAGATGAATGATCATAGAACGATTTTGAATCAAATCGTGTAAGATTTAGAGATTCTAGAGGGATGAGGTTAGTCCGAATCAAAAATGTTTTGCAATTTGGTACGGTGAAGAAGTTTATTCAAAATAATTGAAAGGGATGAGTAAATGATAACAGAGAAGTTTGTCGCCATTAAACAAAAATGAAAAGAAATAAATCCAGTTTGCTTTGTTCACACAGAATTCCAGCTTAAACCATACATTTCTCTGCAAGTTTTATTTATGTCATGTTTTTTAAACTTAATTATAGTGAAAATTTACATAATAAAAGCAATGAATGTTTTTTATTGAGGGAATTGATTATTAACAAAATGAATATTTATGCTATGCAAGGAAAGAGAATGAGGAATATTAAAGATAATAACTTTTTTGATTAGTAATGAAATGTAATTATACGCGGAAAGTAAACGATCAATATTTACGTTGTCTTGAAAATTATGAGAATTATTATCTAGGTTTTGTTTAAAATTAAAAAAAAAAGCAAACAATGTTTCTGTTATAATAGATCAGATTTAATATACTAAGATATTTAATATGAAATTTAAAATTGTAATAAATAAAAAGCGAATAAATTATGTAGAATAATAGTATATTTATTTATTTATTCAGTTAAAGTTATGTTAAATAATGTTTAAATATTGAGTAGTTTCAATAAAAATGGTAATACTAGTATAACGGATGTAACAGACTACATGTGCAGTATGTAATCTGGGTAAATAACTTAAGCCAGGAACACGAAATAAAGATTAACCATAAATTAAATACAATGGATCTTGTACAAATATTTTGATTAAATATTCATGTTTTGGAAGGTAGTCTGTTTCTAAGATGTTTTGTTTTACAGGTATTAGAAATTGAAATATTTGGAATTTTTAAAGTTAATTCATCTCGTTCTCTATTTATCATGTAAGTAATAAAGGACGTTCCCTCGTTAACATGACAATATAGCCTGTATTCATAGGTTTCCCTGAATTTATATAACTCATTACTGTGATTTCGTCACTGTCTTCGTGTTTTAAAACTTTGAAAGAATGAATATTATTTAACGATTGAGTTGATTTTAACCTTGGGACACTAACGTGATTCTGGATTTTTTGACAAGCTATTAATTAATAACTGATGAATAAATATCTCCTGCCTGAAGGATATTTTCGAGTTTATTACACGACACTACATAATAAGTACACAAAACTTCACTAACTTTCTCACATATAAACAAAACTTTTGTCACGATTTGCAAGAAAATATAAAATTGGTTGTAGTCGAGTTCATTTAGTTTCATTTTGATTTAAATTACTTCAAAACTATAATTTTCTTATACATTCATTATGTCCTAAACCTGTACATTTCACAAAAATGTGATCGAAGAAGCTTGATATAATTTTAGGATAGTTCACCTAAAGATGGTTCATACTCACTTACATACTCATTAATAACTTATATAACGATACTTTTTAAACTATGGTTATCGATATTTGTGTTCTTGGCACTAGAGTTGAACAAAATTCGTAGAGTTTATATTGTTTAGGACTTCGGTCTTTTTTCATTTTTACTTTTTAGTTCTATAACTTTTGATGTTACTTTTTCAAGTTTTGTCAACTAATTTTGTTTGTCTTAGATTTTGGTTGTATGCAGAATGTTTGTGAGTAGTTTGTTTTATATTTATTACCAATTTGTGCGATGCTAGTAGCCTCACATTTCATTAATTTTACACAATTGGTTTCATACCTGAAAAAACATAAAAACTAAAGTATGTCAATCGATGTGCATATGTTGAGTTTGATGATGGGAGTCTTCTTATTTCTTAACTTACCATGTTCTAGAAAACTACCGTAATAAGATATGCTTACACGAAATAAAGATTAACCATAAATTAAATACAATGAATCTTGTACAAATATTATGATTAAATATTCATGTTTTGGAAGGTTGTCTGTTTCTAAGATGTTTTGTTTTACAGGTGTTAGAATTTGAAATATTTGGAATTTTTAAAGTTAATGCATCTCGTTCTCTATTTATCATGTAAGTAATAAAGTACGTTCCCTTTCAACATTACACAACCTGTATTCATAAGTTTCCCTGGATCTATATAACTCATTACTGTGATTTCGTCACTGTCTTCGTGTTTTAAAACTTTGAAAGAATGAATATTATTTAACGTTTGAGTTGATTTTAACCTTGGGACACTAACGTGATTCTGGATTTTTTTGCGAAGCTAATAATTAATAACTGATGATAACATATTTTGATTAACTATTCATGTTTTGGAAGGTAGTCTGTTTCTAAGAAGTTTGTTTTAGATGTGTAAGAAATGGAAATATTTGGAATTATAGTTTTTTAAATATCTGTTACCATTTCAAAATAGTGGCTTTTTCATATCCAACACTTTTTGTTGTCTGCACATATTCAAATTATTGCACATATTTTCGGCTCTTGTTGTTTAAAGCCGAAAATCCTTGCTGTAATTTTTAACCAGGAAATCAAGTTGATGGATACCATCGTGGTACTTACCCAGTACACAAAATAATACAAATAGGTCCTAGTAGGAAATGTTTAATCTCTATTGGTAGTTCAAGGGATCTTATCCCGTAGTAGTTTAAAACAGTTGTTTAATAGGTTTTCTGATAATCGTATTTGTGTATATCACTGCTTCCCTAACGGGCCTTGTAGGTATGTATTAAAAAGTCTTCACTCACTTCGCTCGTGTCAGTGGTCAGCCCTGAGGCGCTTCTAAGCTGTACATACGTGAAAGAGCCTCCATTTGCTTCGCTCGTGTCGGTTACTCATCCCTGCCTCTCTTAACTAACTAAATATCACATTTTTTGGGAGGTCAGGTTTTGAAAATACTTTTTTGACAATAACTTTGCTATTATTGTAATAGAAAGGTGTAGTAAGTGTAATTAAATGAACAATTGAAATCTGCAAATTTTCATCTTATTTAGTGTGTTATAGGTAAAATAACACACGAAATCTGGACAAAAGCGGTTTACAATAGCCCTTATTATGACATTTAGTTTGATTTTATTAAATTTCAAAAAGGTATATATGATCACAATATAGTCGTACGTAATACATTTTATGTTTCTATCTAAAGTTTTTGTTGCCGCTATCGTGCTTACGTAGAGACTTCAACGAAATAAACAATGAAGACGGACGGATGTCATGGGAAAATCACTTTTTGTTTCTGATGTCATAAAACGTCAAAATCAGTAGAAAAATGGAGTTTGATTTTTTGCAATAGTAAAACTTACCATATACTTCGTAAGAGCATATAATATAGTAAGAGAAACTAAGAGAAAATAAAAATAATAAATAAATAAATAAATATAGGGTGAATTTCTTTAACTTACAACGTCAGTGTCGAGAGAGACCTGATAGGAAAGATGAAATAGAACTCAAAGCAAGCAGAAAGATGAAGATACAGCTAGTATATCTTTACCCTTACTCACTATAAGTCACCCCCTGTGACGAAATTGTTGTACTATAAATGACCTGGTTGCATCAAGACTTTTGGACTACGCTATATATTTATAGTTTGTAGGCCTTTACAAGTTGTATTGTAAATAATTAAGTATATCGGTTTAGCAGACATTTTCAGCATCTGACATTCCTTAAGCACATAAGCACATATGCATTGGTGGTGTGTGCACAAGGGATGTAGAACATGTTTGCACATGATGTGGAGAGCACATAAAATTACATTTCCAATTTACCTCTCTCAGAATCTACTTACTGTGTTATTTTACTGTTGGTCTGAAGTTAGTAGCGTACATATCATTTAGCAGCCTCAACTATATTTTTACTTTTTCGCAGTTCCCAAAACCAAACACCTGTACGGATTGTAATTAAATTTGATATGAGGACAAATTTCATGAATGTATCGGGAAATGTCTTCTAATTATTTGAAATAACTCAGTATTTGGAAGTAGCTGCCATAAAAATATTACGATTTTTTAAAAATTAGCTTTAACACGTTTTGCACTATTGTAGTTTCTATGAACCCCTCCAATAAAAATTATTGGTCGTGATCTTTCATTACGAAATGCCGGTTCGTGAGTGACATTAAAAAAGAAAATGTCACCATGGAGCTGTTGTAAAACATTTTACAGATTTTGTTCTAATTTTAATAAAATAAGGAAAAGATATATAAAAAGGAATAATTATACTTTAGGAATAATTGCTAAAAAGAAAAAAAGAAAGACAGAGAAAAATGGGGCACAATTTTAATTAATACCCTGAGAATGCGTTTTTTGAACAACATATTAACATGGTATTTAGGTAATGCCAAGAACCACTACATTTATAGATTTATTTAAATTTTATGCCAATTTAAGAAAATAAGTTTATATAAACTAAAAACTGACTGACATTTACAGAACTGACAATACGAGTACTAGAGTTAATCTTATGTTGTTTTTACAGGTACAATTTTTTTTACAAAATAAGCTCAAAAACTCTTAAATACAACCACAGTTTTAGAATAATAATAATAATGAAAATAGTGTATGAACTATAATATTTGATATAATTTACAACTCAACTTCTTTGTTACAAATTTTAGTAATGAACATATTTTTAAAGCTACCTAAACCAAAGCTGAAGTTGTTAATTTGTAATATAACAATATTTTAAAACCATTCTATTATTTTTATCAAGACAGTCTAGAATTCTGCGAAGTAATATTTAATTAGTTGGGGTTTATAACAATTAACTTTAGTTTTCCGAGATTCCTTCTGTAGTTCCATTATTTAAGTTGATGAATTAGTAAAACAGTTTAGTTTCCTCATTATAAACAATGACACAAATGTTTGCTGTTTCAACTCGTTGATGTGTAGGAATTTATTTTATTTATCCTGTACTATTTTATTAAAACAGTTTATAAATGTTAATATTATAAAGAATTGCTTAGTGTTATACGGTGTTTCGAATATCAATTCTAGCTTTATCATCTAATTTTGTTTGTCTTGGATTTTGGTTTTGTGCAGAATTTTTGTGAATAGTTTGTTTTATATTTATTACTACTCTATTTATCTACCAATTTGTGTGATGCTATTAGCATCACATTTCATTAATTTTACACAATTGGTTTCAAACCTGAAAAAAAACATAAAAACTAAAGTATGTCAGCGATGTGCATATGTTTTGTTTGTTGATGATAGTCTTCTTATTTCTTAAATTATCATGTTCTAGAAAACTACCGTAATAAGATATTCTTCTAGTCATTCTTTCATTTTATTTATTTAACAAATTAACAAATTGAATTATATCTTAGAGACTGAAATATATTTGTATTTTTCCACTGACTCACAGATTTATGGAGTCAATTGTGAAATAAAACCAACATAATTATTGCTGTAAATTCTATAAAGCCATCATTTGAAGGTGAAATTTCTCCTCAGTTAATAGTACATTCTTTAATTGAATGTTATTTTAGAGATTATTTAGAGAAAATTGAGGACTTTGAGAATAAAATACATTTCAATTATGCTCTCGTGATTTCGATTTCTTTGGGTGTTTTTCAATCGGGGCTGGAATAACTCATGAGCTGTTAGTTAAGTATTAAAGCTTATATTTCCTTCTAAACAAACCTAAACTTTCTACTTAGTGAATACAATAACGTGTTCCCATCTAACGAGATATTATCGCTGTACCTTACTGCGAATTATAAATGAGCATCACTGGTTCTCAAGATGACAGTGACGTCATCACCTATTTCACTATTAATATCTATTACAAATACCATCCCAGATAATGTTCCAAACAGGCGGTGAAGAGTATCAATTCATATTAGGTATAATGTTACATTGGCTGTATATCTTGAAGTAATTGCTAGTGATTAATTAAATTGTGCAGCTTGCTGTCTGCATGATGTTGTACGGCCTGAGATATCACAAAATAATGAATTTTTTATATATTTATATAAAGTATTTTTTATGCTGTTTTCGTAGAAGTATTTAAAATAATTATATCTTATAAAACATTGTTGAAAAAATTGAACCAATGTTGATAACGAAGAATCTTCCGTATATGCAGCAAAATTTATGTTATTAAAATTTTATTGATTGTGATTTCAATACTTGGAAAGCAACTGATTTTCTGACTAATGTGACACGAATTTTGCGTTAATTAAACTCGACATTAATAATATTGCATGTAAATCTAAAACTAAGGAAACGTGCCTATTGCAGTCCGATGTAGGAGCTACAGGTAAATAGAACTACGGAATAAAATTTTCAAAATTCTAGAATTTTTTGTTTTAGTAACACTTAATTTTTATTACTGTTGAGACCGATGGTTCTTGGTGGAATTACATGTTTAAAGATAATAAAACACAATTTTTCTAATTTGTAATATCCACTTTTTATTAGTCTAGCCGACCAATGGTTTCGCCTGCTAAGGCATTGACGAGGCTGTATTACAGACTGAAGAAAAAAGAAAAAACAGAAAACCTTAAAACTAGAGGGTGGGAGTTAGGATACAATGAATGGAAGGTTAGGGGTTGGGGATTGTTCCTATGGTCATTGCCCAGACCGGGTATTTTCCCCAACCTTCCATTCATTGTATCCTAACTCCCACCCTCTAGTTTTAAGGTTTTCTGTTTTTTCTTTTTTCTTCAGTCTGTAATACAGCCTCGTCAATGCCTTAGCCGGCGAAACCATTGTTCGGTTAGACTAATAAAAAGTGGATATTACAAAATAAAAAAAAGTGTTTTATTGTCTTTTTAGTAACACTTATATTCTATAAAGTATCTAGATTACGTTAAATTTGTTTCTTAAAATCCAACACAATTTGTGAATTTTATAAACACAATAAATGGAGACGTTTTCCAAATTTCAATATTTTGTATATTTACAAAATTACAGACAGACCGAACGTTCCTCAATAAAGGCAAGCTGAATACATAAAAAGTTATATGTTTTGGTATGCTAAGACCTAAGATCGTAATTTTAAGTAAAACTTATCAAGTTTAATAATGTGACTTAATTAAGGGATTGATATGATCAACATTAGGGACAAATTAATTATTTAAGAATATATATAGAAAGAAAGATGAAATATAAGATTTTATTTTCATTATGTGTAATGATAATGTTTCATTATAATAATTCTAAAATGTTTTTCTTTCTGCTTTATCCATCACTTATTCTTACCTCTATAGTCCTTGAGGAGATAAAAGCACATCCAGTAAGGTAGCATAGTAAGAGTATAGAGATAGTCAACAAAGAACACTCGAGTATTTTCTATTGTCAACTGTTTGATGTAATGTAACCTACATTCTGTTATTTGACGTTTATATTTTATAAATTATGCTTGATATATCATCTGGATAGCAATTTACTTGCTTAAGTTTAAATAAACAAATCCATTAGATGTTATTGTCATTGTTCGAATTTTGTTGTTGTATGTTACGGACTTAGTATTGAATTTATTAAAAAAAAAGTTTATTTATATTTACATAAATTATATAATTCTCATAAATAATATATGTTTGTAGTAACAATGAATATTTTAGGACAATATCTGTTCCTAAAGAAATTTTGATAATATACAACTTAGATATTTTAAATTTTATGTACAAAATGGAAATAAAGTCTCTTATTCCCCTAGAATTTTCACAAGTTTTCATCATATTATCGACTATGGATTAAATAGTTTGTGTATAATTTCTACGTTTTGTGTTAAAATTTTCAGCCGCCATCTTGAATCCGCCATATTGGATTTGTGTCAATTTTTTATTCGTTATTCAAAACTGAGTTTAGTGACATAAATATTTTCTTGATATCTCTCACCTCTCTCCAGTTATTTACAAAAAACCATAGGAAATTTAGGAAGTTAGATTTCTCCGAATATTGCAAATTTATGTTTTAGTTGTGTGAGACCCACGTTACTGCACTAGTCTTTGATTTTCACCTCAATGGAACAGTGTAAAACTAATATTACTGTACATCATAAAACAACTTCAAAATGGGTTTATGCTGTTTTTTATATAGAAAACGAGGACTATATTAAAAACGAAGTCCTAAACAATATAACATCTATGAATGTTTTTTAACAGAAATATTGATAGCCATCCAATGCAAAATATCGTAAATAATAATAAGCAAGTGATGTTGAACTATCTTTAGGTGAATTAACCTAAAACTATACCAAGTTGCTTCGATCATATTTTTACATATGCAAATTTAGAACCTAATGAATATATAAGAAAATTCCAATTTTCAAGTAAATGTAATCAAAATAAAACTAAGTGAACTCGACGACAAGCAATGATATATTTTCGTGAAAACCGTAAAGATAGTTTTGTTTGTATGTAAGAAAGTGCAGATTTGTGTTCTCATTCATTAGTGTCGTATTCTTAGTTTTTAGATTTCCATAAAATATTATTAATGCCGATTTCAGTAAACGTAAGAGTACGGAAAAGTAAAGAAAAATTCGTGTCATTTTAGTCAGAGAATCAGTTGCTTTCCAAGTTTTTGTTTTTTAAATCACAGTCAATAACAATTTAATATTTCATATACGGATGATCCTTCATTATCAACATTGGTTCAATTTTTTCAACAATCGCTAATATGTTATAAGATATAATTTAAAAACGAAAACAGCACACAAAAATACATCATATAATATTTAAACATCTAATTTCTTTTGTGATATTTCAGACTGTACAACAATGCAGACAGCAAGCTATAATTTAATTAGTCACTAGTAATTACTTCAATATATGCAGCGAATGTAACATTATATCAAATATGAATTGATACTCTGCACCGCCTGTTTAGAACATTATCTGGGATCGTTTTGTAACATATATTAAGGGTGTAATAAGTGATGACGTCACTGTTATGTTAGGAACCAGTGATGCGTATTTATGATCACCAGTATGGGTTACATATGGGTGTATTTATGATCACATATGGGTGCAGTAGTACAGCAGCAATATCTCGTTGTAATACTGTAACAGCTTATAAGATGTCCAACACCGATTGGTACTATTTGTTTGGGGGTTGAAAATCTCCCAAAAAATCGAAACACGAGATATGAATATATATATATATATATATATATATATATATATATATATATATATATATATATATATATATTTGTAAGGTATTATATCCATAATTTTTCACCCTCAAATGACGGCTTTACAAAAATTACAACATTACTAATGTTGATTTTATTTCAAAATTGACTCCATAAATACGTGTAAGAATTACAAATATATTTGTGTCTCATAAGATATAATTTGAATACAATAAAACCAAAAGTCATTATTTGGTAGACTAGTTTTGTTTAGTTGTTTTTCCTTATTGATTTAATGCAAAATAATCTCTCGGTCATCATCGTTTCTAAGGGAAAGGAAGAAAGATAAAGACTCCCTAGTCCTAGAAAATTTTGACATTGTCAGAGTTAGAAGAGAACAAGGATGACATGATCAGCAAGAGAAGGATAGAGGGATATAACTCAAGACAACAAAACAAAGATTCTAGCTAAGGTTATCCAAAACTTGGTTGGATTGTCATGTCCTTGTTCACTACAGCTAAGCTCTTGATTGTAATACACTCGGTTTTAACAAGGTTAACATATGTTATCTTGTTTTATATTTATACTTAAAGCTCGCAATTTCTGGAACCATTTCGTTTATCATAAAAATAAAACAATATCTTAATTAATTAAAAGGAAAGCATGACAAGAAGCATATCTTATTACGGTAGTTTTCTAGAATATGATGAGTTAAGAAATAAGAATACTCTCATCAACAAACACAACATATGCACATCGCTTGACATACTTTAGTTTTTATGTTTTTTCAGGTATTAAACCAATTGTGGAAATTAATGTAATATGAGGCTACTAGCATCGCACAAATTGGTAATAAATATAAAACAAACTACTCACAAACATTCTGCATACAACCAAAATCTAAGACAAACAAAATTAGTTGACAAAACTTGAAAAAGTAACATCAAAAGTTATAGAACTAAAAAGTAAAAATGAAAAAAGACCGAAGTCCTAAACAATATAAACTCTACGAATTTTGTTCAACTCTAGTGCCAAGAACACAAATATCGATAACCATAGTTTAAAAAGTATCGTTATATAAGTTATTAATGAGTATGTAAGTGAGTATGAACCATCTTTAGGTGAACTATCCTAAAATTATATCAAGCTTCTTCGATCACATTTTTGTGAAATGTACAGGTTTAGGACATAATGAATGTATAAGAAAATTATAGTTTTGAAGTAATTTAAATCAAAATGAAACTAAATGAACTCGACTACAACCAATGTTATATTTTCTTGCAAATCGTGACGAATGTTTTGTTTATATATGAAAAAATTAGTGAAGTTTTGTGTACTTATTATGTAGTGTCGTGTAATAAACTCGAAAATATTCTTCAGACATCAGATATTTATTCATCAGTTATTAATTAATAGCTGCGCAAAAAATCCAGAATCACGTTAGTGTCCCAAGGTTAAAATCAACTCAAACGTTAAATAATATTCATTATTTCAAAGTTTTAAAACACGACGACAGTGACGAAATCACAGTAATGAGTTATATAGATCCAGGGAAACCTATGAATACAGGTTATATTGTCATCTTAACTAGGGAACGTACTTTATTACTTACATGATAAATAGAGAACGAGATGCATTAACTTTAAAAATTCCAAATATTTCAATTCCTAACACCTGTAAAACAAAACATCTTAGAAACAGACTACCTTCCAAAACATGAATATTTAATCATACTATTTGTACAAGATTCATTGTATTTAAGTTAGGGTTAATCTTTATTTCGTGTTCCTTGCTTAAGTCGTTTACCCAGATTACATACTGCACCGGTAGTCTGTTACATCCCCTATACTAGTACTACCAATTCCCTTTAAGCCACTCAGTATGTAAACATTATTTAACATAACTTTAATTGAAAAAATAAATATATAAAAATAAATGTTCTACTATTCTACATAATTTATTCGCTTTTTATTTATTACAATTTTACCTTAAATTTTAAATATCTTAGTATATAAAATCAATCTATGATAATAGAAACATTGTTTGCTTTTTTAATTTTGAACAAAACTTAGATAATAATTCTCAGACTTTTCAAGACAAAGTAAATATTGTTCGTTTACTTTCCTCTTATAATCACATTACATTACTAAACAAAAATGTTTAATATCTTTTTTATATTCCTCATTCTCTTTCCTTTCATAGCATAAATATACATTGATTTTGTTAATAATCAATTCGCTCAATAAAAACATTCATTCCTTTTATTATGTAAGTTTTCACTATAATTAAGTCTGAAAAAACATGACATAAATAAAACTTGCAGAGAAATGTATGGTTTAAAACGGGAATTTAATGTGAACAAAGCAAACTGGGTTTATTTCATATCATTTTTGTTTAAAGACGACAAACTTCCCTGTTATCAACTGACCTAACCCAACCCATCCCTTTCAATTATTTTGAATAAACTCCTTCACCGTACCAAATTGCAATACATTTTTGATTCGGAATAACCTCATCCCTCTAGAATCTCTAAATCATACACGATTTGGTTCAAAATCGTGTTTATGAACAACCATCTCACAACAAACATTAACATATTTATTCAACTTTACCAACTGTGTCTAGAGGACTGTGAATAAAATAGTGTAGATAGATGTTCGTGCCATAATTGTTAACTGGCAAAACTGTAAAACATAATTTTAATTTTGAATCTTTTAAAATTGTAAAATAGTTGCCATAAAATTCAAATTTGTTGATTACGTATTCAATGTCGTATTTCGTGAAACTCACTTAACCCTTATACTACGTGCTGGCTACTTATTTTGTCACTATTTTATGTCTAATTTAAAACCAAATTTCAAAATGGCCGCATAATCCTTGGATTACTCTGTCTATTATTACTACCACAGTTAACCTTGACACTTCGTATTAATAATACAATACTTGACAATAATTATCTTCAAGGTTAGATGAAGTTCTTGTTTGACAGTTTGACAAGTCGTACCATTAAAACTTTCTTAGCAGGATATCATCATCATGGACATGTCTACATGAAATATATACACATCATGTTGCATTACGTTTTACGTGATCTAGTTAGAAGCTGTCGTATTACTTATCCATTGAGGACTAGCTTGGTTACGTTAGAGAGATTAACAAATCTCTAAATACTCGTTGGAAATACGAAAATTAACGAGGATATATAATTGTTCAAGAAATTGAAAAAAATATTCTAAAAATCTGAATTTTGTTACAACAATTATATTACTCAACCTCTATAGTTTTTTAAACCTAATCTATTTTTCACTATTTGTCTTCAATTTTTTATAAATTTGAGTGAAACAATATTCAGTATTGGGAAAACTTCTCCAGACCTTTTTACAATCTAAATAATAACCAAATAAATTAGTTGTGGGTGAAAAAGTGCAAACCAATCATTGACCCTGCTGTAGATTTTGTAGTTATGTTAAAAAATATTTTAAGAAAAGTTCTAAACTTGCTTCACTTGTGCCATAAATTCGTCTTAAGCATAATATTATAAGATAAAAGTCAGTTTAAATGACGGCCTTATCGCTATTTTGTTTGTTTGTTATAAAATAATATTTTAGTTTCATTTTTGGAGAGTAGCGACCAATACCTGGGGGGGGGGGAGTAATTGAAGCAAAATTTGATTAAAGTAATTCAGAATTTTGTGTTTTTTATCCTAGTTATTTCCAAATTTTTAGTTATAGAGAAAAAAAACGGAAAAATCCAGAGATGTGGCTATAGTGTCAAATTTTATTAAAATTTCAAATCGTTTGAAAGGCAGAGGACTGCACAGTAGACAGGCGCCAGACAGACAGATATCATTCCCAAAACTACTTTTTTCGGGCGCAGAATTCAAAAGTAAAAAGTTGGCATTTTGCCATATTTACCTTAATTCATGAAGATTTATTAAGACAACATTCAGGGTAGACGACTCTTAGAGGTTCATTAATATGAACTCAGGACTTGTTCCAGAAAAAAATGTTTAAACCCTGGGAAGAACCTAACGTAAGTATTTGCAGACTGTACAAATTTTTCTCCTGAATATTAAGGAAATTTCGGTGGAATGATCATTTTATTCGTCCAAGTTTAATATGAGTGATTCAATGTGAATAACCCGGGGATCATTATAAGTTCAACAGGAGCTATAACTGAAATAACCCTATCTGTGGAATTAAAAAAAAATAGAAATTCGTAAAAGCATTAAGTTCAGTAATGTGACTACTAACCACTGAGCAAAGACTTAATGTAGGCAATGTGACTAATAACTGAACACTATCCTGTGATACACAAAAAAGTAAGAACATTAAATGCTATATTATATTTTTTTGTAAAATAGAGACATATTTTGTCTCTTGTAAATATTTTGTATTTTTAATGGTTTTCAAGATATTCGACATTAAACCATTAAAAGTCCACAATTTGAAAACTTACAAAATAAAGTCTTGATTTTCTAGTATCGTGGTAGAAGCTTACATAAACACTTTACTCAATATCTTATGTACTTCCTAAGATATTGTGTTTTTGTAAAACATTAAATGGCCGACAGACTAAAAACGAATCGTTTCTGGACCTATGATTATATAAGCTTTTTTCTCTCTTATTTTTAGCTCTTAAAACTACTCCCAAAATATTGTCGTGTAATTTGGAATTTAAAAAGAAGTCACCTTCATTTAAATATTCAAAGTAAACTGTTACACTTACATCTACGATACACTCTAAAAAAATAAACCAAAGTGTCAAATAGGAGGAAGAAGAAAAATGACATATCTTGATTAATTTGTAAATATTACAAATTGAACCAGACTCAATGAAGGTTTATTTTAGTATTTTCTAATTTCCAGAATCTTATTGACACAAATTATTTCCACTTTATAACCGGTAAGTCAAATATATATTTCTAATTTAAATATATTTTGTATTTACAAGTTTTATTATTTTACAATAGTGGCTCGTAATGTTGGGTCACTCTGTATGTAATTTCAGTATAATACTATTCCACACATGCATTCTGGAGAGCTCTACAAAGGAATAACTCATTGTTATAAACACGTTTAAAGGAAGACATAAAATAATGTTATTCCCTCAGGACGTAAAACTAGTACAACACTTTTCAGCATCACTGAGTATAAATACCTGGACATGGTTGTCCACATAAATAAACTATACAGATATTTAACTCGGAAATCCAAGCGATTATACAATACAATACAATAATTTATCTTATTGCAGTTCCTTTCTGCACAAATTTCAACAACGTTGATTAAATATAATTCTTCTCTAATAAATCTTAACAACTGAGGATTTTCGGAAAGTGAGTTGGATAATTTGGAGCTATAGTTAATTAAAATTTAAAGACAATTATTGTTCAACATTTCGAGAAAATTATTTTAAAGATAATTTATTTCTTATTGTTGTTCTCTTCTCCCCAAATTTCACCAACTTTGATAAAATATAATCTCATTCACAGATTTATAAAAACAAACTGTGAGAAAAAATGCACAAATTATCTGACTAGCCTAACTTCAAAACAAAATTTAAACTATACGTCACCAAAAATTTCAGTTCAGTGGTTCTCAATCAAAAAAGTGAAAATAAACCACCGCCCTAGAAAAAATATTTATGTAGGTATTTAAATAGGGCTCAAACTTGTTTTGGTTTTGTCGTGAAGTTGTTCTCAACTTTGAACTTGTACTAATTGAAATCCAACTTTTAATGACGACGGTTTATATTTCCTTTTTACCAATTATCATCAAACGTTGTATTCATCTCTTTCTTCTCTTTAGAATTTTAAACATAAAAATAAGTTGTTAAATATTTGCAAATCAATTAAATTTGTACTGAATTGGTAGATTCAATTTTCAGAAATTACGTCTTTTGACCGATATTCTGTTTTTTTTACCGATAACTCAAAAACTAGCATTTTAAGAAAGATTGGTCAGAACCAATACCTTTTGTATGAGGTTATATTTGTGCAAAATTAAATCTAAATTGTCTAAGCAGATTTTGAGGAATCTTGATTTTATTTCACGTGGAAGTTAACTGAGTTTAGAAGAAATGGAAAATAATCCCAAAATGTGTTCATATAACAAATTTTAGGAAAATCGGTCAATTTGAGGCCTGCAATAGATGACACTTATTTAGACACGAGACCTCAAAAGATGTACCTCTTCAAAAAAAATCGTACATGGAACAATTAAATATTTTAGCTGGTATAAAAGAATAGGCCTTTTAAAGATTCTGTATATGACAATGAAGTGATATTTATGTTACAGGGTTTTAGTCTTCCATTGTACTACTTTTATCCTCTCTTTGTATCGCCCTACTTTACATCAAATATAAACTCTATGTTTAAATCCTTTTCTTAAACATTAATTTTTATAAAAGTCGATCACCAAAAGGAAAAATCTCCTGTCATATAGTGTTTAGACTTTTTGTTTACTAAGACTATCTACACATAAACTACCAATTTACGTCACTCTGTGACATAAGATGTTTCAGAATTCTTATGAAAGAATTCTGAACTCTGTATATAAATGAATGTCCTTTTCGTTTGATGAAACTCTCAAAACTTGTCCTGGAGGTCTGCTGGTTGCTAATTTGAAGGTGACTGTTCCCAACTTGTGATGAGGCCAGCTTTAATTACAAAGGAAACTCGTTACTAATATTATACTCGTAGTTTCATCATAACCACACGTTCTGTTTGTCTTGTTAAATATTTAAATAATGTGCACCCACGGGACAGTTTTTATTGAGTGTATTATATATGAATAATTTTATTTAAATGTTTGTTAATGTGTTTTTGTTTTGTGTTACATGACAAAGGAGAAGTTTCTCCAAGTTAAACTTGATAATGGCTGAATAGTCGAAACGGCCGTCATTTGTTTAAATCATACGATAGTTGCCTATTGAAGACAGTAAGAGTTAATCATACTAATGTATAACAATAGTCGTAATGGCGATAAAATAAATTATAAGCTCTTTGTTAGACGATAATATTTATAAAACTCGACCATCAACAGGAAATATTTATTTATGTCATATAGTATTTACTTAAGCCAATATACCAAATTATGTTCCTCCTTTCTTAACTCTGTATATAAATGAATGATTTATAATCCCTTCTTCCCTCTAATTTAAAGAACCTCACAAAACTTGTCCTGGAGGTCTGCCGGTTGCTAATTTGAAGGTGACTGTTCCCAACTTGTGATGAGGCCAGCTTTAATTACAAAGGAAACTCGTTAGTAATATTATTCTCGTAGTTTCATCACAATCACACGTTCTGCTTGTCTTGTTTTATTAAATAACTTACAGATACAGAATCAGACTGAATGTAGAGAAAAATTGTTTCCAAACACATGTACTTGGTGCTGATGCTTCTGCATGTAAGGTAGAACTAGAGTATTAACAAGGTCAGGTTAACTTGACTTTAGATAACTGTAGTTTGTGCAACCTTGTGGAAACTTTGTGTGTTCAGATAAATCAGTATCTCGTGGTGAATATACAGGGTGTTAGACAAGCCTGGTAACGACTTAATTTTGTAACAAAACTGAGTGTGGCTAGATAATGAAACACGACAGAAAAATTTCGCAGTTACAAAAACACCATTTTAAAGAAGGTTCGCAATTTCTGATATCACTTCACAATCACATTTTCTGTACCACAAACAGCCACGTTGTATGTAGGCGATTTAATTCCAAATTTTGATTTCTAATTCATATATTTAAGTTATAGATCTATGTCAGAGGTTTTTTGTTCTTGTAACAACTACATAATAATGACTTCATTAGTTCATAACGTCGTCTTTTATTTGTATTGTTCTAAAAGTACATATTGTGAAAAATTGTATTTTTTTCATTAGTGGTCTTTTCGTTATATTCTGATTTAATGTACACAAAACATCTTTATATATTAAGTTTTGTTTTGCTTTTATTCTGAAGTGCAGGCAACATTACAGGTTATGTAGGGATCTAACTCAGAGTTAAGTATGATTGCCTGGTAAATTTACATAAACAAGCAATGTGATGACAATAAGATGAATAAGGAAATCTATTTGTTACGTTATTTGCAATGCAGGTGAAGGTTATTTATCCGGCAATAAATTTATTTGAAAAACATGTGTGACAATATATCACCCTATAGAATAACACATCGTATGACTGATTGATTGATTTCTCGTAATTCACAATCTAGCTGGTCATGTACAATGAAATATACTTAGTGCTTCGTCCATGCATAATAAACTTGAATGAAATCGATTTTGAAATTTCAGCAAATTTAGAAGAAACATTAGCAAAATTTGATTTGGAATTTTGGTTTTATGCAGCTATACCCAACATTTTTTATTATTCAACTTAATAGAAAATAAACATTGAATAAACTTTCTCACACACCCATCCACAACCAAACATAACAATTCACTGCCACAAACATCAGCTCGCTAGTTACCAGTGATAAATAAACCATGGACGACTTGTTAGGTTTACACAAATTATAAAAACAAATATTTATTAATTAATTTAAATTTTTAAATTTAAAACCAGTTTTTTATACCAGCTAGTATTATAATTGTACAGTCCCAGTCTAGGTTGTATATTTTTCACTAAAAATATTATTTAAATAATTATATTATATTTAAAAAAACTATAAACTTGCTTTGCTTGTGTTGTAAAATTGCCCTAAACGTAAATCCTCTTAGATGAAAGCTAGTTAAATGACAGATGTCGATATTCATTATTTTTACGACAAATTTTATCTTAACTGCGATTTTCTACACAGGTTTCAGTTATTAATCTTAGTTTTCGGCAAGATTTGAATGAAATTGAGCGAAACAATTTTAGTAAATTACATTTTGGTTTTCCCTATGGCCGAGATTTTGTTAGGTTAGGTTACTAATCTCTTGAACCAGCACTTTTGGATTGATGGCGACCAATACATTTTGTTTTGATTTTTAAAGGTTGCATTGTAGAAAGATAATGATTAAAATCGTTAAGGTATATTTTTGGGAAATGTAATTTTGTGTTTTCGTCTTATGACAGGTTATCAAAAAAATGTTTCAACATTTTCCGAGTATGCCTAATATCCCGACATTTCAAATTTGATACAACTTTGTTCACTTAGTTGAGCTATAGAGTACTTCCCAGACGACAAACGATAGTAAAGTTGTCAGACGCCAGAAACCATTCCCAAAACCACTGTTTTGACTCAGAGAACCTCAAAACAGATTTTCTTTGACCTATCACATAACTTTCCTACACTAAGTGTAGTGAGAAAGTAATAGTAATTTGATAAAGTAAAAACAACAAGAAATATACCCATATCTTGATAATAATTGGTCGACTTGTTTTGTCTGCCGAACAATGTAAAGATGTCACACAGACGTCTCTTCAGAAACCAATTTCGTTGGACTCAGAAGACCTTAAAACTGATAGGTCTGCGAAAATACCTATCACATAACTTTGTAATCACTACGTATATTTCAGAAATAAACGATAAAAATAAATTGCTTCATTTTGTCAAAACTTTTATTTTTCATTTTTGAATACTCCAAATTGTATTTAATAAATTGTCACGTACAGACAATTTAGGAGTTTCGTCAATTATTTAAACATGATTCTCATTGCCTGAGAGAATATTCATGAATATAACTGCGTCCTGAGGGAACTATAAAATGACGTCATTGCAACTGACTTTTTAATTATTAAATATTTTGAAAAAATATATATTTTAATTTTAAAGTGAATTGGGTGGAAATATTAGTTTTTTGTAAATAACAGTATTTGTAATAAAATAATTTTGTTATTACTGCGTTTTTTTTAACAATTTATCAATATGTATTGCTCACAAATTTATTTAGACAAGAAATGAGCTATTCTTAACTATATATTCTTAACTATTCTTATCTACTGATAAGACAATACGGCCGCCATTTTGAAAATTACCGACCTACATATCTTAATAAGAAAAGTATTGAATGAACTGTGACACCTAAATGAGGTACTTCCACTTTTATTTCACATTAGTTTTTGTTTTCAGTTTGTATTTTTAGATTTAATTTAAAATCAATTAAGTTTTATAAATATTTTCCTTGGATGAATTTTTAAGCAGTGTTTATATTTTCTTTTAATTATGTTTTATGTTTTCGTAAAATGTAAAATAAAATAGCCGTCTCCTAATATTCCCCACACTCTATACAGTAATGGATTTTCTGTTGTGTAAATTCCAGACTGTAACAATGAACGATAAAAATAAATTGCTTTATTTTGTCAAACACTTTTATTATTCATTGTTGAAGCTCCAAAATTTATTTAGTAAATTTTTACGTAGAGACAATTTGTGAATTTTGTAATTTATTTAAATGTGAGCCTCATTGCGTTAAAGTTCTCTGTGGAAGAATATTCATGAATATAACTACGTCCACAGGGAACTATAAAATGACGTCATTGGGTCTGACGTTTAAAGACTAAATATTCTTAATATATTTTTGTTTATTAAAATTATTTTATATTTAAAGTGAAATGGGAGGAAGTGTTATTATTTTTTGTAAATAACAGTATTTTTAATAAATTTAAATCTAATTTTGTTATTACTTTTTTTTTTTTTTAACAATTTATCATTATGCATTACTCACTAATTTACTAAGACAAAAAATGAACTAATTGGAGCTATATCAACTAATGATAAGACAAATACTACCGTAATATTGACAATTGCCAACCTACAGCTCTTAATAATAAAGATACTGAATAAACAGTGAGACCTAAATGAGGTACTTCCATTTTAATTTTACATTGATTTTTGTTTTGAGTTTGTATGTTTTGATTTAATTTTAATAAATTTATTTTTATAAATATTTTCCTTAGATGAATTTTCAAACAGTGTTTATATTTTCTTTTAATTATGTATTGTATTATGTTTTTGTAAAATGTAAAATAAAATAGCCGTCTAGTAAAATTTCCCACACTGTATACAGTAATAGATTTTCTGTTGCGTAAATGTTATGAAGATGTAGAAGCAACCACAATGCTTAGGGTGTATGAAGGAAAGAAAACAAACATTTTATCTATCACAGAAAAAGAGAAAAATATACGGTTTCAGAGAATCTACTGACAATATATTACTTAAAATATATTCTAGAAGGTTGGCAGTGTATCTTTAGGCTTAAAAATCAATTGGGCAACGAAACACCATAATTTCACTTACAATCAAACACGTTTCAGTTACGAAAAACTATCTTCAGTTGTTGTTTGTCCACAAACATTGAGTAACAACTGAAGATGATGATTTAGTCACTCAAATCTATTTTAGTAGAAACAAGTGTATTGTCGATCACGAATTTACATCAAGTATTGCTCCATACAAGTTGTGATTCTACTGCAAAAATATGGAAAAACCTTCATTTGAAAATAGGTTCTAAAATATTCAGTTTTTTGTTTGTACGCAATTTTGTTTTTTATCAATAAACTAACTTTGGAAATATGAAAGAAATTGAGTTCAGATTCGGTATACACATTTTTGTGTGTTATGGTTTACAAGTGTAAGAAAGCAATTTAATTTGTATTTTTTTAAAAATGGGGACCGTTTAAAATATTTAACGTAAAATATCTCGAACTATTAACTTTACAAAAAAAGATTACAAAAGATAAAACGTTTTCCACTTTAAACAACAACAAAACGTTTGTAATTTTGTTTTGTACGCGATAGTATGGCCGAGTTATCAAAAACAAAATAAAAATGTAATGTTTTAGTAATTAATTTCCTTAGTATTTAAAGCGATTTTTGGTTTCGTTTGAAGTTTTCAAATTTCTGAGTCCTTCCCGCATAAGGTCTAAAATAAAAATATTTGGAGATAAATCTATCAGAATTGTAAAATATTTGGTGTTTAGATTAATCTCGGGATTTTAAACAACGACCAAGAAATGTTTTTGTTTTTTGTTGTAATTCACTTATCTTATTACATATAAAAGAGAAGTCTTTGTTTTTTTTGTATATTTGTAAAACGTAACATCTATTATCAGTAACTTTAGTATATTTAGTAACTGTATATAAGTTATACATTATACAACCGCCATTGAGACAAAGCAGAGACCCGAAAGTGTCTAGTGATCAAAAGACAAGTTAACTATTTTACAAAAGCTTGGGATAGTTTGATGGCCAATACTTGATCAGTAAATTTGATAATAATTGTAGTTAGGTTGTTATATTCTTAAAAATCATAATCCTCGCGTATGATGGCCTACTACAATTAATCCTATATAATTGCGTAATCTTGAAAATGTGTATTCAGTGATGTGCAATATATATGTTTTAAAGTATACAAATAAGACAGATAATGGTAACAAACAAAATTGTTTTTGTATATCCAAATTTTAAATTAATATAGCATTAGTAACCTAATTTTAGATTTCAGCATGAAATCTAAGCCTTACTGAAAAAGTAGGTTCCATACAAAAAATTACATTTACTTTTAAAGTACCTTTTTTCTATTTAAAGGCAAAAAACCAATGCGTCACATTTAATATCGTCACATTAACATAAAACCAACAAATGGAACCGAAAATCATATTTTAAAATATATTAAATATTGGATAACATTCAAATTATTATTTTTATTATTATAAAAACAGTTTTCGGTCGTTATATTAAATGAAACTGCTTGTTTTACAGTCAGTATTTTGAATATTTTAAAATTAAACATTTAATACGATAATTCCTGATAATTATTTATTACAAAATCGTTAAAAATAATTATCGGTATGTTCGTTAAATCTTCTAATTAATAGCACACATCTTCTTCTTCTTCCTATTCCTAAAGTTTCCAGTTCTTCTTCTTAAGTCACGATAATGACGAGTTAAACTTTTTAACAGCAATAACTTTACCAGCAAACTTTCACGATAATGACTTGATAATTGGAAGGTTATTTCGAATATAAAAAGGGGAATTTCTGAAAACATATTTCCAATAGATCTGAAGTGAGTTTGGTTATGAAGAACATTCAATAATATCAGATAATTTGTTTTGTAATTAGAAACTCGAGTAAATGTGTTAGAATTTACAAAATTACGAATATTTCCCAATCCATGGTTAATTTCCTTCTTTTAAACAACTTCTAAACAGAAATTTTTATAAAAAACAAAATTTTGTTTACGTTTTTATAAACCTTCATTATGGCAAAATGTTATCAAAAGCTTTATTAGAGTCGACTTTCAGAAATTGAGAATTTTGTGTTTTTGTCTCCTTAGAGGAGTGAAAGAATTCATTTTATTAGAGTCTTAGTTGCTTCGCTTGTGGTATAAACTGGTCGTAAATGTAAATCGTATTTTTAAAATTAAAATAGTATTGGCAAGAACACACAGTAAAAGTTCAATATCTATTGCACTCGTTTCATTTAAGAAACTGTACTTAAAATAAAATAATATTAATGATAATAAACCTCGTTTAACAAGGTTTGACTTCCGAACTAGTTTAAACTAGATCAAACTAAACTTGGCACAACACTGCGGTTATAACTTAGCGACAATAGTTGAATTACGGAAAGAAGTTTTTATTGACGAAACTTTCTCATGGAAATATTGACACACGAGTTTGAGAAATGTCCAGAGATTTTACCCTCAGGAGTGATTAAATGCCAGTTTTTACTGACTATTTATATACAGAGTCTTTCAAAAGTATGTTACAACTGGACATGATCCTGGTTATGTTATTTCGGACAGTATTTTAGAAAACACTTATTATTCCTTACGTTGTCTAAAGTAGATTCGTATTAACCTTTTTGTTGTAGACTCTGCACTTCACTGAGCTTGTCATTGTTGGTCCTCCCTTCTGTAGATAAGCACATTTTGGAAAAGAGGAAGATGTAGTAAAAACTGCTAGATTTAGTGTATTGTTAGAAAAAAACTTTTCAATATTTTTGATAAGTTATTGGCAAGTCTGTGAAAGTTGTTAGAAAGATTATATCAGGGAATAAAAGTCGAGGAAGTGTTCACACATTGGTTTAATAAAAGATGCAAAACATTACATAAACTTTACCACTCACCCATCTCCAAAACCAAGGTTACCAACCAAAACTAATTGTATCCAAAAATGTCAGGTTGTCAGTCAAAAGTAAAAATTAATAATGGACGCTATTTTTAATCAATATTTATGTATTAAAATATATGTACATCCAAACTGACGTCACTTAAACAATAAACACATTCTCAGAATTTTAATATATTAGTGCCGATTTGCACACTTGTTTTTTCATTAATAACCACATTTTACTAAAATATAAACAAAATTGGTATAGACGATTTTGAGAAATTACGTCGCTTATTCTCTAGTACGTATAGATAATAACGTAAAAAAACAGTATTGATAGGGTTTTGTTATTAGGTGAATTTGTCTATCTTTCTCATAAATTGTTTCGAGAAGTCTTTCAAAGTCGTTATTATCAAAGAAAATGAAAGTCCAGAAAGTGCTCACTCAAGAGTAAAAAATGAAATTAACTTTATTTCCGTACAACTTACAGGTTTTCCTCGAATTAAAAAGTGTCGCTTATGCTAAAAGATTCAATAATTTTTAAATTTTGTAGCAGAAAAATGAATAGAAATGCTGAATGAATGCTTTATACCAACGAGGTGTTATCTATCAGACTAAATATATTCTCAATAAGGTGTGATCACTGAGAATCCACACGAGATTCTTGGATATAATCTACATCCGATAAAGTTGGAATTTGGACAGTGATTCGTGAAAACGTATTTTGAGACCGATATTCTTTAAAGGTAGGCTATTATCAACTTAATAACATTTTGTTCAGATATTGATTTTCTATTTACAAGCAAGTTCAATGAAAATAATGGTTACTTTCAACAAAAGGAGCCCACAATTCTCGGTCACTCCAAACATGTTTTATGAACAGCTAATTTTACACCAAGACCTCCTGATTTGACACCGTTAGTTTTCCTTTACTTACCTAATATACTAAGTATAAGGTAAGTTTGTTGAACGTAAAAAATTTCTACCTGAGTTTTTGATCGATCACAAAAACAGAAAAATGATTTAGACATTTCGTCTGTACGTAAACACGATAGCGGCTTCAAAAAATTAATATAGGATAGTGAAATTTGGTGTAGGAGACCATAATGTACACACCCTATTGAAATTTAAAAACAATTGAATCGAAAATCTCTAAATAGCACCTATTTAAAACATTTTACATTTTAGTGTTCACTAAACATTAGATATGAACATCGTTATTTATAGATTTCAATTCTGAATGTATTGGAAACAACACAACCTATCTACGATGAGAAATAGCGGAGTTATTGTCAAAAATATAATTTTAACATTTGATCTCTCAGATATTCGTATAGTTAAGAGAACCGAATCACCGTCACGACTTTAGCAAATGGAGGCTCTTTCTTATGTGTACAGCTTCGAGGTAAGACGAGTGGATGATTTTTTTATATATACACATTCTCTGTGAATCCTGTTAGGGCCTAGGCGACATTAAGAAAGTATTGATTTAGACAATTAGAGGTTCAGAAACCTTGAGTATGTGTTGAATTATGTTGTACGGGGCTGGATACATACCATGATCCATTGCCTGAGGGTAAGTAAATATATACATGTGTAATTGTTATTTATAGGGGAAAACCTCTCGGTAATCATAGTTTTGTATAAAAAAAGAATAAAAGAACATAAGATATAGATCCCTCTTGCCTTCAAATAATTTAATAGCTTCAGTGTTGGAAAATAAATAGAACTGATCTATAGAGACCTAATAGGAAAGATAAAAGAGAGTGATCTAACCTAAGACTGTAGATCCAGCTAAGCTACGTCGATATTGCCACGCTCGTACTCACTATAGGTGAGTAAATGAGAAAGTTAGTGCATTGTTGTTAGTATTGAAGCAGTACTGCCGATGTTATATTTATTTTTATAAAATTAATTTTGATATATATTAATAAAAGTATTAAGGTAAAATGGTTTAAAGATTAATATCTTTACCAGTGTCATATTTTTTCATAACTACATTCATAGTTTCTCCGTTTCCCCACATTTTCCAGTTAGCAGCACAATATAAGCTGAATTAAAGGTTGATGACACTAAAAGGTAATTATTTCACTAAATCTGTATTGCCTTTGGGGTTACTAGTCAACTCTCATTACAGGAGCTTAGCGAACAAGCGCTCATTGGCTTATACAAAATGGACTGTTTGATCCTTTGAAATATCAGTTTTAAAACGTTTATTATGATCGTCATGTTGTGTTGAAGAGACGGCTTACGTGGTTTAATAAGTTGTATAAATAACCCAATAAATAAATAATTTAGTGAAACTTCAATTTCCACAAGAGAAAAACAATTTTAAATATATATTTTTGACCTATTTTATAATTCCTTGATATATAACACGGTTAAAAATTGCACGGCTATATGTCGAGAGCTAATTCTATAGCTAAAAATAAAGTTTATAAATCATAAGTCCGAAAATGCTTTTATAAAAAACATTATATCTTTGGAAGTTGATAAGATATTAAGGGGAAGATTTGGTATAGCCTAAACATATTTTTTGTAAACTTTTACCCAATAAACCAAAAAATGAAACTTTATTTTGTAGCCTACATTTTGAAAATGGCAGACATTTATAATTTTTCTCGAAAACCATTAACATTAGAAAATATTAACAAGAGACAAATGATTTTTCTTTTCACGAAATATTATTATTATTTTTTTAATATTTCAATATTATTTTTTTAGGTCAAAAGTTAACCAAGTTACTAACAAAAAACAATATAATTATATTCTTGCCAATTATCTACAACACCCAATAATACATAAATCATAATATTATAAATTAATTTGAAACTTTGAAACACACGTTTTGTAAACAAGTAAAGTAAATAATGAAGTTTATGCACACACCAACCCAGACGAGATCACCAGATGAACGAAACTTATTTATCCTAAACACAAAACTAACTAGAATGCACTCCCACTTTGTAAGTATGAAGGTATAATATTGTATTGTCAGGATATTCCAGTCACGCAGATCCTGTGAGCAACTCCCCTAACCTGCTTTCCTTTATACAGAGTGTCCCACCGAAAACAAAACACTCGTATGTTTTCTCATATTTAACTTAATATATTAAAAAATTCTCCAAACGCGTAAATTTTATTTTCAAGGAGAGCTCAAATATTTCTGACTGTGTATACAACTTGAAATTTAAAATTAGCCAAAATATGGTTTAAAAAGTCCAGCAACACATTATTTAAATGTTCGTTAAAATTTCTTTTCTCATATGTAGCGTACACATTAATATCACCACGAGATACATAACTGGCTCGAAGATGATATGTGCCTAAGTAGAGAACGCTATGTTGACGATTAGAGCAGTTGTAAAGTATCCACCATTTTGTATTTACAATCATAATATAATTGCCACCGCTGTCGATGGAGTACTTGATCAACTGCATAGAAGGGCTATCACTAAATAAAAAGAAAACTTTCAGTCAATATCGTCCTGTACCCTGAATTAAACTTCCCTGGCATGACTTCTAGACACCCAGTTCAAGGTACTTGCATCTTGATATTGACCTTGATCAGCGAAGCATCTTCATCACGTTCTGTACTCTAATAAATAATTTACAACAATACCGTATTTAATAAATTTGCCTACAATAGAAATTTTAATACAAGTTGTAACCATGGAAATTTTAGATTATTTTATCAATGTAAAAAAAATCAAAATCTTTGTGTATGAAATATTCATTTAAAACTTAAATTTTAAAGTTTTCCGTTACTTAACGAAGGTATAGGATTTCCATATTGATCTTAGCTGTACGAAAGTAACTTTTGCCCGATTTTTTCGGTTTTATATCTAGATAGAGACGTCCAATAGCTATGCTTCACAAATAGAAAAAAACTGTTCAACGCCCTCTACTCTGCCCCTCCTTCTATTATTAATCTCGAATTGATGCGATGATTGATGCACAATTCTTTAGTCTTTTTATTATTAATTTCTAATCCTACTAGTTCAGTTCCTACCTTTAGGTTCTTCAATTTCATTTACTTGTCATGCCATCTTTCCGCAAGAATACATAGGTTATCCAAAAAATTAAACCCCTCTCATGTTTTCTCGAGGCTCAATTATTGTTAGTTGCAATACACAACATATAGTCCATTGTCACCAAAAATATGATGAGCCACAGGATTCTTCCATTTGTTACTCTGGATCCAGCAAGATCGGGATGAGACATCTTACCTTTATGTCTCACTTGAACTATCATACATAACTCAAATGAATCAAATGACTTTTTGTGGGATGCCAAATGTTTTCATAGCAACCCACATTTTGCTCCAATTAACAGAATCCTTCCTCAAATTTGTTGAACAACATATACAACGCAACCTAGTAGTCTGTAGATTTCTCAATAATGATCCAAAAATTATTTATTTGATCGATAGTTGATCCTCATTTTTAAAACATCGCGACGAAATCTCGATGTAAATGGATTACAATTTTAGTAATGAAACTAAAGTAGGGAAAACGTAGACACTCCAGAACACCTTGATATTACAGTGTCTAGAGGAAAGCACCATATTGGTAGAGCATATAATATTAGTAAAGCACTGGGAAATAGATAATATTATTCCCAAATCGCTGTAAACAGACCCTGAGTTTACACCAGTAATATGGGATGAAGATATCCTGTAATATCAAGGTTTTCGGGAGTGTTTGCGTTTTCCCTACTTTAGTTTCATTACTAAAATTGTAATCCATTTACATCGAGATTTCGTCGCGATGTTTTAAAAATGAGGATCAACTATCGATCAAATAAATAATTTTTGGATCATTATTGAGAAATTTACAGACTACCAGGTTACGCTGTATATGTTGTTCAATAACTTTGAGGAAATATTCTGTTAATTTGAACAAAATGTGGGTTGCTATGAAAACATTTGGCATCACACAAAAAGTCATATGGTTTATTTAAGTTATGTATAGTAGTTGAAGTGAGACATAAAGGTAAGATGTCTCATCCCGTTCTTGCTAGATCCAGAGTAACGAATAGATGACTCCTGTCGTTCATCATATTTTTGGTGACAATGGACTATATGTTGTGTATTGCAACTAACAATAATTGAGCCTTGAGAAACTGCTGGAGATACTTGATTTTTGGATAACCTATGTATTCTTGCTGAAAGATGTCATGACAAGTAAATGAAATTGAAGGATCTAAAAGTAGAAACTGAACTAGTAGGATTAGAAATAAATAATAAAAAGACTAAAGAAATATTAATCAATAATCGCAACAATTCGAGATTGGTAATAGAAGGAGGGGCAAAGTAGAGGGCGTAGAACAGTTTTTCTATTTGTGAAGCATAGTTTTCCACAATGGGTGCAGTCGAAAAAATAGGGCGAAAGGTACTTTCGTACAGCTAAGATCGAAATGGAGATCATGTATCTTCTTTAGGTAACGAAAAACTTTATAATTGAAGTATTAAATGAATATTCAAAAATATATATTTAAAATTATTTTTCTCTTGTGAAAATTGAATGAAGTTTCACTAAATTATTTATTTATTGGGTTATTTATACAACTTATTAAACCACATAAGCCGTCTCTTCAACACAACATGGCGATCATAATAAACGTTTTAAAACTGATATTTCAAAGGATCAAACAGTCCATTTTGTATAAGCCAATGAGCGCTTGTTCGCTAAGCTCCTGTAATGAGAGTTGACTAGTAACCCCTTAGATTAGGCAATACAGATTTAGTGAAATAATTACCTTTTAGTGTCATCAACCTTTAATTCAGCTTATATTGTGCTGCTAACTGGAAAATGTGGGGAAACGGGGAAACTATGAATGTAGTTATGAAAAAATATGACAATAGTAAAGATTAATAAAAGTAGTAATTCATTTTAAAAATAAATATAACATCGGCAGTACTAACAACAATGCACTAACTTTCTCACTTACTAGGTTGAGTACGAGCGTGGCAATATCGACGTAGCTTAGCTGGATCTACAGTCTTAGGTTAGATCACTCTCTTTTACCTTTCCTATTAGGTCTCTATAGATCAGTATTTAAATACATAAATATTGATTCAAAGATAGAATCTATTAATAAATTTTACTTTTGACTGACAACCTGACATTTTTGGATACGATTAGTTTTGGTTGGTATCCTTGGTTCTGGGGATGGGTGAGTGGTAAAGTTTATGTAATGTTTTGCATCGTTTATTAAACCAATGTGTGAACACTTCCTCGACTTTTATTCCCTGATGTAATCTTCGTAACAACTTTCACAGACTTGTCAATAAATTATTGAAACAATTTTCTTCTAACAATACACTAAAATTACTGTTTTTGTGTGTATCTGCCTCTGTTCCAAAATGTATTTATCTACAGCAGTGAGGACTAACAACGGCAAACTTAGTGAAGAGCAGAATTAACAACAAAAAAGGTTAATACGAATCTACTTTAGACAACATACGGAATAATAAGTTTAATCTAAAATACAGTCAGAAATAACATAACCAGGATCACGTCAAGTTGTAACGTACTTTTGACAAACTCTGTATATAATTAGTCAGTGGCATTTAATCACTCCTGAGGGTAAAATCTGTAAACACTTCCCAAACTCGTGTGTCCATATTTTCATGAGGAAGTTTTGTCAATAAAAACTTCATTCCCTAATTCAACTATTGTCGCCAAGTTATAACCGCAGTGTTGTGCCAAGTTTAGTTTGATCTAGTTTAAACTAGTTCGGAAGTCAAACCTTGTTAAACGAGGTTTATTATCATTAATATTATTTTAGTTTAAGCACCGTTTCTTAAATGAAACGAGTGCAATAGATATTGATCTTTTACTGTGTGTTCTTGCCAATACTATTTTAATTTAAAAAAATACGATTTACATTTACGACCAGTTTATGCCACAAGCGAAGCAACTTTGACTCTATTGAAATGAATTCTTTCACTCCTCTAAGGAGACAAAAACACAAAATTCTTAGTTTCTGAAGTCGACTCTAATAAAGTTATTGATAACATTTTGCCATAATGAAGGTTTATAAAAACCTAAACAAAGTTTTGTTTTTTGTAAAAATTTCTGTTTAGAAGTTGTTTAAAAGAAGGAAATTAACCATGAGTTGGGAAATATTCGTAATTTTGTAATTCTAACACATTTACTCCAGTTTCTAATTACAAAACAAATTATCTGATATTATTGAATGTTCTTCATAACCAAACTCACTTCAGATCTATTGGAAATATGTTTTCAGAAATTTCCTTTTTTATATTCGAAATAACCTTCCAATTATCAAGTCATTATCTTGAAAGTTTGCTGGTAAAGTTATTGCTGTTAAAAAGTTTAACTCGTCATTATTGTGACTTAAGAAGAAGAACTGGAAACTTTAGGAATAAGAAGAAGAAGAAGAAGAAGATGTGTGCTATTAATGAGAAGATTTAACGAACATACCGATAATTATTTTTAACGATTTTGTAATGAATAATAATCAGGAAATATCGTATTAAATGTTTAATTTTAAAATATTCAAAATACTGACTGTAATCCATTGGGATTTGAGAGACTGAAATACAACAAGGTAAATGTTGTAACTACGTACATAATTTTTAATCATTATGTAAAAAAATAATGAACGCTATTATGGTGGTTAACAAGCCCCATCATTGAACTCAAAACAAGCAGTTTCACTTAATATAACGACCAAAAACTGTTTTCTTAGGCCTTGTATGAAATATTAAATTATTTGCTAGATTTAAACTCAATAAATAAATTTTGTTTAAAAGTGTTGTTACACAGATTTTCTGAACCTCGTGGATGTGTACATTACTACTTTATTGTCGTCGGCTAGGCCCTGGCGGACCTCGAAGATGTATATATGTGAAGGAGCCTTCCACTCTCCAAGTCCTATTTGGTGACTTCTTCATGTCGGATCTCGTAAACTATAAGAATAGCACTTTTCCTGGGAAGTTAGGTTTTGAAATTACATTTTTGACAACAACTTTGTTATTTCTTGTCGTAGAGAAGTGAATTATATGCAGTATTTTTCACTGATGGTTTAAATTTAACGAAAAACCTGAGTGTTATTATTGTCTTTATACAAAAAAGGAAGAAAAGACATTAAAAAAAACTTTAGTTCTCAAATATCCTGAAAACTTTATGATCTCATGTTGGTCAACAGAGACATGCTAAGAAAGATGAAAGACAGAGATCAAATCCAAGATAACATGAAAAATGTGTAGATCCAGCTAGGTCCCTTAAGATTGCCACTCGTTATAACAACTGAGGGTATAAAAATAAAATTCAACGAATTATAAATCCGCTATGGCGTTTTGTTTTTAAAATTGTTTAATAATGACAGATATTATTGGTTAAATTAATTCTAACATTTACTATTATTTGTACATTAAAAATTAATACATGACATTTCGAGAGTATATATCAACTCTCGTTATCAAGAGATAAATCTAGAACAAGTGGAAAGTGCCAACTTAGTCTAATACCTAGAACTATGTTAAAAACTAAATCTAACGTGATAAGATCCGAAACTAAAGCTAAGAGTAGACCTGGCTAAACTGTCAAACCATAAGTCAACAAAACACACACACCAACACAAGAAATGTCAAACACCAAGTTGTGTTGACATCGTTCACTGGCCAATTGAACCACAGTGTGCCAGCGTAGTAGCTGCGGAAAATTTTACTTTAGGCGTTTTTCTATTTTTCAGTATTTATTAATGAAAGCCATTTCTGGAGTATTTATAAATTTGGATTGTGAGGTAACATTTGTTCTCAAGTGATAAACCTAGAACATAAATGAAATGAAAAGTACCACTTCTAAATTTTTATACAGACAAATAATGGCAAATATAAGAATAAACTATACCAATAATACTATGGTATATTCAGTAGACTTTGATACATATACATTTAATATTTTCAAATTGTTTACCATCTGATCTTAAATGAATCAATAGTTTTTCACAGTTCAAATCATTTTAAACACAAACCCCTTGTATTTTAGTAAGAAATGCGAGAAACACTCGTAATTTATTAAAATAAACAATACATAATTCCAAAATGGTTTAAATGTATTCTGCTTTCTTAACACTTAAAAAAATATCAAAAATCTAAATTTTACAATTTTCTCGCCCTACCATTCCTCTTCATAACTGTATTTTAAAAGTAGCAGACATGCAGTATATAGTAGTCTTTGTACTTTGAACAATTGCATAGCATCCCTGGTCCAGTAACTTTTTAAAATAAAAGAGAATTTCACTTTGTAGTAAAAAGAATTTTTCTATTTCAGCAAATTCTCTTTCCTTTGAATAATAAATTCTCAGCATGCTTTGTTAATTTAAAGTGGAGAAGTGTCCTTTTAATTTAAATGATCCCAAAAGGAAAGTACTTAAAATAGAATTTATTTATAACGATTCAATAAACTCATGTCCTTCACTATGTAATGAAACCATCTTTGTAGTGTTTGAGAACATCACAGCACGCTATTCCAAAGAGAGGAATAGACCTTAGATGTTCTCAAATATAATGTGTAAAGGCAACATTTTATTTTTGTATATAGCCGAAAAACCTATCTGACATCGTCGCCTGAAAATAACAAGAAGAAAAGATATAAATTAAAGACCAATAGCTATTGAATACTCTAACAACATCAAGGTTAGGTTAGGTTAGGTTAGGTTAGAGAAAAATAATTGGTCAAAAGAGACCAGATAGGATAGATGAAAGACAGGTATGTAACCTAAGACTATATGAAAAATATGTAGATGGAGCTAAGCCCACGGGATTGCCAAACCCGTACTTGCTAAAGTGAGACCCTGAGGGGTACAACGTAGTAATATATTTTACACACATTATATCTAACTTTTTTTTTAAATTTATAAACTCAGGTTTATACACTTCCATTCTGTCCTTAGCTAATTATTCTTGAACGTAGTTCAATCCAACACCAGCACTGGGTTTTCCGATAACGTACAGGACTACAGGGAGACAAATTATTTTGTTTCAGTCACTAAATTATTCACTAAATATTTACCATAAAATTTCTCACGTTATCAATTTATTTGATATTGTTTTTACACATGAATGACATTTTATTGACTACAGGGTTAAAATTTTAATTATATTTTTGGAATATTATAAACCTACTGAGAGCTTTGATGTTTTCCTCATAGCTTTCACCCTTTGTTACACCGCCAGCCCAGTGCTTTGAGCTACGTCTTGTGGTGTTTTCGAAGCCCTACACAAAGTTGGTCGTTTCATTACATTATTAAGGGCACCATTTTATTGTCATGTTACAAGATCCTGTTTTAAAGATTATTAAATTTAAAAGGATTCTGCTCCACTGTTTTATAACTTCGCTGTACAAAACATGCTCGAATTTATTTGTTATAAGAGAAAACGAAAGACATACGGTACTACAATGTTCTTTAGACTTCAAAGTGACGTCCTTTTCTATATTTAAAGCCTCATTGGAACAGAGATGATGTAAATTAATTAATTCATGCTGAAAAATAAACTGTCCAAAAAGTATTGCGCGGACTTTTACACTCAACCTTTCTCAAAACCAAACAACACTATTCTTCATCAAGAAATCAAAATCGGTAAAACTAAATTTCGAACAGCGCCTTTTATAATATCTAAATGAGAGATTTTGTGTGTGTTTTTATCGATAACTCACGAACCGGTTATCTTAGAGAAATGGCGATCGATAAATTTCGTTTTCATCCTTAGAGGATATATTAAAAAAAAATTTATAAAAGTCGGGATTGTTATAATCTTAATTTCGGGTTTCTTTTCTTGTGTCAACTGCCTCCAAATTTGTATTTATCGAAAAAAGCTAAAACATACTCACATACCAAATTTGATTAAAATCGGTTCACACTTTTGGGTTGTAGAGGTTCAGACAGACCGGACATCATTCCAAAAATTACTTTATTGAACTGAGGTTAACCTCAAAATGGATATACAGTATGTCCAAAAATGTCGACATTGAGTTACTGGCCCATCTCGGACACTTGTTTATACTTCGTATATGATGTGAGAAAAC
The DNA here is from genome assembly GCA_963513935.1 of Aphrophora alni. Classification (NCBI taxonomy): domain Eukaryota; kingdom Metazoa; phylum Arthropoda; class Insecta; order Hemiptera; family Aphrophoridae; genus Aphrophora; species Aphrophora alni. The sequence goes on along the minus strand of OY740774.1, from coordinate 31,931,123 downwards.
AAAATACAATATATCTTATAATTTCTACTTTATAATAAAATTACAATGCAAGGCAATATTACAACGGTGCAAAACTTTTAAATCGCGTCTTCATTAATTCTCGACACTTTCACAACATTTTCTGTCTGTCTGTGACTTTTCATCCCCTTATCTAAGGAAGGGGTTTGAACATTTCGAGTTTAGGATGAATAGTAGGCTATACACCGAAACTAGTATACCACATCTAGTACTATAATTTGTGGTATTTTGTATTGTTTTGGACAAAATATGATCATAGAATTTGTTTTCATAAAGATTCTGAAATTCGAAAAATGACTAAAAAATATTCGTTGAATGACTGAACGAAACGAGACATTTCGTCATACGTGCTTACCAATATTTATTAAACTGGTAATAAGGTTCTTTGTAATTAGGCCAAACAATGTATGGAAAAGGTTATTTATTTTATTTTCCGTTTTAAAATGGCGGCCAATCAAAACGATCAATGCACGGTTCTAAGGCATGGATGGACACAGATGCACCGACCAGGAACAAAACGCGGACTCCGACTTATTTTATAATGGTGTGGACGAGACATAACGATCAGCAGTACAAGAAAATTAACAATAAATTTTAAACTGTTTTCTAGATTTTATCAACAGGTTTTTCTTTACCAAATATACAAAATGTCATCACTTGTTACTTTTTAAAAGATTTCATTTTTATCTATTTAAACCATTTCAAGTTTAACAAGATTAACAATGACAATGCAAGAAGCAAGCCGTGTGTAAAGTATTTATCTTTTATTCCATTTTTATTATGTATGTAGCCCAACTGGATTGTAAATAATTAATAACTATTAATTACCTTATTTAGAGGTGATGAGGTCGAACAATCCTTATGTAGATATGATTACTATATCTTCTTCATATGACGCGTTTCGACTATTATTCAGTCATTATCAAATAAATATACAAAAACAAACTCATAAACAACACAAAACACACGTTCAAGATTTTCACATTTAAAATCACTTTACACAATTTAAAAAACTTTATACATGTGCACACGGATGACGCGCGTTGCCGGTGACCGTTCTCGATAACGTTCGATCGTCAATTGAATTAATAGGTAGTCAGGCGATAAGGGTCTCCGTTGTTGAGAAGGGGTACACAGTTCTATACGTCATGAACCGCAATTATTGTTCTTAACATTATCGATTAGGTCAAAAATGGTGTGAGAATGAAACTGTAGTTTATTATTGAGTAAGTGGTCAGGGTTGTTTTTTTGCATTTTATAAATATTGAACTCCTCTAACGTGTTCATTAACGGACCTTTATTGCAGTGGTGTAGTATTCTTAGATTAGTGTTAATGTCCGTGTAATTATGATTAGTATCTATTAAATGTTCAGTGAATTTGGAGTCAATTTTTTTGGTGGTGGGTCTTTTGGAAGAAGGGATGTGTTCTTTAAAACGGGTTTTAAACGTGCGTCCGGTTTGGCCTATGTATTTTTTCGGACAATCGTTGCACGATAGCTGGTAAACACCGCTGCTGTTGAACTGGTCTGGGTCTCTTGTTTTTTTCGGTTTTAAAATGTTTTCTAAATTGTTGGAAGTCCTGTATGCTATGTGGTAACCTTGTTTTCGAAAAATGTTGTTTGCAATATGTTCAACGGCTTTGTTGAAGTCTACAGCAATGTATTTTGGTTTTGGGTGATTGGCTTTTATAGTTTTCCTTCTTTTTAGTTGTTTCTTTATTATTTTATCCACTATTGAGGTGTTGTAGTGGTTAGAAGCAGCTATATGTTTTATGGTGTTGATCTCCTGCTTGAAGTCTTCTGCATTCATGGGAATGTTCAGTAGTCTGTTCACAAAACTGTTGTACGCTGCAAATTTATGTGATATGGGGTGGTTAGAAGAAGCGTGAATGGTGTGGCTAGTCTGTGTGGGCTTTCTATATATTTTAAACGTGTGTTTTCGTTCTGACTTAGTGATGGAGATATCTAAGAAGTTCAGTCTCTGTTCACATTCTATTTCACTGGTGAATTCTAGGTTGGGGTGAATTTTGTTGAGATAGTTCAATAAAAGACCGGTTTGTCGTGTATTGCCGTTGTACAAGCAAATGATATCATCCACATATCTGAAATAATAAATTATTTTGTTGTGGTGCTTGTTGATGTCATTCATGATGTAGGTGGTTTCAACATGATTTAGAAAAATCTCGGCCATAATGCTAGACAGCGGTGAACCCATAGCTAAACCTTGATTTTGGATATAGAATTTTTCATTGAATGCGAAATAGTTCTGTGCTAGGCAAACGTTCAGTAGGTTGATTAATTCGTTTATCGATTCATTTTTTAACTTCTTATTTAGGCGTAAATTGTTCTCCAGTATTGACACTGTTTCACTCACTGGAACATTGGTGTATAGATTCACAATGTCGAACGAAACTAACGTAGATCTATCTGGGATGATGACTTTGTTTATTTTATTGATTAGGTCCAAGTTATTCTTAACGCTAAATGTACCGTCAAAGGTGACATATCTTCTTATTATTTTGTCCAAAGTTCTTGATATTCTGTAAGACTATAGCAGAGACAGTCCAGTTTATTCCACGTATATAGCTCTAATTACATTGAAATCAACGTCTGTTTGTGACTTTAAAGGTTTTAAAGTTTATAACTCCGAGTACCACTGATAAAATTTCATGCAATTTTCATTCCTACCTGTTATCAGTATGATATCTCTTCAGGTTTTCGTCTTTGTTTGAGTTAAATTAATTCATTAGTTCCGAAGTTATGACATATATCTCTTTACAGGTAAAACGATAGGTAGAATTTTCAATGAAATTTTCGTTTTATCATAATTTTCAGGGATAAAATATATATTTTTTCAGAGGCAAAGATGATATTATATGATTCTAAAGCTAATTGGAACTAACAACTTTTTAGAAATCGGTGCAGTGGGTGGTTCGTGAGTTATAACAATTGTGTATTGATGAAAAGTAGGACATCCAGATACTTCACATTTTACTCATTTTCTAAACAATTTTCAGCCTCCAATATTTGTTTCCAATGAATGGTATATGATTTAAAGGTTAATTGGAACTAAAACTCATTTTAAAATTTATGCAGGAGTTCTAACAAGGAGTTAACGAGTTTTAACAATTTGTAGCTAGCAATACAAAAACTAACTTTATATCCTAACACGTACTTTTGACATTTCAGTGACAGTATACGTTTTAACAATAAAAACTCTGGATCAAAAATAAAATAGGATTTACAATTATTAATATCGTTCAAAGTTATACATGGCTTTAGCTTAAAATAGATGGAGTGAGATTTTATAAACACTTCTCTGTGATATTAGCTGTGCAATTATTTACTGTTACTGCTTGGTTCATGAACATTGTAGTTACGTCGTGCTGTAGCCACATTGGGTGTTTTAAATGTTGAGCTTGACTTATGAGAAAAATTATACAGTATAACAAACACACAGAACACAATCTCATAAAAAATACGCCTAAATATCAGACGCGTTTCAACGGCAAGGTCGTCCTCTTCAGTGATACACCAGCTACACCAACCAAACCACAACAGTGTAGCTGGTGTATCACTGAAGAGGACGACCTTGTCTTTGAAAAGCGTCTGATACTTAGGCGTATTTTTTATGAGAATTGTGTTCCGTGTGTTTGTTATACTGTATTGGGTGGTTTGTTCAAGTGTACAGTAACTGTGGTATTGTTTGTTGTTATTGCTTGGTCTATGAATATTGTAGTCACGTCGCAATCTAGACAGTAGCCGCATTGGGTGTTTTGTTCAAGTGTACAGTAGCTGTGGTATTATTTGATGTTATTGCTTGGTCTATGAATATTGTAGTCACGTCGAGCTGTAGCCACATTGGGTGATTTGTTCAAGTGTACAGTAGCTGTGGTATTATTTGTTGTTATTGCTTGGTCTATGAATATTGTAGTCAGGTCACGCTCAAGACAGTAACTAAATTGGGTGTTTTGTTCAAGTGTACAGTAGCTGTGGTATTATTTGTTGTTATTGCTTGGTCTATGAATATTGTAGTCAGGTCACGCTCAAGACAGTAACTACACTGGGTGTTTTCTTCTAGTGAACAATAGCTAGGTAGTAGTCAAATTGCTTTTAAAAGAACGATTTATTAAATTTAATGTATTAAATCTCCCAGAAGTTATCTGTTGCGTTTTATAAATTGTAGGTTGTATATGTTTAATAAAAACGGATGTTATAAAAATATGTTAAAACTATAAACATACTTACGCCTTAAATATTGAACCTAACATATTCTCTAGGGTAGTTATGATAATATTGTTAGTTTTAAGACAGTTGTTAAGTTTTAAAATCGTCAATATTATATTTTGACATTGTGCATATAAATCATTACGTTGTTAATCACTTGTAAAGTAAAGTGATTTTATTCTTACATAAGATAAATAGCTTAATAGCTTTACAGTATGGCAATAGTAATTTCCACAATATGTAACAATGTCTCCTTCGATATTAACGGATTTCTTCACTTATTCGATTTTCTCAGTTCTTTCATACTTTGCTGCTTGTTTTTCAAAGAATTTGGCTTCAAATGACACCACACAAAAAATACATTAATTTAATTAATATGTTACATTATATTTAAATGAGAAGATCAAAACATAATTTACACATTTTTCGCACACTCTGTATCTTGAAATTTTAAGTTTCAATTTCCCTGATTAATATTCATTAAAGATATTGCTGGTAACTTTGTCAATTATTTTTCTATAGTAAAGAACTAAAATAAATAAGCCGCTATTTTTTTGACAGACCGACAATTTTGATGGAAGCAAAAGAATGACGTCTAGTTTGTGCAGTTTTCTTCTACTGTATATGACCTTTGAAAGGAGGTCATGAGGTTTGTGTTTAAACATTTTTCTTTGTCCCGCAAAAACTTTATTTTCAGCAGAAGGGTGAATTTAAAAGGAAATAATATATATTTTTGTAAACATATACAGTAAATGTTTTAAAATATTGCAGTAAAAATATTTTATGACTTTTTTGATTTAAAAGTTTAATCGTACAGGGGGAGGATCACTTAAGTATGGTCGTTGAAATGCGATTGATAATTAAACGTCATTTCGTAAAAAAATGGTGTTATATTCATTATTCTTAGAAGATGTACGTTTTTACACATACAGACTATTTTCATTCATGACCTACGAGTGGTGGGAAGAAGTGAAAATTATATTTATCATATTTGTCATCAAAGAAGCTACTTTAAGCGGTAAGTTGAATTAACCCGATATCAGAAAAAAAAAAGTTTTTTTTTTCAACACAAAACACTTGTATTCTTACTATTTTCAACCTTTAAACGTTAAACAGTCGGGGAATTTTTTGTTCACCAGTATAAGCGTATTTTTATGCTTGTAATTCAATATATCTATAATTTCATTTTAATGGGAGGATGAATTTAAATTCATATGACCAAATAAATGTGTTTTTACTTACGGAAATATTAGTACAATTTAGATTTTAAAAATTTCCTTCTGCGAATCACGTATTGTCTTACTATTATAAATTAAGAAGTACTTAACTAACAACTCTAAGTTATATTTATAATCTGCCACATAATACTGTAATAATGCTTTGATCTTTCTACATAAAATGACTGCAATGAATGTTGTGGCTAACCGCAGAGGTAATAATGTTCAATGGTTAAATTTTACTTAACCAATATTAATACTGCAGTGGTTTTAGCAACTGTTTAAAATGAGAGGTAAATATTCATTCATTCCTTCTTCCTTCCCATTTTCTCTCTCTCCTTCTTTTTCACTCCTTCCCTTACTCTCGCTCTTTCTTTCTTACTCTCTCTCCCCCTTTCTTTTACTCTCTCCCTCTCTCCCTCCCTATCTTTCAATCTCTCTCCCTGTTTTTCTCATTCACTCTATTCCTCCCCTTCTCACCTTCTGTCTTTACCTCTCTCCATATTTCTATTGCTCTCTCTCTCTCTCTCTCTCTCTCTCTCTCTCTCTCTCTCTCTCTCTCTCTCTCTCTCTCTCTCTCTCTCTCTCTCTCTCTCTCTCTCTTCCTTACTTGTGAGAAATTATAAATAAACTGCAACTCATATACAAGCTATAAATTCAAACAAAACTGTTTTAAATTCATACTTTTAGAGAAACTTATACTTTAAAACAATCGTTACTAAATAAAGACATTGCGCTAACGGAAAATTTCAACAGGTTAACCTTCCGGGTATAGAGGTAAGCTGATAAGCTTAATGTAATGAGAAATGGAGGGGGGGGGAGGTAGTTTAGGCTTTATGGTATTTGTTGTTTGAGTCCTACATTTTAATTAAAATAAGGTACATTCATACCATTGAATTGAAACTTAATGGAAATTGTTATTAAATATTCGAAGTTGCAGTACACTATTTGAGAGGGAGAGAGGAGGAGGAGTAGAAAAAAAGTCTCAGTGGATCTTAAATTGAAGATTTCAAAGAAAAACTCGACATCCATTTTTTAAAACTATAACACACTTTCTCTATACCATGTGTATGTAAGGAAATAAAACTCATTGTTGAAGGACTTCAATTACGTAGCTAATATGGTTTATTTAATTATTGACGTTTCCCGCGACTTTGCACCCCTACTCCTTTGGTTTTGACTACCTCTGCAGGAGACGACATAGTTTTCCATACTAACTAAATTCGCCATTAAGAAAATCATATCAAAATCCACCTGGTCTGCAAAGTATTATCGATGTAAGTTGCTAACACCTGTAAATGCTAAAGTAAATCATTTGCTTTGTACTGGTGTAGCCATATTGCATATTCTGCCCCTTAGAAACTGTATGTTATTATTGTTGTGCAATATAAAGTCCAGCGACCGATTTATAAATAAATATAGGAATCGTATTATACTTTTGATTAAAATAAACTTTGCCTTGCCATGCAAGTCAACTCCTCCTTCTCCCACGCTCACATAAATTTAGCTCCCAGGTAGAGGCTCAAGTCGAAATAAAATGTTAGTATTTTTGTCACATGCATAATTCCTATTAAGTATCTAAAAGTAATAGTGGATTAAAATTATAAATTTAAAGCACTTTGAGAGGGACTTCTAATTTCATTTTTATTTCTTGTTTGATTGGTTAAGAAAAATATATAAGTGTAGCAAATGTTCGGAACATATTGTTACTTATAATTAAAGTGTTAACACCAAAATAATTTTTTAAACAAAAAGTTATTAAACTTTATTTTAATAAAATAGAAACACAAAATAATAGAAACAGTCACTTTCAAATATTGGCATTGTCCCAAGAACAATAATGTTACAGGGTTTAGCACTTGAGTTCAGTATAAGCTGGCGATATCATAAGTTTATGGCAGTTGAGAGGTGTTTAAAGGTTTAATGGATTAACTGCAATATCCAGTGATGTCCTAAATTGTAACTGCTAGCACTGCTACCAACATAATAACACGTTATTATTGCGATTGAAACTGTACTCTGTCTCACTTGATTACAGGAATTAACACTTTAGCTATTAATGTTAGAACATCCAGTTTTTACTAAGCCGGCGGCGTCACACTATTATAAGAAGCGTTATAGAAACAGACTAATTTTATGTAATTGATAGTGGTACTGCTTAAAACAGCATGTTTAGGAGATATAACAGTTTATATTTGAAAAAACTAGATTTAAAGAAAATCTATTTCGCCACTTTGAAGTCTTTTTTAAATCTCATAGCTTTACAAATAGAGTTTTAAATAATTTTCTTAATCCAAAAATGTATGTTAATAATAGACAATGACTGACTTAATTTCGAAGCGCAAAAGTGGTAAACCATTACATGGTACTGAAAAACACATTGTGCGAAATTTATTCAACTCTTTAAAAGAAGAAATCCTGGAATTTCATTAGGCGGTATTTATTTAACCTTTGCCAAAAATACATATTTAGGGTAACTACTGTTTTTCGGATATTAATGGAATTTAAGGAAAATGGAAACAATTCATCCCTGAGTAAAAAAAAAGAAGCGAAAATCAAATATAGTTGTTAAACATGGCGACTCTGTAAAAAAAACAGTAATCAAATAAGAGTTCAAAAGTTATAAAGCAGAAATGAAATTCCTACTCTCAATAAAATTTACAAACCGTTAATTCAGATAATGGATTTGCAATATTTTTTGCTGGGTAACTTTCACAGGGTAACAAAATTTCTAAAATGTAAGTTTCATTTAATGGTATTAACAGTATTTAAATAGAAAGAAATGACATTATTAAATGGCGTCATGACAATATAAGTAAAGTAAGACAGTTTCGAAAAGGAAAAAAAATGCAAATTTTATTATTTAGATGAAACATGAGTAAATTCTGGGGGTACTAAGAAACATTTTATGCTGTTACCTACTTGATATAACACTAAGTTGTCTCTTTAAGAGGGTTAACAATCGGCCTAAAAATATACTTGTAATTGTAATAGACTAACTCAAAACCTATATAAGAAGCGATTCAGGTTTTTTACCAGCAGGATTATGAGTTTTTTACTCAAAATCCATCCTCAAATACAAGGAAATGACGGCTAGTGAAGAATATTTTTACAAAAAATTGAAATGATTATTAAGCCAAAGAGTCTTAATATGTCATATCTTAGCGTCAAAATTGAAACAATTCCACAATATTTGTAACAAGAAGTCTGTACTAATTGAGTGTTTGCAGAATAAAAATGTTTCTTCAGTGACACGAATGTAGCAATTAGAGACTTTTTAATATATATACATCTACGAGGCCTCTAAGACCTTATCGATACATAATTACACGGTTGAGAAAACCTGTGTAACAACTGTTTGAAACAAACTTACCCTAATAGGTAACATACCTTGATCTATGAAAACTACTTAACATATCCTATAAGATGTAAGAAACCTACTTTTAGGTATTATATTTAGAGGATCTGTATATATTATATTGTATGATCATGCTGTCTAAGTACCATGATGATATCTGGGAACTTATTTATTTATTGTAAATATATTTTTACTGTACTGTATATTGATTAAATAAATCACTATATATATTTTGAAATATAAAATGTTCTGTGAACAAACTGAAATTCCCAGTTGATGTACTGTTGTAATGTGTTCCATTAATATCAACACCAGGTGTAACAAATGCTAGTGAAATAAACAAAATTATCCCCTGAATAATTACGTGCTCGATGTTTTAGAAAACTATGTGTAATGACATATATTTTTCAAACACACATTTGGCAGACCTGTTTGATTGTATACAGGACACAAGTTTAATTTAACTACCCAGACATTTATTGTCAAACCTCAAACACAGATTGACCAAACATGTTCCCACTATCAATTTATTTCTCTAATTTAATGAACTCTTGCTGTTTATTCAGGCAGTATATTTATATGAAGCCAAATATGAATTTATGTTAAACGGTAACTTCTGTAAGCAAGGAAACTGTTCCAGGAAAATTTGCGTAATAATCCTGTTTTGTTAAATAAATTCATATTAAATATGGTGTCCGCTCGTTGCGCTGTGTCTGTAAAACTAGGTCAGATCTAGCAAATTCGAAATTTCCTCCTTCGAAAATGCAACTTTTTTTTTTTTTTTTTTTTTTTTTTTTTTTTTTTTTTCATGAACTGCACAAAAGCACTAAGTTTTATATTATCTAGATCATAAATAGGGAAACAACTTTTCAGATCATGTGTTTCTGAGTTTGTATGTCCAAACAAGAATGAATACAGTCCATACACTTATCGTATCTCAGTTTGTTAAGAAAATTGTTTAAATAATTTCCCATCACAAGAATCAATGTAGTGAGTACTATTTGAGGTATTATATCCTTATAATTAAAACAAGTTAGTGGGTGCCATCATCATATTTACCCAGGATCATCATACAATGCAATACAAGCAGTTCCTCCATAAGTAAAGCCTAAAAGTTTTGTTTAAGCCTTGTAGGAAGTGTTAAATTGTGTTAATAAATCTGGCAAAGTAATTTTATTTTGGTAAGTTGTTACACATGTTTTTGAACCTCGTAAATTTTCACTAGTTCTGGACATTGGCTAAGCCCTAAAGAGCCTTGTGTGTATTAAAAAGCCTCTACTCGCTTTCCTCGTGTCGGGGATTCTGCTCTGCCGAAACTCCTAACTCTAAAAATATCACATTTTCTTGAGAAATCATGATTCGAAATTACATATTTGATAATAACTTCGCTATTTGTTGTCGCAGAGAAGTGAAGTTGATCCCAATATATGCGTAATTGAAATATTCTAATTTTTTATCTAATTTAGTGTGTTATAAGTTGAGTAACATACGATATATGAACAATTTTTTAAAAAAATTACCTCCTTTTTGACATTTAAAATCCGATTCGTTTACATTTCTATAGGGTTCTGTATTACCATCTTATAGTCTTCTATACCAAATTTCATGTTCCGATCTTAAATTTTGTTATCGTCTTTACGTATAGACGACAACTACAACAATGACGGACGGACTTCACGAACATCTTTTTATCGGTTTCTTGAGATATAAAACGTGAAGATCAGTCAAAGAACGGAATCGAAATATTTTGCGATTACTAAACATAAGTTACCCATACTTCGTATACTGGGTTAGTAAAAAAAGTTAGGTTAGTTTAGGTTAAGTTAGGTTGGGTTAGATTTTGCAAAATAAACTTACCCCATAGTTCGTATAATGGTTAAGTAAACAGGTTAAAACATTAAAAAAAAAAATTTGAATAATTTTTAGACGCAGTTTCATCACACACTGTACATAACTCTAATTTGGGACTATCCATGACCAGGTCAAACTAAAGGCTGAAGTAAAAAATCTATATATCCTAGACGTTTGTCCAACCATGTATATATTGTGTAGAGTGGAAAAATATTGACTCCAAATGTTTTCAGGACTGTATGTACAATTAAAACTACAATTATAAAAACAATCATTGAAGCTATAAACTAGACTCTTCATTGATCTAGTGTGATTTCATTATATCGGATTTGCTGTTGGCTTACACTTAATAGACTGTACCGCCCTTAGAGCTGAGTCCTCTTTGTGAGAAATAACTATTAGTAGTACTGAAATTTCAGGCAAGAGCATTCATCTTAAACCCACAGGTTTATTCCAGTAGAATTATACAGTAAAATGCACTAATAAATGACTTATAGAGAGAGATACTCCTTTAATATTATGTTTAGTTTCTGGAATCGGGTTGTTTCAAAATACAAAATTATGTGTCAAGGTTTGATTCTCGAAATTTTCAAATGTAAACATGGGTCAAATGATGTCTTAATTTAAAGCACTTATAAAACCAAACTTTCAAAATAATTATTAACTAAATATTAACAAATTTAGCAAAAACATAAGTAACCGAAAGTATACATCTCTATTACTCTATTAGACTCTTTGGACTCTTGTAGCCAGTAGACGAGAGGGATACTAGTGTAGGTGACAAGATTCTTGAACAAGTCAAGCTACGGGAATCGGTCGACCTGGTTACGCTTAAGAAGCACAACAAACCTCTGGTTAACGTCTTCAGTTTTGGATCCCCAAGTACAATTCAAATCTAATCTAACAAACAGTAAAATAAAAACGAAACTATTACCACTCTAATTGGTAGGGTACTACACATTACTTACATAGGTTTCCACGAGGTAGATCACGATAATTAACATGTCTGCATTATATATCTGTGAATAATTAAAACAAATTTGGTATTTGGGTGAAAAATTATTTATTAATATAAATTAATTTCCAACATTTATTTCACCCAATCATCTAAACAATGCAGTCCTAAATATAGAAACAAGAAATATTAACAATTCTGTACTGTAAAATTGGGTTAAATATTGCTGTAGAACAACACACTCATCCGAACATAAATTTAGTAGACAAAATGGTTAGCGGTCATGATGGCACTGTGAATGAGTTGTGATTTATTTCCTTGATTTTCAATCTGTCATGTTGGCAATAAACTAGACACTGTTGTAATGAGGTCAGCATTTCAGAGCGTGAAAACATCAACGCTCCCTGACGTTTGTAATTTGTATTAATGGTGTAAAGTCATGAACACATACAAAACTTGATTTGTTACTTAGGTGTACATGTTCTGTTAACATTAGTTATTTATTTTGGGAGATTTATTTACAATTTTTAAAGAATTTAGTGCGAAATTTTCCCCAGAAAATTTGTTTGAGTACGATATAAATTAATTTAAAATATACAAAATTGGTTTAGTGGTGGTTACTTAAAGTTTTTGCAGGTAATTGATATTTAAATAAATAATATTTGCTACAATCTAACTAAAACCTATAAATACATTGTAATCTGTGTGAAAAATAGCTTTAAATTTCTCAAAAGCTCATCTACAAATACAAAAATTTGTTTTTGTATCCGTCTACCTAAACATGTCTCTATTTTAGTTACACGTTAAAAGAAATGCTGTTTTATTTATAACTGATTTTTCCTTCGTCACATACACTTAGTACACAAAGAAAGGAATGAAATATAAATCGGTTTTCGCATATAAATATGTCTGTTAGAAGTGTTGCAAATCCAAATATAGGGTTGTATAATAATTTTTGTCTATCTAGTGTTGAACAATCTCCAAAAAATGATCAATTTAAATCAAATTTTGTATTTATGATATTTATGAATATTTATTTCTGATATCGAAAAAAGTTTTTTTGGTAATTGAAAACTCTAAGAATGGCAAAAAAGACAAAAACTTCGATTTTCTGGAAATCGCTTATACATTTCGATATTTATTTTTCTAAAATATAGCTTCTTGTGAACCAAAAAACGTATTTCTATAAATTTAGCGGTTCGTTAGTTGCACGTAAAACACTAAAAAATGGAACTGTTTTAAAAGCTTGTTTTCACAAAATCGGTTGATCGATTTGATTCAAGTTTTGGTGAAATGTTAATGACACAAATCAATGAACAACGTCGAAAATAATAGTAAATTACCTTTCAGAAATAACTTTAAAAAAAGAAAATTACCTTCACTGCAGTCCTTTAAACTTGATTTCATCAAATACAATTTATTTGCTTTAAGGACAAATTTATGACAGAGTGAAGTGAATTTCGACCATATTTATACAAAAAATATTATTTTTTAGCGAGGCATTGATTATCAGGATTATTATGAATCTATTGTTTATTTTGTATATTTACAATCTTGTAGAATATGTAACTATAATAAAAAAGATTGACTTTATAAAAATGCCACACGTTGTGCGACAATTGAAACAATATTATTATTTGTAAAGTTTTTTATTGAATGAAGTTGGACGCCATTTGTAATGCTTTGATTATAAAAATAAAAAATAAAAATGTATAACTCTAAAAGTGTATACTAATTTCTCTTGGGTCGTGAATTCTTTAGACAAAGTGTACTGAATAGAACATCGGAATAGAAACATGAAATAATAGAAGTCTTTTTATTCTGAAATGCACATAATTTTTATTAAGCCAAATAATTAGAATATTATAACAAATTCCACTTCAACACAATTAGAATTTAACTTTCTTTAATTATTTATAACATTGAGTTTTAAAATCTTTTACAATATAAAATCAATTATTGTCCAAATCTGATGCACTTTATACTTATACACTAACGACTTAACCTACTACTTATTCTAAGTACATAGTTAAAATAAAATTCTAATTCTACCATGTCTTAACCTAAATAAAGAAATAAGAGTGCATCATATTTTTACTTTTTAAATATTTTACTTTTAATTTATTATTATAAAATGCTCCGGCTAACTGAAATGTACTATTATTTTAATTTTATTTAATTTCTCTTTACGGGTTAGTGAGGTTCTTTGGTGACTATAATTTACATATAAAATAGAATTTGGTGGAAGTTTATTTAATTAAAATTGTCCATTATTTTTTACTTATCGCTTGGAAGATTTTCACTGCTCCGATGTCCCTGGTTCCCGTGTAGACTGCCAGTAGATGGATCGATTTGCCTTGATCTTTTCGACGAATCTTCTTTTCTTCTTACACTTATTTCTCACTCACTTTCGTGACGACGATTACTTTAATTTATTGTATTAATATTCCTGTTCAAACACTTTTATAATGACGCAAATTTCTCACTCACTTTTATGACGACGATTACTTTTAAACATATAACGACGATTATCTGTTAAACTATTCTTCGGAGATTATTATTAATACTTATACAAAAAACGACGCAGATACTATTTTATTTTGACATTTGATCTCGGCTAATCTTTCACAACGATCTTCTTTTCTACTAAAGAAACACTTGCTCCGGAACTCCCTCCTTCAATCAGTAACAACCAAAAAGAATGAACCTCGTGCGCCTCTCTTCCACCCCTATATTTATAAGTTCTAATTTCAAATGCTTTCTTCCGATTCTCTTCTTTCATTGGCTTATTTTAAATCTTGTACGTTATTTCGAGACTGACGCAATTTATTTCATTGGTCCATTTCAAACATTTTCAGTTGAAGGCATTGACTTGTGGAATGGTTTATTTGACTTCTTGAGATCTGTGACTAATGTTAGAATAGTTTTTCTAGCTGTCAACCCTTTCAACTTTTTACAATTAATGGCATGCCGAGCACTGACCTTTTCTGAGCCCTCTATTTCGTTATAATATATTATATAAACACATATATAAAACCAAATTCCTGTAAATATTATTTTACATTAATACATCCTATACATATATTCTATTTTATTCAAAGATCATCAAAAGGAAAATTTAATTTTATTGAATTTATTGAATTTAATCTTTAGTTGCAACTTGTTATATAAAATGAATTAAAAATGCTTTTTATTAAAAAAAAAAAAATATATATATATACTGTATATATATTATTTTTAAATTTCCATGAAAGTATATATTTAATAAAATGAAATAAAATTTAAATAATTAATCTCTTAAAAGCTTTAACATCTTAACATTACTTTCAAACACAATATTACACTTTACATAATAAGACATCAAACAAGAAAATTAATGTTTCCAGTTCACACCTCTTATTAATAAGATCACATCAATTGTTCATTTTTTGAAAAAGAATAATTAAATGTTCAAATTGTACTATTCTAGATAAAACACAAAAACTTAGTCTTTATGTCCGGGTAACATACATTTGCTAAATAATCAAAGTTAATAGTTCAAACAGTTTCACTCTGAACGTTTATATATGATTGAATATTTATTACATTATACTATTTACTAAAACAGTTTACTTTTGTTATAAAAAACAAAACACTTTTGATATACATTGTCTTTGTTCTACATCGGACACATTTACATAAGTGATACACTCTCATTTTTTAAGTTCTGTTCAGTCTAAATATTCAGTTTATAGATTCACACGTAATTGAATTGTTACCACATAACATTTTTTAGTAAAACAGTTTATTATTAATGAAGAAAACACTTTTCTTACTACTTTTTCTTTGTCCGAGACCGGACACGTCGGTCCGAGCGACGTGGTCTGGCTTCGAAGGTACTATCCAGACTAAATAATTACAGTCGGGCGGCAGTGTACCAAAACGTTTATACTGCACTTTTTAAATTATAAAGTTTATAGTTTTTTAAAAAATTCATAGAATAAATTTCTCTGATCATTTGCCATTATTCACTTTATTTTTAAATTTGGTCCTTTTTAATTTAATCAATGAAAAACAAAATAAGTTTCTAGCTTGACTCATTAAGTCTAGGCTTACACTCTACTTCATCTAAGATCAAAGTATATATTCCATTCTGTTTAAGATCAAAGAATATCCCATTCTATTTAAAATCAAAGAACTAAAAATGTACACTATTACAAATATAGTCAAAAATTTAAGCAATACATTTTTTTAAGGAAAATTATATAAATCTAAAGTGACGAAAATGAATTAACAATGATTTCGTAGTATATTTTATAAGGAATTCATTTTCAATATCGGTTTAGATCTAAAATCAGACAAACTCATTAAAAGTTAGGACCAAAACCCAATAATACCAATAGATTTTGTGAATATTAGTTCTGGAAATTTTCCACCAAACAGAAATCTTTTTTCACCCAGATTTCAAGAGTTTGAAGGCTTAGTTTTCTAATCAAGGTAAGTCTGTTGTTCGAACTAAGGACACAGGTTTTTAACTGTACAATAGTTTCTTTTTATACAAACTGTTTCTTTTGGCTCACTTTTGTCTAGTCTCCAGACGTTCTTATTTAATATTATTAAATATTTCGACAAATCAAAGGTTAAATCATTAATAACCTAGTTGAGGAAACAAAATGAAAACTGTTTTATGAATAAATAATGATGCAGTAATGAAGATTGAAAAGTTCATTAAATTAATTGAGGAAACAAGTGAAAAATAAATTATAGAATTAAGTAGATTAAGAATGATTACTTCGTAGCTGTTTGTGTGTTAACTTTAGTGATGTAATATTGTATTTTAATGATAGTATGGTTGGTAGTTGTTGATTGTAGTGCGATAATAGTACAGAGTAAGGTTAAGCAACTTCTCGAAAAGTGACAGGTTTGCCACGCTGTCTGTTAGTGTAAGGGAAGAGAACAATGGGTGAACTATCTAACATAAATTCAAACATTCCCATATTCTAGTGTATTGTTTTGAAAACATTTCCAACACTGTTTTACACACTTTCACAAATAAAATGTATAGAGAAAGTTATGTGATGTGTAAAAATATTCTATATCAAATTATTCGCGGAAATATCCGTTTTGTGGTCCCCGAAGACCAGAGAATTGCTTTTATAAGTTTTTCTGTCTGTCTTATATGCAGTTATTTGCAGTTAAACTGGTTTTTGGCATACTTTTGTCTAATATCCAGACATTATTATTTACAATTATTAAATTTTTCGACAAATCAAAGGTTAGGGGTGGTTGCTACAAGATGAAAACTCAAAATTATTTCTAACAATATTATTTAACAAATTTTGCTAAAATGTAACCTCTAAGGAAAAATGAAAGATATTTGTTTGCCATCAACCCAATAAATGTTTTCTTATGTTTTCCAAAAAAGATTTGCAGCTGCTGTAAAAAAACTAATTGCTGTGAATTGGATATAGAGCTTATTTCATTTTCTGTGATATTAGGAAATTAATGTGCTAGACCAAATGTTGAAATCGGAAGTAAATGAAGTTAGGGTTCAAGAATAACTGTCAAATATTAAAGTGAATTTTGACAGGTTAATTAAGACTCTGAGTGAGATCAGAGAAAAATTACACTGAGGGTGGGTTCATAGCAAGAGCAGAACAAACTAATAGTGAACAAACCGTCAGGTCGGTGGTTGTTAATGAAACAATATAACAATGTATCCACTGGCTCCGTTATTAAAACAAATATATAAATAACGGCGTAAACATAGCATAGTAAACACGTCATCAAAGTACTTGATTATCTCTATTTAAATATATCCAAAATAGTTTTAAATTATCTTTTCATAACATTTTCAATTGAACAAAATGGCAACGAATATTACTTTTGGTTTAGGTTTAAGAGAAATTTAGTGTAAGATTTTATTATAATTTATAAAAATATGAAATAATTTGGGTACAAACAATATTATATATTTATTTTATAAATAAACAGAATTCTCAAATAATTTCCTTTGTGTAGTCTAAAGGGATGTGTATCCATGTAAAATATAAAGATACTGACTACATTTCAATGAATAAGGATTTGATATAGACATAATATATAAACGTAAATTATACTGAATATATTATTCTTTATGTTTAATACGTAATTAAGATAGTTTTCATTTTGATCCATCTTTTCCAAGGCTTTTCCTCAATTGAAAGCCGTTCATAAATCCACTACTGTCCTGCTAGACCTACCATAGCTTTACCAGAGCCCCATTAGATGTATATTTTTAGAGTGATTCCTAATATGAGATGGTACTTAGGAAAAGAAGCAATAAAAATGATGTTTCCTATCCAAAAATTTTAGAAACGCAAGTCATAAAAGTAGATGAACGAAAAAGTTCTGATTCTTTGGTGCCCCCCCCCCCAAAAAAAATAGATTTTTTAAAAACAAAAGAATATATTACAAGAAGAAATAGAATAACGAAGAAAGACATTCGCGACACATTCAAAATTGTAATAAAGAAAGAGTCAATCAATAGGAAAAGTTTACAATAGTTTAGACAATTAATGAAGTTGGAAGAAATTAGAATGGAGAAGAACTAAAAGAAAAGGGAAGAGGGCTCATGCAGAAGATAAGTACAAAATACATCGTTATAATTCAGGGAGGGACAAACTGGGGAATGGTGCAAGTCAAGAGAGATTTTCAGGAATAAATAAATTGTTTTAGAAAACCCACTGAAACGAAACCCCCCTCAAAAGATCGTCATGATAATGTTGATTTAATGGGGTATGAACACAAGGGCCAAAATTTAAAACTTATTCGTGTGTTTTTTAAATTTATTTTTAAGTCTTAAAAGTTCTTGCACTGAGAATTGAAATATTTTTCAAAATTGTTGCGAGACGCTACCCCTTTGCACATTTACGCTAAATTTTTGTGAATATGTGAATATTATTGTATTCAATTGTAATGTCAAACTTGTAAATAAATGACGCACAGAAGAGAGAAAGAAACACTGAGTAGGAGATATGCGCGCGCAACTCCAGTTTTCGATTATTCCTTTATTGTCTTCACTTCTGTGGTCTGTCGGCTGATCCCTCCAGGACGAACGTTCCAACTTCCGAGTGGTTTGTCGGCTGATCCTGACGGCACTCTATCTCATTCGTTGTCTGAGAGCTGATCCCCTTGGGACGAACTCCTTTCTAATTCCTACCACGTCATTTCCTACTGAATACGCATATTGTCGAAGTCCATCTGATACCTAAACGATAGTACCTCCATCCTCAATCTTAAACCAAAACCCCAGCTCCGAAAAAATTTTTATATCATTTATAGAAATCAAGTTGCCATAACTAAAATGTTCATTTGGAATTAATGACAAACATTCAGCGGTATTTGAATTCCCACTGTTACATAGTTTTTACTTGAATATTTTATACTATGTGATGAATCCAAGGAACAGTCACACAGACTCATCGAGGTTGATATTCCGATTGCTTACAGATTAATTTTCGGTCGCGCCCTGAGTTGCCAATACAATCTTGGTTGAAGGCCTTATCACGATCATTAACAAGATTGCCAACATCACGGAAATTGAGATGACAGTGAGAAGCAGGCTAGAGTTCACACAGACAAGCCTATTGTTTCGAGGAAATTTGTGGTGTGGAAAAAGATCGACTAGGGCTGAGTACAGTCAATTTATTTATTTATTTTTATTTCAATCTGATTTGTTTGGAGATACTTTTAATAATTAAATATAAGTCCTCCCTATTAGTTTATTATAATTAACTGATTATGTGCTGGTTATCTCGAATGGTATTTGGTTAGTTGGGAATAAGGGAACTAAGACCTCTAGAGAATCCTAACCAAGAATACTTAACATTGGTTAGCATAACTCCTTGCTGCGGTGTTTAATTAATTAGTTTTGACACCATGGCATGTTGCAATTGGTTTCATAGATTTTATTTTTGTTTGGATAGGAAAGTATTTATTTAAAGATTAAGAGATGCTAAAATAACTAAAAGAAGCAAATCTAGTGTTCTTGAATATTTATTACGGATGTCAGTCAGAGAAGATCTCTGAAGAATACAATTCAGGTCACATTATACACTTGACAATGCCACGACAAAAGTTTTCTTTGCTCTGCATTTCGAAAACTTATTTAGCGGATGTAAGGTTATAAATTATGTACTGAGTTTAATAGGTATGTCAAATGTGTAACTACTTTACAAGAACTGAGATTTAAAATTCCTACAAATATTTAAAGAAACTATTACACTGTTTTCATCGCTGTGTTTACTGTAAATAATTTACCAGAAAATATAAACGTTAGTTGAACCTATTGTTTCAAAATAAATTACTGTTAATTATGGATTGAAGCTTGTTTTATATATTACTCTGAAGCTCTGAATTATTAGTGTAAATCGTCAAGAAGATCAAAGCGACATCATAACGCCCAATGAAGCAAAACTATCATGTACAAAACTAAAAAAAATGCAGACGACAGCCATATTTAAGTGAAAATACTTCTTCTTCCCGGTCTCACAAACCGATATCTTTGGCCTTGTGTTTAACTTTTCTCCTTTTCGCTTTAACGACAGCCATTCTACCGAATCCAATCCTCCTTCAAATCACCCATTTACAGCTTTCTTAGTTTTCCCCAGTTTCTTCTGCACACCGAATTTTTATTTAATTACTTTCTTAGCTCTTTGATTGCTACCTATTTGGAAGACTTATTCAAGCCAAGCAAGTCCATTTGATTTAATAACTCTTAAAATATAAGTACTAGTCTATCTATAACTAAAACTAAATCTGTAACTTAGGAAAGGAATCCAGACCTAAAGATAAGCCTGAGTAGTCAAAACTAGAATGAAACACAAATGTAAAAAAAAAAAAAAATAATAATAACAAGACTGAAGATACGGAAGAATAGCTTTCTGAAGGTACTGTGAACTTAATTACTGTGATTTCATTATTGTCTTAATTGTTTGTATTAAGTTTTAATGTTTTAATACTTTGTACATGATATCTTTGATTGAGGGGATATCTACACTTGGAACAGTAATGTGTTTCATGATTTATTGATACAGCTACTTATTATTGACTGGTGTGCCACATTCTTGATCTATTTATTTCAGGATAAATATTAAAAGGTACAGAAAATTGTATTAACCTTTCTCAAGCATCTACGGATTTACAAAAGTCTTGGAAAGCAATACATATACGAACATTTAACTATTCCCGCCTTTGGTTTTTTTCAGCTTACTTGCAAATATTAATTTACTTTTAAATTAATTTATTTAAATAAAGTCAAAACTTTCAGATTTCATCAAAATTTGATCGCAATACCTTTGTTCATTTTAACAGTACAACTAACATTGACTATTTTAACAGAGATTGTTTAAATATTTCAGTTTTACTACCATTTTTACAAAACAGGTTTTGTTTGTGTAGTTATGGCTACATTTTATAAACATTTTCAAATATTACATTTAGGACATAATCTTTATTTCATTTTCAGTTTTAGATTTATAACTTTTGACAAGAAGCTTTCGGGAAGATCGTGTCAACTTTTGTTTTGTTTGGGTAGGCTTTCTTTCTATTAATGGAATTACGAGAAGGTGTAAGTTTGTTATTTACATAAAGTTATCTATAATCTTGAGAGGTAATATTAATAACAATCATTTTCTTTATTTTACATTATCGGTTCCCAGGCAGGGTAAATATAAAAACAAAAATAGGTCAAAATCAATGTGCATGGCTTGTTAGTCGATAACAGTTTTCTTATTTCTCACCTCACCCTTTCCAATCCTCTTCCCCACCATTTCTCTAGTTTATTGTTTATTGCTTAGTACTTTTTTTTATCTTTGTGTTCTTATAAATATTAAACAAAAAGCATTTATCTTAAGCGAAGTGTGGGTGAAATCTTAACGCCAGAATCAATTTTAGATTAATTTATTAAATTGTAAATTATTTGCTGAAAATTGAGGAGAATATACTTGACATCCAGCTGTTATGTTCTCATGATAAGATGTGTTTGGGTATTAATGCTTATATATCACGCTATGCACTAACCTTCTCTCCACTATGTTCAATAAAGTGTTACCATATAACGAGATATTTGCGCGGTACACTCACGTCACTTATTCCGAGTCATATGGATCACTTGTCCTTAACATGACAGTGACGTCATCAGGTATCTAACAATTAATATTCATTAAAAGTACCATTTCAGATAATGCTCCCAACAGGCGGTGCAGAGCTTCAATTCATATTTGGAATAATGTTACAGTGAATGAATTATTGAAGTAAAGTTAGTTTTTAGTGAAATATGCAACATACTGTCTACATGATTTTGTGCAGCCTGTGATATTACAAAAGTATTTACATGTTTACATTTTATATACAGAGTGATTCAAAATTGAACGACAATATTTTCGTATCTGATCTATAGCTAAAAATAACAACAGAAATTTATTACGAAAAGTTTTCCGACTCTCGGTCATGTTGTTTTTAGAAAGAAAAAAAAACCCATAAATATACTGTATCTTTGGAAGTAGATAACATAAGTAAATATTTAACTGTTACCAAGTATACTGCACAACGAAGACTTTTATAAGTTTTCAAAATGGCGGAAGTTTTAATGCTATTTAAATATTTTTTACTTTTTCGCCATAAATAACAAGTTATCCACGATTGTATATAATTATATAAACTTTGTTTTTCTTATTTTTAGCTCTAAAATCATCGCCCGAAATATTGCATGCTATTTTGAATCACCCTGTGTATCATCATTTTGTATCATTTGTATGGAAGTATCAATTATCAACTTAAAATAATTACAAATCCTTGCGTATTATCATGGTTTGAATTTTTTTAGTATCCTACAGTATTTTATTAACTTCTTCTTTGCTAAATTGGTTTGCTTTTAAAAAATCACTCGAATTAGACACTATTTGTTTATTATTTTCCTAACAATAATTCTTAATGCTGAAAAACAAATAAAGAAGAAAAGGTAGCAAAACATAAAAAGAATATATTTCGAACTGCAGATCAGAAGGCTCTCATTTAGACCTTCTAAAAACAATGTCCCTAATAAACGTTGTTGTTTTCTTATGATAGATTATGTTGGAATCAACCCATCTATCTTCTGTGTTCCTAATAAAGTATTTCCAATATTTTGTTGTTCAGTGTTAAGGACTGGACACTCAAGAAGATGTTCCTTATTCATAGGTTGGGTCTGCTGATCAAACAACACATAGTATCTGGGCCCAGAAATCCTGTTCTACACAAGTGGACCGAAAACAATCATGCCCAGTTCCGAGACGGAAATTAGCAACAGTTTCTTTCCTGCTTTTGTGTTTGTTGTCTTGCCTTTATGTCCTTTCACATTTTATGGCTTCCCAGGTCCCGTGTTTCCTCCTGAAACCTTCTTGTGTCCTGGTCGGTATTAGTTTTCTACATATTCCCCAATTGGTAAGATATTTTTTCACGAGGACATCTGCCATATCGTTCCTTGCCATTCCCACTGGAATACCACCTTTCCTAGACTATTTCGCTGTATAATTGCTGTTCTTAATTCTATGATAGCTTGTATGTGGGTGTATATATTTGCAGGTATACCAGTATTCCACTAGAATTCAAAAGTAATTGTTTTAAAATTGAGGATATTGCTTCGATTTCCCCGTGAAAGCTTGTTTTAGGTTCCCAACAGAAATATAATGGTGATAACGAGAGTTGATTTATACTCTCCAAACGTTGTGTATTAGTTTTTACACACACAAAAGTTGTCAAATGTCATTAAACCATGCTAATGATAGTTATACTCTTCTTATCTCCTTTAATACAATGGATTAAAATTTATATTGTCAAACAGGAAAATAGCAGTCGTCATGCTTGTTTCCGCTACAAGTCGCCCACCTAAAAACTTAACTACAGTACTTTAAAAGCCTGAACTTTCTAAGTCAGAAATTTTTTGGATTAGATACGATGCTTAAGTGCACTTTAGGCGTAATTCCTATGGAATGAAAATAAACATATTTATAGCTGAGATTTTGAAAATAAAAGAGAATTACAATAATGATCCGGAGTTTTAAATGTTATTAAACTTATTATTTTAACATATGGAAATATAAACATGTTAATAACTTCATTTAAGTTTACCATATTTACATATTATGGAAAAAGTCTTTTTTATATTTTACGAACTTTGCCGTAACTACGTCTATCATTTATCTCAGTTATGGCGTAGGTATGTAGAAACGAGGGCATTAAGGAAGTGGAGACAGCCATTGGTCATAAGAGAGGTAGCCAATGATTCCCAGAATAGTTTGATGTCTTGTCTAAATAGAACAAATAGTTGGGGACAACATTCAATATTGTTTATATTGTCAAATTAATTGTAGTATTGTTGTATAATAACAATAAATGACTGGCTTGTGGTGATTTTTGTAGCCACTAATGTAGTTTGCATTTTTGTTTACAAAAATCTTCACTACCTTTCGAGTCTCAATTTCTGTCTACCAGCAGGTCCTACCTTCCCAAGTGAAGATTTGACAGATGTCATTAAATAAACCCTGGCTCTTGCTTCGCTTTGCAACCCTGGCTGTGTGTTGGGATACATAGCAAACGAAAGAGTGGGGGGGACAACATGCTTCTCCCTCCACATTCTTACAGATTTTGAGCTTACAATAATATTAATATTTATTCATAAAACATTTAGAGGAAACAATGTGCACCACGGAATATACTAATGTATGTTATTGTAGTTTATTATTATTCCAGCTGAACATAAGATGTATGTAATAACCGTGTCTCAGATAGCTCATTACGTTAGATGAGACTGTTTTGAACATCTGATCCCCCATCCCTCGTGTTACTAACATCTGCGACAGAAACACACAGCTGTCATTTCCTTACACAGTAATTAGTTTTAGTTTACGAAAGAAAATATGTTTTATTGGCATGACAAAGAGGAAAACCATATGCTATTATTTAGTTAACAAATAGAAAACGTTATACAGGTAAAACTCATTACTGTGATTTTGAATTGCCTATGTGTTTTAAATGTTTAGAAAGCTGATTTTTGTAAATAATATTTTATCTATAAAATAAAGACCCCTCAAATACTCTAACAGCGTCAGGGTCGGAAATGAACAAGAGATGGTCAAGAGAGAGAGAGAGAGAGAGAGAGAGAGAGAGAGAGAGAGAGAGAGAGAGAGAGAGAGAGAGAGAGAGAGAGAGAGAGAGAGAGAGAGAGAGAGAGAGAGAGAGAGAGAGAGAGAGAGAGAGAGAGAGAGAGCTGATAGGAAGGATGACAAAGAGGGATCTAGGCCAAGACTACGTGAAGAAAGGAAGATCCATGAGAGATGGTTGCCACACCTGTATTCATTATATGCCATCTCTTGTGCGGAAATTATTGTACAATATTTACAATACATATTTTATAATTTGTTTTATATTAATTGGTTGCATCGAGAGTTTTGAACCACACGTATAATTGTAGTTTGTAGAGCTTTGCAAGCTTCATATAGTATTGTAAATTATTAAGTATATCAGTTCAGCAGACATTTACAACCGCTGACATTTCTTAAGCACATTACCACATATAGGCTACATTGGAACAGTGTTCATAAAGGATATAGAGAACGTTTGCGCATGATGTGGAGAGCACATAAAATTACAATTGCACTTTACCTCTCTCAGTAGATAATGTTAGCTATGTGTTCTTTTACTGTTTTAGGGTTTTGATTTTATTCGAATTTCATCTTATTATATTAAATTTCACACATTTATTGGGGTAATTTTAAATAAAATATCATTAAATGTAAATTATGTATAAACTCAAGTAACAGCAAAAATCTACATAATAGACTGTATATAGCTATAATTTGCGATAATAAACACATTTGAAACATTATTGCTGTCAATTACATTTTTGATTACAATTGGCGAAATCGTGCTATATATGTGTTTCCATTAGTGAACACTTGTACAACCTGCACATGCACACTAGTCTACTTTTCATCTACACTTTTAAAAAGGTAAACATCTTTTAAATCTTTGTTGTTTTGGTTTCAAAAATATCAAAGTAATGACAACTATTTAAAAATGTAAATAAGGTATTATTACAATTATAATTGTTTTAAAATTTACATTTTTTTAGATTTAGGAACATTTTTGAATTTTAAACAGCAGTTCCTTTTACTCTGTACATGGCTAGTATAGTTTTTAAATAAAAAAAAATCAAGAAATGCTAAAATAAGAGAATGAAATACATCAACTGTTCTTGAATATTTATTGCAGATGGCAGTCAGATAAGTTCCCGGAAGAATAGAATTCAGGTCACATTACTGACTTGACAATGACGCGTCGAGAGTTTTCTTTGCTTTACAATTATTCTGGGAACTTTTGTAGTGGAAGTAAGATCTATGCACTAAGTTTAGTATGTTAAAACCACAATTATTTTACAAGAACTGAGCTTTTCAATTCTTTCCAATTATAGAAGAAATACTTATGGTATGTCCATGCATGTATTTCCTATAAATGTAATGAAACCGACACTCAAAATAAGAAAACATAAACCATTTTTGTCAATACAATTCTCAAATTGAGGGTTTGTTTATGTTCTAGATTTTATTCTACTATAATTACAGCTATTTAAAATTCATAATTCAAAATTTATAATATAAAACTATATATACTGTATAGTTTATATGTAAGTAGTATTTACTATATATTATATTATAATAAATATTAAATAGTATATTATAAATATAAAATATTTGATCAGTTTCTGGAAAAACAATATGAATGTTTTATTCTTGAAATGATTATCTTTCTATTCTATTATTTATTTCATATTCTTATCCTTTATTTAAATTCTAAATTTATAAATTGTATCAACAGATTTTTTGTTTTGTTCGATTTTGGTTTGTGCGAAAGAAAACGCAAGGTTAGCGCACTGATTATTTTTTTATATTACCTTATTTTTAATCTTGTTGAAAGGTTTCTGCCTTCTTTATCAAAACAATTAATTTATTT
Source organism: Aphrophora alni (assembly GCA_963513935.1). Classification (NCBI taxonomy): domain Eukaryota; kingdom Metazoa; phylum Arthropoda; class Insecta; order Hemiptera; family Aphrophoridae; genus Aphrophora; species Aphrophora alni. The sequence goes on along the minus strand of OY740774.1, from coordinate 31,904,489 downwards.
TATACCTCCTTCTTCAGACCTAAAAACAATATTTATAAAGACCAAAGTAGGTCACAAGCAATGAGGATATATTTTGTTTGACAATAACATTTTTCTTGTTTCTTTATCACATTTTTTTTCAAACCACTCCCCAACCCTTGTGCTATTCTGTGTGTTTCGTATTAACTTTCGTACTCTGTTTCGTTTCAAATTTAAAATAAAAAAACAAAATTCTGTAATGAGTTTTAGTTTTACTGTATTAAGATTAAATCTCATGTGAAATATATTTATGTTCTTCCTCTGTCTTACACATTTATAGCGTCAATCATGAAACAAAATCATCATTACTACTGTCTTAAAACAGGTAAATATAAAAATCCACTTTTAAATTTATAAAAAAATAATCATTTATTGATAAATTTTTGATAACACGATTAGTAGTTTACGCACAAATTATGTGTTATGTGAAAATTATTTTTTAGACATTGAGGAGAAAACACTTCACATGCAGTTGATATACTCTTGTAATAAGTTTGATATTTCTTTCATGCTTATTCGGTGTTTAACCCACAGAAGCTGTTTTACTAATAATATTAATATTAAAAGGAAACGGAGATCCAATTTGTTAATCCTTAGCCGATTTAACAAACTATGAGTTATAGTTTTAATGCATATTGCGCCTTATTATGTATAGGTGAAAACATATCGGTCATCATCCCCTTAAAAAAAAAAAAAAGATATACAGTATAAAATAAAGACACCCAGAATATTTTAGTAGCGTCAGATTCTGAAAAGAACATGAGATGGTCAAGAGAGCTGATAGGAAGGATGGGAAAGACGATTCTAGGCTAATCAATAATAATATTGAGTGCGGGAATAATAATCCCGAGTGATTAAACTGGATCTACACTTTTTTCATGTAGTCTTGGATTAGATCCCTCTCATTCATTTTTCCTACCGGGTCTGTTTTGACCAAGTCATTGTTCTCTTCTGACCCTGACGCTATTACACAATTTATGGGCGTTTATTTTATGTTTTTTTGTTATATTTTTTATAAGGCGAACGAAAATTTGTTATATGAACGAAATTTTTCACCTTTAAACAACAAAGGAAAAATCTTCAGAAATATGTGAAATATAAACTGGAAATATAAATGTAAAAGTTCACAGCTAACGTATATATAAATGATAAAGTAATCTTTAACAGATCAAAATACAAGGAAGTGAAACGATACGCTGTATCAGATTAAATTACAAAATAAATAAACTAACAGGAAGTGTTCATATTGTGAGATATAAATAAAAGCACAAACATTTGCTGGCCAGATGTGTAGCATTAGAGGACTTAGAATGTAAAGGAACGAAAACAAGGGAAGACTGACGAAGTTGATGATGGAGGACGATACGAAGGATTGGATTCGTCAGATTGGAAACAGAATGGCTGTCGATAGAGCGAAATGGAGGTACGTTAAAGAGTAGACCAAGGATTTATGTGAGGGACGGTACAGAAAAAAAGGGAATGTTACATTTTATTGTGCCATTTATTTGTAGACCTTCTATTAAATGTTCTGATGTCGCTTGGGTCTTTTTCACGATTTATACTTTTCTTTCAGAGGTTATTATGCACCAAAAAAGTAAAACAACATTATTGTGGTATTAGTTAGAGAAATAATTGGTTATTGTTTATCAACAATGCATCAATTCATAATTAACAGTATTTTATTTGGTTGAAAACCGAAATTCTTTTCGGTCTCATAGCCTTAAATGAAAAAGGAATAAGAGAACGTAAGGGTCAACAGATAACAAATCTTGCTCAAGGGTGACCTGATAGAGAAAGCGAAAGCGAGAGAGATCTAAACCAAGACTATCTTAAAAAGCCGTAGATGTAGATCTAGCTTGACTTCCTAGGAACCGCTATACACATAATGACTATAATGAGCCGCCGGGGGTAATCTATTTTGAAACAAATTTGTATAATTTTCTGTATCGTCATAGGTTCAAATAATGTTGATAAGTTTAGGCTAAATTATTTATAGTAAACATATTGTTGATATAGTACAAGAGTTTTTTTAATATTTGGAAAGAATTAAAAATCTTAGATCTTGTAAAGTAATTTGCATATTTCGCATAGTTTTAAATCTTACCTCCGCTAAATAAGTTTTCAGAAATGTAGAGCAAAGAAAACTCTTGACTTGTCTTTGTCAAATCTGTAATGCGACCTGAATTCAATTCTTCCGGGATCTTCTCTGACTAATATCCGCAATAAATATTTATGAACACTATATTTGTTTCTTTGAGCTATATTAGCACCTCTTAATACACAAATAAATAGTTTTTACCCAAATAAAAATATAAATACAATCAATCCAATCGATAGAAATAAACGGAAAAGTAAAAATATTTGTCATTAATTCCAAGTGAATATTATAGTTGTAACAGGGATTTCTATAAATATATTGCAAGAGTACTGCGATTCGAATATTGTGGTTGTAAACACAAACTATATGGTTTGTACATTTTCCCCAAAGGAAGTTATAATGAAAATTTAAGTAACTAATGTTTGGAGAGGAATTTATAGAATCCAGCAATATCATTATTGTTGAATTTCTTTTTTATTATTCGGGAAAGTTCACCAGCAATATGCCATCATTTACGCGCGAAACAAGTAGCATCTATGAACATTTTATCTTGACAGCTTGAATATTAAGGGTATGTTATATGAATTTGTTTTTCTTTACCAATCAGAAGTTTGAGGCTGTAAATAAGAAAATATCATTGAGAAAGATCAATTAAAATTCCTTAAACTTATTTTGAATTTACCAAGAAATACTCATAAATATATTTCCTGTCTTTATTTTACTGTTGTCACACTTTTATTTTTATTATTAAAATTAAAAAAAAACAACTTAATTATGTTTCAAAAATTACTTAATAAAATTATGAATTAATTAATAAAATGTATTTATTATGTTTTTATATTTCAGAAGAAAGAAGAGTAGACAAAGGAGAAAGAAAAGTTATGTGTTAATTTTGAAACAAAAATTAAATAAATATTGAAATTTATTTTATTTTTTTATAATTGCGGGTTAAAAAAAGACATTTTTTTTGTTTAATTTTATTGTAATACGATTAATTTCATGTTATATTTGTTTCTATGTCAAGTATACATTTATTACGATAATTTTTACAATTTGTTATTTTGTAAGAATATATATTATGTTCGATTTTTATTGTTATTTGAGCGACTTCCACTTTATACATTAGGGATTTGACAGTTGTAAAAATAAATATAAACAAAAACAAAAATCTATAAAGCCCAAGAATACATAAATAAATATAATTTTAAAAACACAATGACCAATATCTTTTAAATTTTAGTGTTTGTGGTTATTTCTCATTCTTACGTTAACTAATCATTATCATTATATTTTTTTAAAGATATTTCCGCCTAGATGAGTCAGTCGTCTGGTACAACCTTTTTCGTTCTTGACGATCTCTTCTCTTCTGCTTCCCTCTCCATCAGTCTCCGGTCTATCACTTATCTATCTTTCTGAACTTGAGGGTCCATCTTGTCCGTAGCCTTTCCTGCCTTTCCTCTTCTCTCTAGTGCTATTCTGAGCATTCTAATTTCCTCCATCCCCATTATTTGGACAAACTCTTAATTGTCTCTTTCAACGATTCAACCTTCACCTTGTTTGGAAGTTCTTCAGTCTTCATTCTATCTCATCATATAATACTTTCTACTTTCGTCATAATTTTCGTCTCTGTTGTCTGTCAACAAATTAGATATATTTTCGTTAATCCTTATTATAACCAATGTTAAAATAGGTTGATAAAGTTGTTCTTCATCATTTCCCTCAAATATACTGATAATGGGGTTTTACCGAAGCTATAGCAAGCCAGTAGTAGATTAATAAGTACGTTCAATATTAGGATCAGCTTTAGAAAGAATGACTTAAAAGAAAAACAACTCCATTACGTATTAAACTTAAAAACTAAAAATCAAAATTTTGTATTATTTCATTAAGGTGAAACTTACTTTACAAATAAACTTTACCTTCAGAGCTCTAATTCATTGAGTATCCAAAGCTCTTTAAAGTACAGGTTTTTACATAATTTTTGATTATCGTCCAAATAAGAATCTGCAACTTTGTCGATTTTAATTAAATAACTCATGATCTATTTAGCCAAATTAATTTTTTATTCTATAGTAAAAAATTAGAACATACTCATATAGTTTAAATCTAAAATTTTAGATGCTATACGTTATCATTTTTCAATATGACAGACTGTACACAATCATGGAGACAGAATTCTGCACATTTAACTAATGATCGTTCATTATTACTTCAATATATGCATCCACTGTCACATAACCCCCAATAGAATTGACGCATTGCACCGCTTGTTGGAAACAATATTTTGGAATGGTATTTGTAATAACATTAATTGTTTATTTTTATGATGAACAGTAAGTCACTTGGGTGCATTAGTGTAGCTGCAATATCTCATTACATGGAACACTTAATTGTAAGCAGTGATGCGATGGTTTAGTTTAGTGACAAATGAATGTTTTAATTATGCTTTATAGTTAGCTGACACAGAGAGACGGGAATTATTCATGCTGTTTGGGGAGGAGAATATAGTGATTGACAAATTCTACCTTTGTATTTATATATCTAAATTACTCGCAGGTAGTAACAACCCAATATAATCTACTTACCTCTTAAGTGCAGACTTTTCCTGATGGAGGTTCTTAAACTTTTAACCTAGCCAATCGTATTCTATAAATATCTCCTTCTTCACGTTTGATACAGAATGTTTTTTCAACTGTTTTTCACCTTCCTCAAGTTGTATTCTCTTGCATATCCATTTGGTCATTTTTGGCATATTAATTTTAGTTTCATATTCATAGATTTCTCCAACTTGTTTCTCAACACGTGTAGTTGTTAAGAAGCCAAGCCCCGAGGACTTTTCACCAATTTCACCAATTACATAATCACATGCATTCACATTGTAATGGATAGAATATTTAATACTATTATAAGCTAAACTTGAAGTTTTTATTGGGACTTTCACTTGAAGGCTACAGGAGTAAAATTTGGGATAATACACAGGGCTGTCAGTAAGTAAAGATTCCTCACGAGGCATGTAAGCTGCACATACAGATTACACTTATATCCTGAGAGCAAAATTTAAGTTCAAATAAAAAAAATTATTAAAAAAATTCAGTCTCTGAGAGCTTTAAAACATGAATACAACAAATAATCAGACTAATGAATGTATACCTTCTAAAAAGTACTATATTTAAAGACACGTATGCAATGTTTACAAGTAAATAATAACGTCTTTTCCTTTCCTTGTTGCCATGGTAATGAAATATGTGTTTTTTCATATTGTAAAATTAATTACTGTATTTAAACGCGACAGAGTGTATTGTTATGAAATGAGAGGTGTGTGTTTCTGTTGCAGATGTTGGTAACACTAAGGAGAGGGAATGATATATTAAAAACTGACTCTTTTAATGAACTACTTCTGAAAAGGTTATAAATATTTGTAGTTTTACGTCACCTGCAAAAGAAAGCTAATAAATGTTATTAACCTGGTTGTGGAAAAAAAAAGAAAATTGTTTTATGAATAAGTAAGATGGTAATGTTGAGGATTGATAACTGTTAAATTAATTAAGAAAACAAATTATACAAAAATGTCCAAGGAGCACTGTGACGATATCCACAATAAGGAAAACAAAATTTTCCCAAACCAGTTGCAATAGTTCTAGTTGGTTTGTGAAATACATTATACAGTTTAATAGATTTCATAATTAATGTCATAATTAATTCTTAATAGTTTGTGTGTTAATATTAGTGATGTAATATAAAATTTTTCAATGTTGGTATAACTGGTAGTACTGAATAATAGCATAGAGTAAATCTAACCAACTTCTCGAAAAATGACCGGCTTGCCTAGCCTAGTTGACTGTTATTGTGAGAGACAAGAGAACAATGGTTGAACCCTCAAGAGTAAATCTTAGACACTTAAATAATCTAGTGCATTTTTGGAAAACATGTCCAATTAACGCTCTCACATAACTTGACCTTGTGTTAGTTTCTCGCATATATCTAGTACAAAGAAAGTTATGTGATAAGTAAATCATTCGATGTCAAGCTATTCGCAGAAATATCCGTTATGAAGTTGTCGGAGCCCAGAAAAATTATTTTTAGAATTCTGATTTTGTCTTTTGTTTTGAGAAAAAAAAGCGATTTTAAAATAATTGGATTTTTGGCAAACTTCTGTCATGTCTCCAGACTTTATTAAAGAATGTATTATTATTAAATGTTTTATTAAATCTAAAATTTGAGGTGCTATCAGGTGGAATCTCAGTCACTTTATAAAGATATTTATAAAAGTTTGATAAAATGCAACCTCTAAGGAACAAATCAAAAATATCGTTTTGCTAACTGTTAAAAAAATTGCTGTTTGGAAGTTTTAAAACAAAGTCTCTTTATTGTAAATTGTCTCTTTATTTTATTACAATTTTGATAAAATTTGAATATTATATATGTTAAATTGCAAATAAATGAAATTAAGATTTAGGAATAAGTGTCAAAAAACAAAAATGAATCTTGAGCGCCTAATTAAAAGCTTAAACATAATCAAATAGATTTACACCGAGTGTGAGTTTATGGTAAGAGTGTATATTTTTTAATTTTAAAAAGTTAGTGGAACCCTTCTATTTAAATTATCTCCCAAAAACGAAATTTTATAATCTATTGCCATTATACAAATTTATCTTCTAGTGCTAAAAATTAAAATGACAAAGTATTTCTTTGCTATCGGTGGAAATGTCATCGAATATTACTTTTGATTTTGAGGATACGTGTTTGAGAAAGTTATCACAATGTTTTATTATAATGTATAAAAATATCAAATAAGTTGAGTATGGAAAAATGTTTCCTTATGGTAATAATTCTTTAAATGAAAATAATTTCACATATTTTCATCTAAGTATTTTAAACCGATGTACGTGCATGTAAAACAGAATATTTCTTGGTTCTAGTTTAACAAAATGTTTGTAAAAAAAGACATTTCCCTTTAAGCTTAAGAGTTTCCACGAATACCTATTATTTATGAGAATGATGTAGTTTATCTAAATACAAATAAACTTACTTTACAATAAATTCAAGACTAGTTCATAACATGTAAAGCAACAACAAAAGTCAAACAATAACAAAAACATCGCTAGGATTTTAATTATTTAAAGCTAACCAAAGGTATTTTCATCCATCTGATAAAAACACGTTATCAAGCGTAATTGTTAATAAACGTGAAAAGACAGAATATAGGTCAGATCAAACAGTTGACAATAGGAAAGACTCTAGTTTTCTTTGTTCACATCTCTTACAATGCTTTCCTGCTAGAACTGTGCTTTTATGTCCTCAGAGAGTTTGAGGAAAATGTTCTAAGTAAAAGATGAAAATCAGCAGTGATGGGTAAAGCAAAACGACAAACATTTTTGGAACAGATCATTCAAATTTTATTTTAGAAATTGATCAAATATCAAATACTATTAAACGTGTAATTTTGTATAGAAATTATTGAAATGGAATTCAATGTTTTTAGGTGCTAGAAAGGGAATTAGTTGCTTCGATTTTGTGAAAACTCACAAAGGGGTGTCATGACAATTTTATTAAAATTGGCCTTTCTGATGGTGGCACGAAAAATGCGTACAACGTAAAATGCGTACATCGAAATATGCGTACACGAGGAAACAACTCGTTATTATTCCCAAGAATACCAAACCCGGATGCGTCACAAAAAATTCAGTAATATTTAAGTTTAATCTCGTAGTTCCATTTACCTGGAGGTCCTACATGAGTATACAATAAGTGTGTTATATAAATTTTAGATTTGCATATAATATTAAGGTAGAATTCGATAAACAAAAGTGTACGCAAAAAGTTTTAACAAAATCGTGTTATATTTTTCAGAGAATTTTCGCTTTCTAAATATTAGTTTTAAAAGAACGGTTAGTCGCAATTTAATAAAATCCATTTTGGTACAAATACGGAAATATCTTCCTTATGAACATTGATTCCATTTGTTCAGGAGTAGTTAATATGTTTCTAAAATAGGCGCAAAAACAATGTTTTATAATAAGATCTAAACATATAGTCACTTCAATATATGCATCTACTGTAATATTATATCAAATATGAATTGACGCTTTGCACCGCCTGTTGGGATCCTTTATCTTGGATGATATTTGTAATAAATATTAATTGTTTAATAGTTAATGACGTCACAGTCATGTTAGGAACCAGTGATGTGTATTTATGATTTGTAGTATGCGATGTTGTATTAGTGCAGCGGCAATATCTCATTATGGAACCACTTTATTGTATGCAGTCAATAGAAAACTTAGGGTTACTTTACTCGTAAATAGAGAAATTTAAACATGGATATTTGATAAACAGATTATACGTATGTCCAACACTAATTGGCATTATTTATATGGAGGCTAGAAAAATTACTGAAGAAATTACTATCTTATTACGATAGCATAGTAGATGTATGTACTCCTTAGGTTTCAGCAAATAACCTTTAAAATAACTTTCAATTATTGAATCTACTTTGACCGTGTGCTCGAAATTTCAATCTTTACAGAATTTACAACAGTAGTACTGTTGGTGTTATTTTAAAATAGACTCCTTAAATATTTGAGTTAGATTAAGAATGCAAATATATTTCTTTCTCAGAAAATGTAATCAGAATAAAATAAAACTAAAACTCATTATTTCTTAAACTAGGTATATTAATTCTTTCCTTTTTGCTAAAAGGCGAAAGAAAACTTTGTGTCATCATCGCCTTATTAAAAAGGACGAAGAGAACATAAAATTAAGACCCCTGCCCGCAATAGGTTTTTAGCGTCAGGGTCGGAAGAGAAGAATAGTCCATAGAGTCCTGATAGGAGAAATGAAACAGGTTTATCTAATACAAGACAATATGAAATAAGATGTAGATTTGAGATAGAATTAATGGGGATTTCCACGCACCTACTCATTATAAGTGATTCCCTAAGTTTAAAAAAAATCTGTTTAGCGTTTAAACATCGTTTCTTGTTTTTTATTTGAAATATGTACTCAAAGCTTTCAATTTCTGCAACCATTGTTTTTAAACAACAGTGATTGTTTTGTAATTAAAGGGAAATAATATGAAAAACAAAACTCATTATGAAATAAAGAATGTGTCGACAGGAAGGGACCGGGATAGATGGTTTAAGAACCATGAATGTAGTCTATGCATTTTGTGTACTCTCTCTCTCTCTCTCCCTCTCTCTCTCTCTCTCTCTCTCTCTCTCTCTCTCTCTCTCTCTCTCTCTCTCTCTCTCTCTCTCTCTCTCTCTCTCTCTCTCTCTCTCTCTCTCTCTCTCTCTCTCTCTCTCTCTCTCTCTCTCTCTCTCTCTCTCTCTCTCTCTCTCTCTCTCTCTCTCTCTCTCTCTCTCTCTCTCTCTCTCTCTCTCTCTCTCTCTCTCTCTCTCTCTCTCTCTCTCTCTCTCTCTCTCTCTCTCTCTCTCTCTCTCTCTCTCTCTCTCTCTCTCTCTCTCTCTCTCTCTCTCTCTCTCTGTCTCTCTCTCTCTCTCTCTGTCTCTCTCTCTCTATATATAAACTAATTAAATAAGTGATAGTAAAGAGATAGTAAAACGCTTATTTTAAATCATTGATAATATTTTCTATATATTAAAAGACAAGGACATCAATATTTTAAGTTACATATGGTTTTAAGAATATAGTAATAAAAGTTTCATATTATTATAAATAAAAGTTTTCATATTCGGGGATTATATCATAGGATACAAAGCTAACTAAAGTGAATAAAGCATAATAGATAATTCCACAGAGTTCCTATTCATATTTTTATGGTTGTTTTATACGTTTCTTTTTACCTCACTTATAATAGCGTTTTCTTTTCCCACATATACACCCAGACGAGATGTATCATCGTAAAAACCACTTTGTACGGGAGCTTCAAACGTAATACACCTACAAAAAAAAATACTTTTTTGGTTTATGACAAATTCGAACTCAGGGGGATAAGTATACAACAGTTTTTCGAGCTTCAACTAAGTCTGACAATTAAACATATTGATAATTTTCACTTCACACATAGGCTATACGTAATATAAAGAAAGTTATATCCTGTCCCCTGAGTCTATAAAAAATGAGTCATAAATAAAACCTTTATATACAAAATTAATTAAAATTGGTCTACGCAATAGGGGTGTAGAGCACTACATGTACGACAAACGACAGACTTACCAAAAAATCCCTTTTTAGGGCTCAGGGATGTATTTAAAAATTCATACATCCACAAACAAACTCGATATTAATTATTTTTCTCTGTACTACTCATTTTATGTGACAAAGAGAAACGCAACAACATTACAAGGTTAAATCAAAACACATCGTGATATCCAATGTCCACCTTCTCTCGTATAAGCTTTGTGTGGAATGTTTTCTCTTTAATACTCATTTTCATTCATGGATGTAGTGTTTCCATTTAATTCATAGATGTGTAATACAAAATTACCCTATAAATAAATGTTTATAGATTTTAATATTACTATAATTTGGCATTTAGTGTGTCTTCAATTTACAACAGTACTCATAATAGTTATACAAAAAACTCGATAACTGAGAAAGCAAAAGTACTTTTTCTTGAGAAATTAAAAGAGGAACGAAACGTACTATCAAATATAGAATAGAATGGCAGAAGGGATCGTTTTTGAAACAGGGAAATTTAAAAACAAGAAAATTGTTATCGAAAAACAAACCATATTCAGTTCGCTCTTACATTCTTTGGTTTTTTGTCAACGTCTGAAACCGATAGTGTAAAATAAAGGTAATGTTTTTTTGAAGATAATAGCATTCCGCATGATTGATGATAAGCTGATGTTGATAATAAAAATAAATGGCGTACAAATACATTGCACTAACACTCTCAAAACTATGCAAAGAAGTCTAAACAAACAAATAGTTGTCCACAATGTTTCAAAAAGGTAACGTTTTAACTAAAGGTGACTTTAGTTAAATATAATTAACTACAAAATAAGCGAGTCTCTTTTTTTATAATGATGAATATTTTTTTTAAAGAAAAGAGAATAGTCGAAGAATATTAATTAATTACTTTATTGTTAAATGAAAACTAACCTAACCTAACATTATTAGTCATAAATACTACATATTTTACAAATTCTGTTTGTTGTGCAACAACACAGGAAATTCTGCAATATCTAATTGGAATGTCAAAATGAATCTCTTTTTTTCAAATTAATATTGTTATAATTAGCAACATTTATAGTTTGTAAATCAAATTCTTCGTGCTTATAAGTCAGCACTTATTATTTCTATCACTTAGGACCTATATATTCACTACTCAGTACAAAGATTTTGTTTTTGAATTTTTGAATTTTATTAATGAAAAATTTCAGTAATTGTCGCCTAAAAAAACATTGAGGTTCCTAGACCTTATATACTTTAAGAGTTTCACGATTGGAAGAGAACAATCGGAAAGTTACAAAAAAGAGGGATTTACCTCGAGACTACATAAAGACAGATTTAAATATAGTTTGGGCACATCGGAATTGCCACATTCGTACTCACTGTGAGTCTCTGAAGGGTATAATACAAACAGTGTCATCACTAAAGGAGAGAGGAATCAACCTCCATGCAACAAATAATTTGTTTAAATTACAAACAGCGTTACTCCAAACACAGAAATTTGAGCAGCTCCTAAGCTCCTGTCACTTATGGTACTGAATTAGTTTATTCTGATACTTTTCTGCTGATTCAATACATAATGGTTTAAACTAATCATAAACGACGCTTTTAATTCCAGCAGATCATAAAGTTATTCCATAGTTTTATATAGTTTAATGTTGGTTTCTTTATATTAAGATATAAGTGATAGATCTAAATAAGTCAGAGGAACAAATCAGGAGTTAATGCATATTTATTGCATTATGGCCACAATACTGACTTGATAATGAAATGTCAAGAGTTTTCTTTGTTCTGAATTTGCGGAAACTTATTTAACGTTTGTTAGATATTAAGTTATGTAGTAAGTATAATATGTCAAAGTTATAATGACTTTACAAGAACTGAGATTTTCAATTCCCTCCAACTTAAATAATAATGAAATGGCAAATTTAATATATTCTAGACACATATAGGTTACACTTTTAAAAATAGTTTATGTATTGAAAAGAAGAACTACATTTTAGTCAAATACCTTAGAAAATTTTATTACTACAGAGCTTACTGTCTATAGAAAAAAAATTATTTATAGAAGTAAAATTGATAAAGCGTAATTTATAAATTGAGACTGTTATTAATTGATTAATTTAATATTTATAACATGTTCATATGTAATATAAACTCAAAATGAGAAACTTCAATCACCAAATAAATAAAAAAACACGTAATATTCCAACACTCTATATCTAACTACACAAGTTATACGCCTGAACGTAATATACAAGTTTTAGTTATAAATAAAGTGTGCTTTGTGGAAAACTTTGTATTTCTTTCATTTGCTACCCAAGTCTGGCTGCCTACTAGAACTGTACGACATTTATCGAACAATCACTGCAATGGGAGATTTTTATCGATAATTTTACTGCACACCACCAATACAGTTGCCAGGAGAATGTTTTTGAGTGAAATCCATCAGTTGTAATCATGAGCTCTTCTAGTGAAAACGACGGTTTTTTGTTGTATTTTATGAAAAAAAAAACACGAAAAATGAGTGAAGTTGTATTAATGAGGAGTCTTACAATTTACTGAATTTGTGAAATAATCCGAAATATTTACAAGGGAACTATTTCAACACGAAAGGAAATTTAAATTATTTTAAAAGATATATTATGAAAGTTTCTATTTTATATTGTAATGTTCTTGAAAAACTTGTGTCTTTTAATTGAGCTGCAATTAACTATCTTCTTGGTCAAACCCATGACTTACAGTAATATGATAGTCTCTCTCTTTATAACTTCATAAACCCTTGTATTTTCCAACATTATTGATTACAGAAGTTAAGAAACTTAAATCTTCAACGTTAATTGTACCTCGAGACTTTTTGTCACTTTGAATTATATTATTATTCGTGTTGAGATCGTTCTCTTACAACTACTGCAGAACTGCAACGCACATTCCTTAAATTACGCGAATGCACACCTATACCACCTTTACTCTTTCGTCTTGTTTTTCAAGTACCAATTCACAGGATGATTAAAACTGATGTACTGACTCGAAGAAAATGTCATTATCGTATCACTCTCGTTTGTAGCCGGCCTAAGTCCTCCTGATATGAGAATGCAAGGTGATGCAATACTCAGCAGGATGTAGAAGTTATGAAAGTCTCGCCAAAGTTAAATTTGTTTTTTAGTGCTCTAAATTCTGTTAAAGTGTTTTTGTTGAAACACTATAACTGTTATTCTATACGTAGACAAGAGGAAACCTATCCTGTACCATGATTACAAGACATGAGTTCCTATTTCTAGAGGTTTTTTTAAACCTCTACATTTTCATCTTATCTTAAACTTGACCGCTTGTTTTGTACGCGGACAAAACAAGTGTGATGACAGTCTGGCAGTCGTTACGATATCTTGATCAGACATCCAAAGATATCTGTGCGAGACAAATCCGAGGTTTTTGTCAGATTAGATATTTGCCGTGGAAAAAATAAATCCTTCTAGGAACTTTTATTGATTTTCTTCGTCAATGTCGTTAAATTAATTAAAGTTTATAAATAAATATAACTAATAAACTAATAAGTTACTTTTATATAACTAATTTGTGATATATATTGACAAGAGTCAAACTTATTTCAGTTGAACAATATTTTGATAGGAGGTTAATAATTTAATTTAAGAGCACTGTACAATTAAATAAAACGTATGAGTACTGCAATGTATGTGTATGATTTTTTTAAAGCATTTTGCCAACATGTTTTACTTTTATTCTTTTATAAACATGTTTTGCCCCTGAACGTGAATGTTTTACGATCATGAAATTAAAACTTTTGTTATTGTTTAATATTTGTTGATAAAATAATATTTGGAATCTATTTTAAAGTGAATAATATAAAAATAATAACAAGTATAATGTATACAGAATATTTATTGAATATTATTTTACAGCACGAAGGCCTAGTTGCTTTTTTTTGTCATGTGAAAGATCCCAATGGTTTATTTTCTATTACAAAATTCGCTTAAAGCAGTGCAATTTAAGAATCAATATCATCTAGTGGTTATGAAATATATACGAGATAAAATTAATTTTGAAATATTTGATTATATATTCTAAAGAGGAATTGTGTAAAGTACGCCCAATATCTCGGCTATTCTTCAACATTGTACACCATAGTAAAGACATTATCTTGAAGAGCATTAAAAATGCTAATTATTTTTTCTTACACAGGATGCAATTTAGAGAGAAACTTTGGTAGTTTCAACAAATTTCGACCTCTGTATTTCGATCTATCTTCACGTTTCAAGGTTAAGGAAACAGAAAAAGAGATTTTCGACATGTCTTTAGTCCATCGTTGTTGCCGTTGTCGTTGTGGTCTGTACGTTAGCATGATAGCGGTCACAAAAATTAAATAGGAACATGAAATTAGGTATAGTAGATTCTATTTGTGATGATAACTTTTAAAATTAAAAAAGTTCTCTACATATAATGATGCTAATCCCACTTCTGTACAACGACAAATAAGCAAAGCTATTATCAAAATTGAAATTTTGAACCATAATCCCCTCCAAAGTTATATTCCTATGATTACTAAATCCGACAGGGCCGAAATACTGACAAGCGAAGCGAGTGGAAATGTTTAATTTATACACATATACGAAATCCATATTAGTATAGCCGACAGCAAGGTTCAGAAAATCTGTGTAACAACTATTTAAAAAAAAACTTATAATACTGGATAAACTCCCTTGATCTACCAATATAATTTAACATTTCCTACATCGGCTCTTGTTGTATACAGAGGATATTCTTTTATTACATTACTAACATATGTTGGGGGTGGGTAAGTACCATGATAGGTCCCATCAACTTGTTTGTCTTGAAACTCTATAATCAAAAGTTTTCAAGATGTTTGTCATCAACAAAATGAGAGTCAACATTCTGCAAATTGTAGTATCGATATCTCAATTCGTATTGAAGTTTTAATTTGGAAGTTAAGAAAGACAGACAGACAGACAGATAGACGGAAAACGGAGGATTTTTGAACGTTTTTCGCAATATTGATGTACAAAATCACTACCAAAAGTTTTCTGATTGACTATGCAACATCCCATATAAACTTAAAGATTTACAGAAAATAGGGTTCCCAGTGGCATTTATATAGACTACGGGGATGACATGACAATCCATGAGTACCCTAGCGGAATCTACACTTTTCTTCACGTAGATTCCCTTACTTATATCCCTTTCTTTCATCTTTCCTCTCAGGTCTTTCTTAACTAACTCTTTTTCTCTTCCAACCTTAAAGTTATTAGAACATTCGAGTTGGAAGAATATTCGAGAATATTGTAAATTATTTTATTCATTTGGTTGCTAAGTGATGATGATAGAGAGGTTTTTAGACTTTAAATATTAAGAAAGAAAAAGAGGGAAATTTATAGTACTAATATCTATTAACAATTACACAAATTTGAAAAGATTAACCTGTTTCAAAAAATATTATAAATATTAAAATTTTTCAATTCCAGAAACTTAAAATTTACAGACTAAGTATATTTTTTAAATTCAATAGATTAATGATAATTAATTGTTACTATTTTATATCGTGTTAATTAATCAGTTAAGTGTGCTATACGTTGCCATAAAACTGATAATGTTTTACTAAATACATGCACAGAACTTTGTAATTATAGATATTAGCGTTGCGTGTTGCGTTTTTTATTGTTTAACAATTTTATAGGTTTAGTTTTACGGGCAAGTTTTGCTAGATAAAGAAATCAAAGCAACAAGCAGCACATCTATGTGAAGGTGATTACAGCTTATGCATTACTTGCCTTTTCTAAAAGAATAACTTACAGACATTTCACATATATTATGAAGAAAACTTTTGGTAAAATGAGAAATTAATAGTGAGAGAAACATTCCAATTTTCACAAAAGAAAACACATTACGACGACGTTTCGCTGACCAAGTCTTCACTTTAGTTGCACAAACCTTGTGTTACTCAAGGCACATGGAACAACTTAATACTATTACTTAGTCATTGAAATATCAACAAGGTTCAGTATTATATTAACTATTGATTTTACTTTCTCACATTTACGTACTATAGTCATGCAGTGGGTAAATTGATGTTGAGATTTCGCGAATATATATATTTTGAAGTCCGACGAGGGAAAAATATTGTTTTGGAATTTTGTTGTCTGCACTGTCGTCACAAAGTAGACTAATTTTAAACAAATTACGATATGTCGGCATATAATAAGCTAGGCTACATGTTTTACATTTTATATTACTCAAATTTGGTCATAAAAAAAAACATTAATCTGATTATCTAAAAATCAATGTTTAATAGACTTAAACTTCTAAAAACACAAACAAAACCATTACACAAAGGTGGTTACACAATTAAAAAATATGTTTCTATTTTAAACCGTTAAACCTTCCTAAAATGTCCTAAGACATTTCGTACATTATATATTAATTCCTACAATAAGTTGGCATGCAAGTACATAATATCAAAGATAAATCATATTGAGAGCAAAACTGAAGGAAGGTAGGTAAAAAGCCGAGGTAAGAAAAACAGATCACCTCTGTATACATTAAAATGCTTATGATGTACATAACTTAAGTGTTTATGACGTCATCAAGTAAGGTTATGGTGCGTACGCTTCTTAAACAAGTCGTTTTATCTTTGTCAATACCTTCCCACGGTTGTGAGTTGCTGTTTGATGAAATCTTTGAGTTGAACAGTTTAGGTCAGGTAGGTTAGGTCAGGTTTGACCAGGTTAGGTTAGGTTAAGTTAGGTTAGGTTAGGTTAGGTTAGCTTAGGATAATGAGATACAAATTGAAAAATACACAGGAAAAAGTACCGACATTACTCAACATTTAACACTTAAAATGTAATTCACTTTTAAAAAGTCGTAAATATCTTAGCAATAATTGTCTCCACTCTGATGTCATAAATTCAACAATGTATATTTTTTGTATTCATTTTTTTAATCAATAATTGAGAAGTAAACAGAATATTAGCGAGTGCCGAGAGGTCTTGTTTTAACTTAAGCGTTTAACATTTTGTCCGTCTGTCTGTGTGTGTGTGTGTGTGTGTGTGTGTGTGTGTGTGTGTGTGTGTGTGTGTGTGTGTGATACGAAGTTACTTTAAAAATCGTCTAAAAGTCGTTATGAAATTTAGAAATTAAGTCATTTGAAACAAAACCAAATAATGTATGAAAATAATTTTAAATTTTATTTCCCATTTTACAATGGCAGCCACTCAAAACAGTTATTACAAGTTATGCATACAAACAATTTTTAATATTTATAAATTTAGAATTTATGTAAAACTATTCGGTTTAGTCATTTTTATTATAAAATTAAATTTATAATATATATAAACCGTTATAATAAATCGTCTACTTAATTTATTGTAACAATAGAAGAAGATTTAAACCTCAGAAAGAAATCTCATAAAATTAAAGTTTTACAGTTTTAAACCCAGCTACTTAATTTGCAGAACTCTTGACTGTTATGAAAAAATATAAGAATTTTTTGTTTTAAATCCTGTTATATTACAAAATAATAAAACATTTAACTTTTGTTTAAGTAGCTTCACAAGTCTTTTTCTATTATAATTTTAATAAAGAAGTTGTGTTGTAAATCATAACAAAGATTATATTTTTATTATTGTAAAGTTGAAGTTGTGTCTTAAGAAGTTTTGAGTTTATTTTGTATCAAAGTGGTGGCTGTAAAATCAACATGAAATAGTAACTAACCCTAGAACTTAAAGTTACATTTCTCTAAATGTCTGTTTTGGTGTTTTATAAACTTATATTCATAAATTGCCCCACATTATAAATAAATGAAAACTATGAAGTTGTTCTCACCAGTATCTAACTACCATTTTATATGTTGTGCTAAAAACCCGCCCTCAAATTAAATTGTATTTGATTCAACTTTTCCTTTTAGTGACTGATTTCGAGGTTATTTATTACACAATTATGCCTGAACCGTTTTATATTTCACACATTTTAAAGAAATCGGTAAATATTTATAATTTGTTTTTAACCGATAACTCGCGAACAGGCATTATGGAAAATATCGTAACCAATACTTTTTTGGATGATACTTAGAGGCTCTACTTGAGAAAAATGTTATCAAAATTGGTAAAGTCAATCTTTAAAATAATCCCAATTTTGTGTTTTTGTATGACAGCTACTTCCAAATACTTGGGAAAAATGTCTCAATATATAGTCGAAATATGCACAGGAACCGAATTTGATTATAATCTGTCAACGCGTTGTGGTTGGGAAGTTCAAAACGGACAACTACCAAACTGCGAGAAATTAAAAATATAGGTGTAGCTTCATGTATGGTTACCCTACAAACTTCAGGCCTTCATTTGGTTTTGGATCATTTCCACTTTATAACCAATAAATAAAAAGAGATACTACTAATTTAAATGTTTTTTGTAATTTCACAGTTTTTGTTTTACAATGTTGCACGTAATAATGGGTTCCTCTATACATAATCTCAGTAAAATATAATTCCATTTATGCATTCTGGTGAGCTCCACAAAGGAATAACTCATTGTTATAAACACGCTGAAAGGAAGACATAAAATAACGTTATTCCCTCAGGACGTAAAACTAGTACAACACTTTTACAGCAGCACAGAGTATAAATACCTGGACATGGTTGTGAACGTAAATAGAATATACAGGAATTTAACTTGGAAATCCGACCAATAGTAAAGTATCACAACTCTACGTAAGTACCTAAATGTATATTCAAAATGTTCTCTAATGATTATACCTTAACTGGAAATTTTGTGTTGGAGTGAGGAATAATTAATTATTGTTTGGATATTTTGGAGCTACGGTTAATGAAAATTTAAAGATAATCATTGGTCAGCATTTGAGAAAATTTGATTAGTTTTTTATTCCCCTAATCCCAAATTTTACCAACTGTAATAAAATGTAATATTTTTAACAGATTTAAAAACGAACTTTGAAAAATAATGGAATTTCTCATTCACTTGTGACGTCTCCACTTCTTTTGACCAGCTGTAAGCTCCGAATCTTGTCAGGATGGGCCAAGGAGTCGGGTTAGGACGCTAAATGAACGCACGCAACGCAAGTTAAATTAAATGTTATCTTTTATTCTACAACCTAATTAGAAAAATACAGTAATAATTATAATTTTTACAAAATACATAACGGCTAGATAAAAGGTCTTAATAGTGGCCTAAAAGCATACTGATTCAAGGCCTTCACTCTTCCTCTCCCCCCCACCGAAAACCTTCTACGTGATCTTGCACTGCTCAACAAAATCGCAAGTACCAATTCATATTTTATTATTTAGAATCCCTTCTCATTACATCTTAATTTATTCTTATTTAGTTTTTATTTGGTGGGCTCCTTGGCTGGGCCACACACTCAACACCCAGACCAAATAAAACTAATAGTCACCAAAAATATTAATTCAGTAGTTGTAACTAAAAAGTGATTATGAACCATGGACATTGTCTTTAAAAAAAAAAAATGTATTTAAATAGGGCCTAAACGTTTTGCTATAATCATAAAGGCGTTCTCAGTTTCAAATCGTATTCAATTAAAATACAGCTCTTTATTACGCCAGTAAAAGTTTACCTTTTCTTTTTTACAATTATTATTGAACCGTTATATTTTTTAAAGAATTTTGAAACATAGATTTAGGTAATTAATCTTAATATTTTACTAAAATTTGAACGGAATCGGTTGAGCTGATTTTGAGAAATTATGTTTTTTATTAGCCCCATGACCGATATTTATTTTTCTTAACGATAACTTAAGAACTGGGATTTTTAACAGCTTTTCTTTGATGTTATATTTGAGCAAAATTATATCAAAACTGTTTAAGCAGATTTTGATAAAAACTTCTTTTTTTTTTCTCGTGGAAGATATAAATATAGTCTTAGAAAAATGGAAAATAGTACCAATATATGCCCATTTTTTAACAAATTTTAGATAAATCGCTCTTTGAATTATAAGGACTGTAGTAGTACACTACAACAGAATTTATTTATACAGACGAGACTTCAAAATACATCTGTTAAAAAACTCGGCATCTATTTTTTTACCCAAACAATTAAAATTTGTAGGAGCTATAAAACCATTTGACCTTTTTAATACTTCTGTGTATGACTTTGAAATAGAATATTCGTTACAGGGTCTTGCGTTGTACTAATTTATTAGACCCTGTGTATCGCCTAAATTTACATAATATTGAAACTATTTTTTAAATAAGTTTCCTAGACATTAATTTTTATAAGACTCGGTCACCAAAAGACCTGTCACATATACTTTTTGTTTACTAAGACCATCTACACATATAGCCTAACCTAACCTAATCTAACCTAACCTAACCTAACCTAACCTAACCGATACCTATTTTTGGCACTTCGTTCTGAAACCTGTCTGTAAAGTATTGATACTACTTAATACTTCTTGATACCTAATTTGAAGGAACTGTCAAAAACGGATTCTGGAGATTTTCTGACGGCATATTGGAGGATGGTGCTTACCAACTTTGACTTGAGGGCAGCTATATTTTCAAAGGAAACTCATTAATAATACAAGTATTTTCATCACAATCACACCTTCTGTTTGCACCCTACAACTGTCTTGTTATTAAATAACTCTCTGATACAGAATGGGGTTGAAGGTAGAGAAGATTTGTTTCCAGATACTTCGTGCGCGTGCTTCTGAATGGAATGTAGAACTAGACTATTAATAAGGTCAGGTTAACTTGGCTTTATATAAATGTATTTTGTGCAACCTCGTTGAAACTTTATGTGTTTATATAGATTCGTATCTTGTATACAGGGTATTAGACACTTCTGTTAACGACTTGATATTACAAAACTGTTTGTGACTAAACGATGAAAACTGATAGAAAAGGTGTTTCAGAAAAATTTCAGAGAAAAAGCCACTCAGATTTTTGTTATTTATCACATCATTTTCTCTATAATACGAATGTTTCATAAAGTAATAATTAACTATATAACTTTTATTTTGTCAAAGACTTTTTTTTTTCATTTTTGAAGCTCCAAATTGAATTAAATAAATTGTTATTTAGAGACCATTTGAGAGTTTTGTAATTTATTTAAATTTGAGCCTCATTGCGTCAATGTTCTCTGTGGAAGAATATTCATGAATATAACTACGTCCACAGGGAACTATAAAATGGCGTCATTGCGTCTGACTTTAACAAGTAATTATTCTGCATATCATTATTTAATTTTTTTATTTTGTTTCTTATATAAATTTAGTGTAAGTTTTCGTTTCCTTTTTAATTAATTAAATATAATTTCGTTGTTACTGCGTTTTAAACAATTAATTAATATGTATTGGTCACATATCTATTTAGGCAATAAAATGAGATATTTTAACTATATAATCTACTGCTAAGACAATAATAACGCCACGTGGAAATTTACCGATCTACAGATCTTTGCAACAAAGATATTTAATGAATAGCAAGAGCTAAATGAGGTTACTTTGTTTTCATTAAACAGTAATTTTTGTTTAAATATTGTATGTTTTGATTAAATTTTATAATTGTTTTCGTTGGATGTTTATAAGCAACGTTTATCTTTTCTTTTAATTATGTCTTGTATAATATTAAAAAAAAATTGTAGCTAGATGAATTTATCGCCAAATAAAATTGCCCACACTGACCAATTTACTGTCAATTTAGTCAATGAAACGTCTTCTATTAGAAACAGAAGTATTTAATTAATTGTTGATAAAGAATTTCCCTCATGTATTGCTCAATATACAGGGTGATTCACGAAGATAATGAGAAACTTAAAAGGACGTGTTCTATTGACAAATTAAAGACAAAATTTTCTATAAAAATAAGCTAAAAATCCTTAGTTTGACGTCTATGCGCCATTTTGTTTTCACCAATGAATACAACTTTAGAAATATAAAAGATATTTAGAAAACAGATATTTTTGTGTTATGGTTTACAATTATTCAAAAGAAATATGTATATTTTTAATACAAAATAGTTTTGTATGGCTCTTTTAGAACTTGGCATGGAAGAATGGTTTTTTTTTTTTTTTTTTTTTTTTTTTTTTTTTACAAAAGGTTCTGCCTAACGATCCACTATAATTTTATAAATAGAGAAAATGAAAGTTTTTTGACAGTTTTTTTGCACCGTCTATTGTTTTATTGTATTACAACTATTTCTACATACGTCCCATCGACAGGTGTTTTTCAAGAATAAAAATAAAAATGTACAATACACATTACTTATACAACACGATTTATTGTTACATATTTACGTTTTTCAAGCAATTGAATTTGTACTGTAATGACACTTTGTATGCCGTTGACTGTCAGCTGGGAGTTCCTCCCTTGATATCACATCTGTTGATTGCAATATTAATATTGAGTCATATATTATATAGAAGCAAAGTTCAATTTTTAATTAAAAATCGTTGAGGCTCCGTTTTAAATTGTTTATATAAATTTGTATTATTTCCAATATGTTTAATTTGCTTCCTTTATTATTATGATGTAATTCAAATGCTTTCTTCTGTAGTTCCTTACATATGGTCTTTATCCATTATATGTCCAGGAAATTTATAAATTTGTGCCTTTGTTATTATGTTGGATATGAAATTTGAACCGTTACTAAAATTGTCTTCCTGTGTTCTATGTGAAATTTAAAAAAAAAAGTTATATTGTAAACTACAGATGAGTTGTATTAGTTTTTGTTATTTTCGTGTAAGTTTCCTGTTATTTTACTATTTAGATTGATAATGATTTGGCAGCTCAACGTGTTTTATCCTTGTTACATAAATTGTTATTAATGGGATGGATGAGGTGTTATCTATTTTCTGTGGCTATAGAAGTTATTTTATTATTTATTTTAAAGTGACAATATGGAGTATTTTATATTCTGTTTCTTAAGTTATTATTCTATTATTGTGGGTTTGTATCCATTGATTATGGCTATGTGTTTTGTGGTAGGTAATTCTATTTGATAATATTTTCTAACTATGCATTCGTTAAAGCTTTCCTGGTTAAAACAATTTAACACATATAACTTTTAATAATAGGGAACAACAACTAATACGATCGCTTCCAAAACATAAATATATAACAATAATTTCGTAGCATATAAACGTTTTGTGTTGTTTAAGTAATGTGTATTGTACGTTTTAATTTTAATTATTGACGAGTACCTGACGATGGGACGTGTACCGAAACATCCCCAGTGAAATAAAACAACAGATATTCCACTGAAGGCTTTCAAAACATCTGTTTTCTTAATAAAAAAAAATTAATATATTATGAACTAAAAGAAACATAAACAACGGAAAATACAAAAATTAACTTCAACTATAAACGTGAACGTAGGTTTAAGTGATGACTCAACATTTTCAATGCAACTGAGACTTACATTTCGTTTACACAATCAATCATTCCGCACACTGCCAACTGAACCTGAAATAGAGTAAAGTTTTTGGAATGAATAAAATATGTTTAAAGAGATCATACGCTCGCTTTGCTTATTACATAAACTTTTTATTGAAATCCAGATTTTAAAGACAACACACATTTTCTATTCATTGCTAATTATTCCTGAAGCATTTTCCTTATCCTACTATTTTACACACTCATTTGAGGTATCAAGCTACAGATTTCAAATTGAGACGAAATTAAGAGATATGATTTTGAAAATGTTGTTAGAAATCCTTCAAAAGAGATCCATTTATGGATATTTTGCTATAATTACAGAACCCACATATCGCGAGAGATGGTAATCAATGTTTGTTCTCATCCTTAGAGACTAAAATATAGCATACATTGTTCAAAATAGTTGGATCCGATTTCGAATCAAAATCTCAATTTTTAATTTTGATCTTACGGAAAATACCTTCAAATTTTCAACAGGTGAAAATCATTTTTAACGCACCTTTAAAAGATTAAAATACGTCCACATACGAAAATGTATTAAACGCAATCCACTCACCTGTTTAGGCGACAGGTGAGTACAAAGTACAGACTGCGACAGACGACATTTCAATATCAAACATAAACAAATATTTTGATTATCAGAGAATGTTACATTGATATATCCGCGAAAACTTTAAATAAATCCGTATTACCACTTTTTCTATACTACTTATATGTAAGAAATTAATAATAAGCAATTAAGAAAATAAATTTCAATGTATTTATTGATTTATAAATCAAATAAAGTTAAATTGTTTGAAATATTATCAAAGGATTTAATTTCGCACTTTTGAAACTCCCAAATGCATTTAGTAAATTGTTACGAAGAGGTAATTTGAGAATTTTTGTATTTTATTTAAATTTGAACATCATTACATTAAAGTCCTCTGGGGGTGAATATTCATGAATATAACTGCATCCTATGGGAACTATAAAATGACGCCATTGCGTCTAACCTGACCTAACCTCTCGACAAAAAATTATTTTGCATAACATCATTATTTTTAATGTATTTTTCTTTTCGAAGTGTAGTATGCTTGAAGTTTATTATGTTTTTAGAAGTAATAAATATCATTGTGTGTTTTAATTAAAAAGAAATTTGTTTATTGCAGTGTTGTAATGCAATTATGATCGAATTAAATCTAATGTAATTAATGTCAAATACTTATTCTTGCCATTGAAAAGGATACCGTATACAACGTCCGCAAGAAGGCTATTGACCGATGAAATTACAATTATGCGTTGGAGATATTCTTTATTTCCCCCCTTGTTATTTACAACATATAAATCTCTGACTTACATTAGTCTTACGTACTACATCGTTCTCTTACAAGAAAAAGAAGAAAAGATGAAAAATAGAGACCCCTAGCCTTCGAATAAAGTGATTTATTTTGGTCTTAAATTTTAAGGGAGAACAGAGACCATCAGGTCCTCTAGGTTTGGAAGAGAACAACAGTAGGTCAAGGGAGTCGTAATTGGAAAGACTCAATATTAGAAAAAGAAAGTTGTAAATCCTAGCAGCATACTTCGAAGTTGCCATATCCGTACTTCACTATAAGTTTACCCTATGGAGCTTCAAATTAGTCTTATTGAGACTGCACATACTACTAACAATGATCCCACAATTGTTGGAAGTTTTTCTGTAAAGCCACTTTGAGAATAAAGTACACTTGGCCTATCGCTTACCGTTTGTGAATGAAATCAATTCACTTTTATTGAAATTATCAACTTGGAGAGCTCAGTTCAATTGCACCACCAGACGTTAACAAAGCGACAGAGAATGTCCAGATAGTATGCTTTGAATATGTTTTGACTTTCTGGTGCCTAGTCGTAATATACTACTTTAAGAGAGTCAAAAAATAGGATCACAATCTATGACATTAAAACGTACCTGCCGAGATAGATTAGAACCTGTTTTGGTGGGTTATTTTCTTCTGTTGGGCCAAAGGTCAGAACTCTCGTTCACTCCAGTACTTCATACTATAAACCAAGAGTATTTACGTTACTTGAATGCTATACGCCAAATTACGAAGATCAAGATTTTCCATTAGTTGCAACTACTTTATTAAATTACAAATAGAGCGTTTTTGTTTGTGTTTGTTTCTCTCTCTCTCTCTCTCTCTCTCTCTCTCTCCCTCTCTCTCTCTCTCTCTCTCTCTCTCTCTCTCTCTCTCTCTCTCTCTCTCTCTCTCTCTCTCTCTCTCTCTCTCTCTCTCTCTCTCTCTCTCTCTCTCTCTCTCTCTCTCTCTCTCTCTCTCTCTCTCTCTCTCTCTCTCTCTCTCTCTCTCTCTCTCTCTCTCTCTCTCTCTCTCTCTCTTTCTCTCTCTGACCGTTCGAGGTTCCAGCTTCTTAAGAGTGTTCTTGCTAGAGATTTTGATTATTCCACAACAAGGTTTTGGGCGAAATAATTGAGTCTAGGCCACTTCCTTTTTCATTTAATCTGTCTGATCATCGTGTATGTCCGGGCATTCAATTCACTACTTGTTTGATGGATGAGAGCTTAACCAAGATCTAGTAACGTTCCCCTACTAACATCTTATAGTTCTTGTTGTACCTTGTTGCTTTTTTGAGCTGCCACATTCCAGTACATTCCACACGTATGCCTGAAATACTGTTGCAATTTCCTTAATCTAGTGCTAATTAATATCCACTGTAGAGATTTGCAATAAATGCCGTATCTACTACTTGAACTATACAAGATACAATCCATCTAATATACACTTCCGTTGTTTTATCTACTTCTATCTTGTCCTTAATTTTGGAGATAGTAATTACAAAGAATTTAACAGAATAGATCCTCCTCACCTCCTCACTGTGTCACCGTGTCTCATGGTCAGAATATTATCACATGATTCTTGATGGCAGATTGTGCTTTGTCCATAGGTCCTCTCGGTTTCAGAATATTTTAGGCTGCAAGCTACGAAACTTGCATCAGCTTAAGGCGGAGGTCAAAGGAGCTAATGCTTGCAATATTTTAATAGATGTGGTCCAGTAGATGGATGAATGAGATATTTATACAACTCATGTAATTATCGGTAATATTAAATAATTACTAATAAGTTTTGTGTGCAGAATGTGAGAAAATCTGTGCAATTGATAACTGTAAATTACGAAATCGCCTTATTAAAAAAAAGAAGAAGAAAAATACCCTACATTCTATTTTACGCCAAGACAACTAAATGTATATAAAAGCAATCCACAATGTTCAAGTTCTATCAACCTACTAAAATCAACAGGGAGTATTAGATTTCTCCTCACCCTGTGTACATTAAGTTATTTACTGTTATGGAAATGACACGGGGATGTAAAAACGACCACAAAGCTTCCACTTGTCCTCAGGGTGTATGAAAGGAAAGAAAAAACAAACATTCTATCTCTCTCAGAGACACATAAAAATATATGGTTTCAGAGAGTCTGCTAGCATTCTATTACTTAAATCAATTCTGGAAGGTTGGAAGTGCAACTTTATGATATTACGCATAACTTGACAAATATCTGTTATCAAGAAATTGCCTTTGAAACCATGAGCCTCAGAAAAGATTTCGAGAGTTGTTTTTTAATCCATTTTGTTTAAAATATATGTGTGATGTTTATCGCTAATTTGTATTTTTAAATTTTGTCTCCAATCTGGTACAAATATACGATATTACAATAGCTTAAACGATTTGATTTGTCAAAATATAGGTTAATAAATATTAAAATGGCGGACTTTTATTGTTTTTATTTTTTTCTGCAAGTTCTACTATATTTCACAATATCATTCTAGTAATATCCTGAAATGTTGTAAATTATACAAATTAAGAAAGTTATTGTTAGAAACTGGAAGGATTCCTCTTGGATATTGTCAAGCTCGATACATTACCGTTGTTCAATTTAGTTTCGTTTCCAAGTGGTGTACAACATAATCACTCATTTTGAAAATAAAATTTACAGATATTAGTGGGTTTTGAAAGAAATAATAAGATAAATATGGGAAACTAGGAGTGTTTCGTTTTCGATGAGACGCTCTGTATATTATGTGTGTCATGAGGGTGGAGGCAATAACTGAACCTATAAAGGAAAACAGGGATGGGCGTTACATACAGGACCTACGTGACTGGAATGGAATACCCTGACAATACAATGTCATAATAATATACGCTTCATACTCAAGTGTGTTTTGTTTATTAGGATAAATAAGTATCTTTCGATTGGTGAGCTCAGCGTCTGGTCTGGGTTGGTGTGTGCATAAACATCCTCTTTAGTTGTTTACAAAACTTAGGATGAAAAGTTATAATTTTATTTTTTTAAATGGATCCCTGAACACATTAAAAAGTTAAATAATACTAATTGAATTTAAATCTGTGGATAAATATTAAGGTTATGTTAAGTACCTTAAAAAACCTTACACAATATAAATTATGCTAAATCGCTCAAAAATTAAATATTCTGAAATATGCTGGATATTTTGATTCTGTAGTGGCCATAATTATTAAACGGTTATTTTAAAATACTTAAGCAACAACTCAATCAGTTTATCCTGATATAATATAAACACAATAAATTAACAAAAACATTGTACCTTTTTCTATTATTTGTTAGTTTTTGTTTTCTTTTCTACTTCTTTATTTCTCTGTTTTCTTCTTTTATATTTTTATTTGTTTATTTCTGCTTTTTGCCTATTTCCTTGCTTTTTCCTTAATTATTATTTTCCCTTCAATTTTTGGTTCTTTACTTCTAGTTTCTTTCTTCTCTTTTTTAGTGTTATTCTCTGTCTTCTTCCTTTTTTTGAACTACTTTTATTTGTTCTATTTTTCTGTTCTTTCTTATTTTTCTTCATTTTCTGTGCCTTTTCATCTTTATTACCTCTGTTTTATAATGTTGAATTAGTTACTTATTAATCGTTTTGACTAGTTCTTACACTGATTTCAACACAACGACGTTTCAAGACCATGGATCAATTCTTTGTTTTAACTGTTAAAACTTAAAACACTCAACTAATGTCCAAAAGCTAAAATTATAAAACTATAATAATGATTTCCGGGCTCATAAATTAGACCTAACCATAAAATTGTTAAAAATATTACCTATATTGGCAGGATACCAACGAAATGTTTAGGGGAAAATGTTTATTAGTTGTTTCCCAAACTATTACACATTTAGTCGAACATGCAGCAACAATATTAAATATTTATATATATATATATATATATATTTAGCCCAGATTGAAGTGTTGCGATAGACAAGAGGGAAAACCTAAAGGGAAAGTAAATGAAGAACCCTTGGTGGAAAGACAAAGAACGGAAACACACTCTACGCAGAGTGAAAAAGAGGACTGTATAGGGTGAAATTAGAACCCCCGTTAGAGCTAAGCTTGCACTGAAAAGGGTAACTCGTGTAAGTGGGTCGTACTCCCCAAACGGCCACTACAATATTCCAGTCGTAAAATGAAAGTTTCGTAACCAATATTCAATTTACATTTAGTATATTTATTACTAAGGCAGTATTCAATGACTAGGGTTAGTTTGGTATTCGAAAAAAATTCAATCTCCGTTTTTTGACTGATCTTTGCCTCAGGAAACCAAAAAATGTTTTTTTCAACTTGCTGTCAGTCCGCCTTCATTGTTGCTGTCGTCTATACGTAAGCACAACAGCAGTCACAAAAATAAATATGGGAATATATAATTCGGTATAGGACACTATAGAATGCTCATTTAGAACCGTATTAAAATTCAGACATATAAAATTGAAGTGTCCAAAATGGTGGTCAAATTAAAAGTTTTTTTTTTTTTTTTTTCATATTTCAATTTTGAATGTAAGGGTGACTATGTACTCCCAGAAAATGTGATATACGCATAGTTATGAGATCCGGCAGGGCCGAATCATGACGTAATCATTGCCAGTGGAGACTCCTTCGCAAATGCACAGCTTCGAGCCCCACCAGGCTCACGACAGTGACACGAGCAAAGCGAGTAGAGGTTATTTAGAGGTCACCTTCGAGACCCGTTACTGCCTGTCCTACGTTAAGAGAGTAATGATATAAACAATTACGAGGTTATTGAAACCTGTATAACAACTGTTTTAAACACACTTACCCTACTGAGTAAGACTGTTGACCAAATAATAATCAACTTTTGCGAATTAGATTTAGAAGATATACTTGTATTACAATACATGATGAAGCTGGGTAAGCACCATGATGGCGCCCATTAAGTTGTTTTAAATATTGAAAAATCATGTGATTAAAACATTGTTAAAATGTCATCATATTAAATCATCGTTTCATGAAACAGTGATTTTGAGTTTTACTGTTTTGAAAAAATCTAAAATTTCCATTGTTGCAGCTTTTATTTAAGTTTCTAATATTTATTATTTATACGGTATCTTTATAGAACCATGTTGAACTTTATTAGAGTTTGAATATGCCGTAAATACTTCGATGATTACTCTTTACGTCGAGAATACATGCTAGGGAGGGTTTTAATTTACGGTTCTAGTCGATGCCAACTGAACGTACTAATATTTTCTTTTATCTAGTGAAAGGCCCAAAACGTTCGTCGATACCGGTTATCATAATTCTTACCATAAGTACAAATGGAGGTTATGTTTTAACTGTTATAACTGTTAACCTATTGCTCACCTCATAAATCATAATCTGCATTCAGATTATTGTAAAATACAGCGAGAGTGGGCGTTCACCTATAATCTTAGAGCTGGTAATCATCTACCCATTGGTGATATAAGTGTTGATGTAAGATGGATGTACAAAGGCCCCCTTGTAAAGTAGTACATTTCTGGGACACGGATTATAATGTTATTATTAACAATTGTCAAAATTTAATAATAATTTTGTTTAGGCTAATATCGAGTGTTGTAGAGAATTACGAAGAAAATTTGTTTTTCTTAAAAAAGTCCTGTAACGTACAAAAATATAAAAATAATTGGTTTTTTTTCGTTAAAAGAGAAACTTCTTTTATTCATTGTAAATATTTTGTATCGATATTAATAGTCCGCCATTTTGAAAATGTGCAAAATAAAGTCTTAGTTTTCTGGTATACAGTACTTGTAGAAGGTAACATATAAAATGCGTATACTGAATCTTCATTAATTATCTTATCTATTAAAAAAAATATAATGTTTTTTTTTCCACAACGTGGCCAAAGTAAGCTTTTTTCTGATATATAAAATAAGCTTCCGATATATTTACGTGTAATTTTTAATCATTCTTACTTACTAACTTATTTTACTTTACTTTATCCAACGCCCGTCCTTGGCCGTTCTGCCATTCGACGCTGAACCTCCCAGTATAGACTGACTGAAGTTGGGCACATTGGTAAAGGTGTTCACTGTCCATTCTTCCTGGTTTGGGGTGTAGTGTAGCAGGCCTCCACGTGGTGCACCCTGGGTAACGCTAAATCTGCTACGACGATTGCCGAAGGCAACATCTTCTCAAGCCACATCGGTATGACTGAATTTTTAATCATTCTCTATGTATCATGGAAATATGAAATTGATAAAAAAAAAGTATTTTAAAGTTTTTCATTAATATTGATTGGGTTATTTTTATACAATTTATATTAACCTCACTATTACAAAAATTATCATAAACGTTTTACTATAATTACAACTAATATTTCAAAGGCTCAGAGCGTCCATTTTGTATAAGCCAATGATCGCTCGTTCATTAAGCTTACTATAATGAGAGTTGACTAGAAACCACGAAGGTAATACTGATATAATGGATTAATTATCTTTTAGTGTCATCAACCTTTAATAAACGTATACTGTATGATGCTGCTAACTGGACAATGTGTAGACAATAAGCAGAGATGATTAAAGTAGGGAAGGTTAAATGGTTTAATTACTTTTTATTGCAATTGTATTATGTACAAATATGATAACTGTTCTTAATTATGAACAATTCAAAAACACAAAACATGGCAGTAACTTTCTTATACACTAATTTACAAAAATATATTCGTTATATTTTTCATAACATTTGAAAAACAGAATAATTATTCCACCACGTTAAGCTTGGATTCTCTAAATGTACGGATTGGTTTAAATGTTTTACGAAAACGTTTAATGCTTGTCCACTAATTGTTTAGGCGAGGCAAAAATTAACGCAAAATAGGATGCTAAAGCTAAGCAGTGGAAGCAATAGAATTTTTTTAAAAAAAATCTTAACTAGTGAACTTAGCACCCTAACCACGTCATTAGGAATAATGAAAGGAATTAATTAACTTTGATTCAGCAATGTATTCCCAAATGTATAATTCATAGATATTTGGTTATAAAAGATACAACCTTATTAAAATAAAATAAAACAAAACACGAAATTAATAGGAGCTCCTTTACATAAATGATTCAACTGAACTTTACTTTCCTCTAATTTAAACAGAAATAAAATGAATTCACAATGTTATAAGAAGTCAAACAATTCAAACTTTTACAATTTAACAGAGATAACATAAATAATTTAGTACTGTTTATGATATAATGTTTTAAAGAGAAATACCAATGTTCCCCGGGGATGAGCCTCAAACATAAGAAAATACAGTCTGACCTTTTGTTGTCATCGTAACCTCATGAGTTAGTTATGATGCCGTTATGTGTGAACAGCAGGAGTACACTATTTACACTTATTAGAAAATAGTAGGTTTAACTGATACTGACGACAGTTAATAACTTGAGTTATAATATAAAAAAACATTACACTTGCTTGATAATGTGCAATATATATTTATGAATATATAGTTAGAACGCGCACAAAATTATTTACACAATGAATGTCCTTTTTATAGAAAAAACAAAATCCATCTGACCAGTCCATACAACCACTTGGAAGCCAACAAAACTACCGGATTTATCTATTTGTCTTGTTAAAAAAACAAAGTACTTGGATTAGGCCTTCTTGAATCCAAGCTAGATGTTGACCTTTATGCATTGAACTGTAAAGTTTGTTTTAAGATAAGAAATATCCTGCTTGTTTATGCTTACATAAACACTAATGTTGAATTTTTTTAATAATTTCACACATAATTCGACATTGGATTAGGCAAGTGGCGTAGATAAACCCCAGAAATTTAGACTATGAGTTTAAATAATATATTTGTTGTGTTATTTCTATAGAACAAGGTTATGATGATATTCGGTGTTGTTAAAAGGAATAGTAAACTATTTTTAACTATTTGATTTTCAATAAAACTCTCTCATTTTGTTATTATAGTAACATGTTTAGGCACCACTGAATAAAAATTTTATACCTGATCAAAATGAGATTAGGTTAGATGTTAGGTTAGGTTAGGCTAGGTTAGACTAGGTTAGATGAGATGTAAAATGTGTAATTTTTACAAAACTGAAATCCCTTAAACCCACTTTTAAAATTTTAAAAATTGTTTACTATTTTAAAATTTGCTGTTCTATTGTCAGGTTAAATAACAGTTTGGTAAATCAAAGCAAACACATAAAATATTAGCAGAAACAAGCTAAACATAGCACACCCTGGAGCTTTTTCTAAAACATTATACAATGTGACGAAAAATAATTACTGTACTCTGAAGAGCATCAGTGACATGGATCAGTATTCATCTGGTACTGTGCATTGATGAATTAATTTCATCCAATTAGTTCAAAGAACCCACAAACAAAAATATTTACCTATATTTGTTAACCACTATACACCAGGTATTAAGTACTGCTTATAATGTGTTGTTTAATAGAAAGTATAGATTTTTGTAAAATTTAAACTTACGTTTACAAAAACGGAAACTTTATAAACATTTTTATTAGATTTTATAACTACATTAAATGATTCAGTGTTTGTAATAAATGAGGGAAAATTCGATTATGTATTAAATATATATTTACTTATGTTATGCTTATAAAAGTAACAAGTGAACTTGTCCAGTATGCTGGACTGTGAATTTAAAAATAAAACAAATTTTAAAATGGCCATCGTTTAAAATAGATTTTCACTTCATTTACATTGCGTTAATTAATTTCATTACAAAAAACTAATCTTAAAATGCTCCTTAATTTAAAACATAAATTTGTAGTTTATTTTCACCGAAGGGTAATAGGGATCCGACTCACTTATAGTTGATTATCTTTTCTTCTTTGTTATTTTATTTGAGCGTTAAAATTTTGAAGTCATCATTGCCTTAGAAAACAAATAAAAATACTGATCCTTAGCCCTTGAATAATCTAATAACTTGGGTTGGTGTAGAACAAGAGTTTGTAAAGAATAACCAGAAAAGGAAGACGGAACAGAGGAATCTAACCCAAGACTACATAAAGAAAGGTTTAGATAAAGCTAGAGTACATCCCTACTCACTATAAGGGAGCTCCAGAGGGGAGTATTCAAATTAACCTTCTTTTTCCTATTCACTTTCATTTACAAATTGGGAAGGTAAGCCATGAAAGAAGAGACCCCCCCTAACCTTCTGGAATATTATAATAGTGTCGCGGTCAGAAAAGAACAAGAGTTGATTAAGAGAGACCTAATAGGAAACATCGAAGAGAGGGAGCTAAACCAAGGCTAAACGAAGAAAGGTGAAGATCCAGTTAAAAACCTCGGGATTGCCATGCAGTCACTAGAAGTATGCTCCGAAGGTCTCTATCCAAAGGCATTGTTTAATATCACTCGATTTATGCATATTGACATTATGTGAGCCACCATTCATCATCTACAACTGTAGAAATAATCGAAACAGTACAAATAAACGTACAAATTACAATAAACCAAAATTAATCAGATTAAAATACCCCATACACTATTTCACAGTTGCAATACTTCTGTTTAATTTAAATATTGTATGTAAACATCATAACATAATCATGGACATTGAAGGTTCATTGTTCTATTTCTTTGGACATGACCATTAGGTTAAAATAGAATTAGATTAAAATACAATAAATCTATCATTCAAAGTCAAAAGATATGTTATTCTACATTGTGATATATTGTCACACATGGGTTTCAAATGAAATTTATTGTCAGATAAATACCATTCACTTCCATTGCAAATAACCGAACAAGTAGATTTTCTTGCTTGTCGAATCATCTTTCCATTTGTTTATTTCCCCAATACTACCAGTCATCCTTAACTGTACATTGTTACACCCTGTACTGCTTTTAAATTTTATGTTTTTCATACAACATATACAACTAGATTTTATAATTATCTTTACTTATACTATCATTATATAACACAATACTGTTTATATACAAAGAATTCAAACTATCTATCGTAGAATTAATAAAATCTGTCCAAATTCATGTTCTGGGTTCTATATAATTATTCACTCAATTTCCCCTAAGCATTTAAAAAATAAAATCTGTACAGCAAAGAGGTAAATCTATAGGGTGATTACAAATAATAAATACTATAAGTTTTACATTGTATTTATTCTCGTTATTTCAACCCATAATTATTCGCTCATGTTTAGTTTTAACTCTTTACCAATTAAACCACTTCCATTTTTAATACTTCACAAAAAACCCTCAGGATATCTTCCATATTTTAATCTAAGCGCCCTTTGTTCTTTGTAAATATATTATAACCCAGTAACTCGGTAAACTTCCCACTTTTTAACTACGTTTCTGCCAAGCATATAACGTAAGAAAGTTTGTGCAATGTTTATACAATTTATTTTGAATTATGTTCTACAAAATGAGTTTAAATTAAAAAATATCATTTAAAAAATCTAATAAAGTTAAAATATACTACATACATGCATACATACATATAAATAAATTCCCTTCTAACTTTCAGACTTCAAATATGAATTACTTATTTGCTGAAGAATAAGAGAAAACTTCTATAATTTGGAAGTCATCATAATAATTATTTACAAGAAAATAGAGAAGAAAAACTCTTTTCATTAACCTTAGATGTTTTTGAAGAAGGGTGATTTTGATAATTCAAAAAACGTATCAGCACCCAAGTAATTTACCAACCATTATTTCTCTTAATGTCTATCTAGAACACATCTTAATTTATTTTTAAATACAATTATGTTTTTGGTCAAATAATTAATACAAAACCATTTTCAAAGAAAGTATTTTCATCCACTGTTAGAAATCGTTTACTTGTATTGTTTACATTACCCTTCGTTAAGCCTGTAATTATATGCAAATGACAGACGACCAAATCAGGACCGTTATATTATAGGTAGATATATCTTGTTTAAATTCCATACCTAGGTTTGAAGTGGGATTTTTGCCAATATCCATAAAATAAGTAGCAATTGAATATTTCCCTTCTAAAATGGTTCCTTATAAACAACTCTCGTTATCCCAATCTACAATATGACCATTGTTTACAACATATTTACCCACTTTTGAAATTATTGTTTCACCTATTATAAAATACTTCTTATATTTACGTGTCTATTCTTCTTCGTCTTTAGAACAAACCAGTTGGGTTTGTGTTCATGTAACAATTTGAGGATGATGACTTAGTCGTTAATACGTCGTCTAGTATTTATATTGAAGTAATAAAGTGTATTTGTGTTCATTTTGTGATTGAAGTTTCTACAAGTGTAGCTCATTATAGTGGATTCTTCTTGTGTTCTGAAATACGCTTACTAATGTTGGTTATCAGGATTGTTGTACTTTATTGAATCTGAACAGTGAGAAATCAAAACTTGGCATTTTAATAAGACATGAAGAGGTGTATTCATATATTGAAGGACGTACAAAGTACATAGTCAAGGATTCGCAGAGTTCTAATACAAAACAAGGAAGACTGATTTAATTTTAATTAAGGAAAGTATTTCAAACAATTAAATCTCCCAACAAGAGAGAATACTTGGAATTTCTTCCTCTCTCAATTATATATTTTCTGACAATTAAAAACATTACGAAAAACATTAAATCCACATTTACCTGGATGTTTTATAAAATATTGAAGTGGGTATTAAATTAATACGTGGTATATTATGATACAAAAGATGAATAAGGTTTTAAATCAAATAAATTTATAGGTAATCTCTTATGAAATATTGAATAGTATCGAGATAATTAGTCTGAACTGAATTTTATTTTGTACCACTAGAGATAAACCACAAAAAAGAATTTTTTATTGAAATGAGAAAACAGTTGAGAGTTGAGAAGTAGCGGTCATCCGTGAAAGGAACTTTTCCTTTTATTAATAATTTTCAATAATCATTTTTACTTCAAGTTTGAATTACTTTCATGTAATTTATAATAAACTATACAAATCTATAGTAATTGCAAATTGGTTGTTTTAATTTTATTAGCTGCTGGATCAATTTGATCCTTCTTGTTCAATTTTATAAGGAGAAATGCAGAGAGGCGTATTTAGTTACAACGACTAACTTGTTGTTAAATAATCTCTACTTTAGGTGATTGAAGTCCAGTTATTGTCAAGGTTTATGCTTTAACACGTTTATTAGTTATTTAGAATGTGTTGTGGACGTCAAGAATAATTAATGCAAAAGAAGGGAAAGTAGGGAGAAATGCACATAAATTGAATTCCTGTCAATAGAACTGGAGGAAATTTCATTATTAGCTAGAAAGAGTTTAAATTAAAGAAGTCGAATGAATCCAGAATGAAGAAAGAAAGAAATTGGAAAAACCATATCCAAATCCATAGCTCTTTGTAATATGTTTAAAAAATTTCCCATCAAAAAACGAGTTTCTCATCCTTTCAATTGGTAATTACAAAGCCAATTCGTTTGCTGACGAAATAAAATGGGCTGTAGTAAAAAAGTGTATGTCATCATAGCAACATTAGGGGAGGAAGAAAAAGAACTGAAAATGTAAGTAAAGTATCAAAGCAACAAAAGAAGATGGATTCTAATAACGAGAAGTTTAAGCGAAAAAAGAAGACAACATTATTTTAACAATTTATAAAGAAAATATATAAACCTGGAAATGTCTTTTTATAATAAGAATTGCCAAATATTAAAATTTCATACTGTAAGAAACCCTGATCCCAATACTGTTGTTAATTTTTTTATGGACAAAACATTGCACAAAATTTCCCACTCATCCTCCTCTAAAACCAAATAAAAACCAACCAAACATGTTAAGATGTCAATCAGATATTAAAATGAATCATGGACACAGTTTTTGAAAAAATATTTATATATTTAAATAGGATCTAAAAATTCTTTGCTTGAGCATACACACTTGTTCTCAACGTAAGTGATGTTTGACTAAAATCAAGCTTAATGACATTAGTCAAGGTTCATTTTGTGTTTTTTCCAATTACTCCTGAATGAAATAATTTTACTTGTAATATCCTTCGGTGGTTTGAGTCGTTAATATTCATATTTACTAAGTCTTGACTAAAATCGGTAGAGCCGACTTTGAGAAATTTATTATTTTTTTTTAGTTCGGTTTAGCCTATTAGGGGTTAAGCCCACTTCAGCCTCGATATGAACGGGATTCTTCGCTTATTTCATTTTGTTAGTTCTTTCATACTTTGCAGCTTAGTTTTAAAAACCTTTTATTTTAGTTGATGCCACACAAAAAATTTCATGAATTTAATTAATATAAACTTACATTTAAATGTAGAAAAAAATTAACATAATACACACAATTTTGGAGTACCTTAAAAGAATGTTAGTATTGAAATTAAAAAAAAAAAAAAATTGTATAAAGTTCAGTAAATAAATGGCGGGAAATTTGATTTTTTTTTTCAAGATTGAAAAACTGAAATAAATTGGCTGCAATTTCTGACAGACCATTTTTATTTTATTGAAGTAAGTTAGCAATCTCTAATTACTAAAATTATGTTCTACTAAATATGACCTTTTAAACGAGGTCATGAGGTTCATATTTAAACATTTTACAGTAGAAAACATTTAGTATGTTTTAATTTTCTTTCTCTTTTAGTTTAAAAGTTTAATTATACCGTGAGGATCGCTAAGTATGTTGATATTGTCGTTAAAGTGTGATTAATAATTAAACGTTATTTTGCAAGAAATTGCGTCTTATTCATTATTCTTAGAAGATACACCTTTTAAAACGTACAGCAATGAAAATTGTTGTTAACAGGATAGTTAATAATATTTAATGATTAAATTTTACTTATATAACATTGCAGTGGTGGTACCAACTATTTAAAATGAGAAATAAACATTCATTTTTGCTCTGCTATCGTGATGAATACGTTGTGTAGTGTGATTTGTTTGTGTGGGTTTCCTATATATTTTGAACTGAGCTTGTTATTAATTTTAGTGATCGTAAGGTTCAGGTAATTGATATTATTTATTTCAATTTCAGATGTTAATTCCTTGCGCTTGTGTGAGTGAAATGACATCGTTCAGCCGCATTCCTAGTTTGATAATAGTATAATACTGTATAAATTCTTTGATCTTTCTACCCTTTTTATGTAAAATGACTGCAATGAAAGTTGTGGCTAACCGCAGTATATATAATGTTGCAGTAGTTGTACCAAGTGTTTAAAATTAGAAGTTAACATTCATTCATTACCACTCTCTCTTCCTTTCTCATTCTCCCACTCTCTCTCCTAACTCGCTCTTTTCTCTATCTATTTCTCTCTTTCTCACCCTCTCTCTCAATCTCTCTCTTTTCATCTCACCCATCCCTCTTTATATCTCGCCAAGTTTCCAATTTAACTATCTCTTCACTTTTTAACTCTCTCTCCTCTCTCTAACGCTTTGTCTCCCGTCTCTCTGTAACTCTCTAGGCCATTCTCCCCTG
The DNA here is from genome assembly GCA_963513935.1 of Aphrophora alni. Taxonomy (NCBI): domain Eukaryota; kingdom Metazoa; phylum Arthropoda; class Insecta; order Hemiptera; family Aphrophoridae; genus Aphrophora; species Aphrophora alni. The sequence goes on along the minus strand of OY740774.1, from coordinate 31,865,076 downwards.
CTTACTTGGTCGACACTCCCTCCTTTCAAGTCATTCAATACAACGTAACAATATCTATTAAGTAACAATATTCTACGTGTCATGTATCTGTATTACACGTCCTTTATATATCTTGTATTTCAGAGACTTTAATGTACAGTATTACATATGTACGATTTTGTATAATTTATAGAGTTTTTCGTCTTTTTTAAACCTATATTTTTTATTATCCTACAATCGCTAACTTCACGTTCTCACAAACACGTTTTGTAGAAAAAGATATTGGGGGAAACAATTATCATCGATTTTTTAATATTTAAATATTTTTTTGAGGTCGTAACAATGTTTGTCTCTCTACCGTCATTCCTCAGTACAAACGGGTAAACCGATATTGATAAAACATATTGATGCGGTTAATTTTGGCCATATCAACCAACGATGTTTATATTTAAACAATTTGTAATGTACTCTTTAGAAATAAAATGTCATTAACGATTTTGATAATACGGTGAGCGCCTAACAACAGAAATAAAACTTAATCTCCCACGAAACGTTACCCGTAAAAAAGAGAAAATGATCGCCGTCTTAGAAGGTTAGATATCTAAAAATTGTTCAAAACAATTGCTATCAAGATTCATTATTATTCCATTATAGTCATGAATTTTAATTGCGTTTTAGATGAAATTTACCTTATAGTTTAAGTTGAAAACTGCCACTTACGCTGCTGGCACGACGTCATTCTAAAAAAATACTTTTTCTTTTCTTTGGGAACTAAAATCTGTTGATTTCACAGAAATTTATCTTTGCTGCAAAATAATTTGTAAACAATTAAAAATAAACTACAACTCATACACAGAATATACATTGAAACGAAACTTTTTTAAATTTATAATTTTGGAAAAAATAATACTATATAATAATCGTTACTAAAGATATTGTGCCGACGCATAATTTCAACAGGTTTACCACTTGAGTACAGGGTTAAGCTGATAAGCTTTCAACGTAATGAGATATTGGGGGGGGGGGGTTTGGCTTTATTGTATTAAGTGTGCTTGTGACATAGATTTTAATTAATATAAATACATACATACCAAAGAAATTATGAAATTTAATAAATATTGTTAATAAACATTCTGAGTTGAATGAAGTGATTTAGGAGGGGGTGGGGTGGGGAAAATAAAAGAAAAGTTGCATATTCCGGATTACTTAGTTCAGTCATTTTGGAAGAAAAACGTTTTTGACACTGGTTTTGATTCGTAGTCATTGTAATAATAATCGCTCGTAGGTAGGAAATTACTAGTGTACATACTTGTAAAACGTTTAAATCAGTTGTAAATGTTTTAGTTTTGTTAAAAAAAAACTTAATTCCAATCATATCCAATTTGACAAAAAATAATGTTTCCAGAGAAAGTAGTGGGGAATAAATTGTTCAATAACATCCAACTTTTGAGACATCAATGGTTAAATTCTTCTGTCCGCCATTTTGAAAACACTTTGTAAAAAGGGAGTATAAAAAATGTTATTAAACATTATCAATTCGGTGTTTGATCAAACGTCGTATTTAAAAAAAAACCATTATTATTACAAAATTGTATGTTTATAATTAATATTTATAGAAAATCTCAGTATAGAGAAAGTTATGTGATGGGTCAAACAGCGATGTCAGATTTTTTATGATACCTGTCTATTATCTATGTGTTGTCTATCTATCTCTGTCGTTTGTCTGTCGTCTCTATGTCGTATGTATATCGTCTGTCTACCTGTCGTCTGTGTAGTAGTCTACAGTTGAAAAGCGTTCAGAAAGAATTTTGTGTGTGAGAAATTGTCCAATGTTTTTGCACAGTTTATTCCCTTATATTATTTCCTTATAAATAATATAAATTTCCTTATAAATTATTCACACTCATAATAGTCAGGAATCAACGGTTAATGATATTACGAGTCGTAGCATGTGTATTGCGGTGTTTTTTCTCCGATTATACCTCCTATTTTACCTATAATGGCGGGATCGGGATCTGTTAATGAGAATATAAAATATGTCCAATTACACTATGTATACAAATATTCAATAACAAAGAAATTTTGAATCGATATACATTAACTTTGTTCACTTCTCCTCCATAAAGACTTTCGTTTTTCACGTAGGAATCTGCTCATCAAAAAAGATTGTGGGGAAGAGGAGTTTAATCGTGACTTGAGGAGAATTTCTCACTAACGAGGGTTGTATCGAACTGAGGTGGAACGACTTTCATTTTAAGAGTTCTAATTTTATATGAAACTATTTTAAAAAAGGCGTCTGTTTGAAATATTTAATGAAAATATTTTTGATGCTGCTAACAAAAATTTCACAAACACAAAACATTTTGCTCTTTAACCAAAAAAAAAAAAAATATATCTTTGTTTTATTTTAAGCCATAAGACACTAAAATCAGTTTGGAGCAATAAGGTTTTTTATAATAACTTCACGGTCTATTTGTTTGAGATGTTGACCAATATGTTTTGTATGGATCTTTATAGGTCACATATTTTGAAAATTTATTGAAAATCGTCCAAGCTGAATGTGAGAAACTTTTAACTGTGGATTTTAGTCGTATACGAGGAACTTAATTTTAAGGTATTGAAATAATAGAAAGATACGACTAAATATTCCGACCAAATTTTATCAAATTCGATTGGGTAATTAATTAGAGCTTTAACTAATTACAGAAACAATGGAAAACATCATTTCAATAATCACTTTTTAAATCTTCCAAATTGGACCTTGAAATTCCAGAGAAAATCTCGACATCGATTTTTTTAAATAGTCACATACGATGTATACTATGTGAGGAAGTTATCATTGTCGGGGGATATTTAATAATGTAGATAATGTGAACTATTTACTGATTGACGTTCCCGTTACTTTGTACCACTGCTCCTTTGTTTATGACCAACCCTGCAGGAGAAGACATGGTTATCCTTACTTGCTAAAGTAACTCATTAACAAAATTACGTTAAAATCTTTCTGGTCGGTAATGCATACCTACTCGATGTAGTCTGCTAGCGCCTGCAAATAATTAGCTTTGTTCTGTTTTAGCCGTATTGAATATTCTGCCTCTTAAAAACCTTACGTTCTTGTGTAATATAAAGTCCAGTGAACCATAGATAACTCTGAACATATATAAATAGAAATCGTGTAATACTTCTGATAGAAAACTATGTCTTGGCATGCGACTCAACTCCTCCCACTACTCCATAAATTTGGCGCGCTAGTAAGGGCTCCAAGTCGAAATAAAAATCTAGTGTTTTTGTTACGTGCAATTTCTATTAAGTGGGCAAAACTAATAGTGGAGTGAAATCATAATTGTAAACAGTTCCGTCAAGAACATCGAATTTCATTTTTATTTCTTGTTTGGTTGGTTACGAAACTTTAAGAAAATTCTAACTTTTCCGAATCACCGTTTTTGATGACATGACGTACCGGTATAATACGTTTTTGTTTGCTCCTTAAAGGCTAAAATTTAATAAAATAATTATTGAAATCGTTGGAGGGAAGTTTTAGTAACTTAATTTTTTTAAATAAATTTGAACTTACGACGGTTACACCCACATTTTTAGTTACCTCAAACATGTAAAAACAAACTTTCCTACAAACTACCAAACTATGTAAATGATAAACAATCCCATCACATAATATTTTCGTATTAAGTATATGAGAGAAGTAAACCATTTTTACATTAATAAAATTTTAATATGATTTTATTATAACCTTAAAAGAAAATATAATATTTATACACACAAAACAAATTACTTTAACAAAGGATAATTCAATTGGTTTTTATCATAAAATACAAACATAAAAGAATAGAAACAGTCACGTCCAAATATTGGCTTTGTATCAAGAATAATAATTTCACTTGAGTTCAGTGTAAGCTGGCGATATCATAAGTTTATGGCAGTTGAGAGGTGTTTAAAGGTTTAATGGATTAACTGTAATCCAGTGATGTCCTACATTGTGATTGTAAGCACTGATACCAACATAATAACACATTATCATTGCGATTGTGACTATAGTCGGTCTCACATAACTTGATTGCAGGAATAAACACTTGAGTCAGCATCTGACTGCAAGTAATGTTTGAACGTCCTGTTTATACTAAGCTAGTGACACCACACTAATATTAGAAACTTTATAAAAAAGGAATAATTTTGTGTTATAGACAGTGCAATACTATTAACACATAAAACAGTGTATTTATGAGAGATAAGAGTTTGTATTTTTTTTAAAGGTAGAAGATTTAAACACAACTTGTTCCACCAATTGTAACCACTTTTTAAATGCTTTAGCTTTATAATTCCAGTTTTAGTTAATTTTAATAATCCAACTGAATGGTAATCATTAAGAATGGCTTACTTAATTTCAAAACACGAACGTGGTAAAGTAGTACGTAACGGTGATAAATAAATTGTGTGAAATTTGTTCAACTCTTTAAAAGAAGTAAGTCTACAATTTCGTTACTCAGTATTTCTTCAACCGTTGCCAAAAATACAGGATTAGGGGTCGCTACTGTTTATCGGATATTAATAGAATTTAAGGAGAAGGTCACATCATTCCTAAGTGAAATAGGCTAAAATTAAATATAGTTGATAAGTTTATCGATTTTTAAAAATACAGCAATCAGATTGAAAGTTTACGATTTATACAGAAAAAATGAAATTCCTACGAACAATACATAATTACAAGCCGTTAATTTAAATAATTATTTACCTAATTTTTCGTCGGCTAAATTTCACAGTTTAATAAAAGCTCTAAAATATAAGTTTTCTTTAAGCGTTAGGAACAAACAGCATTAATAAGTGACATTATTAAATAGCGTTATGACTATCTAAGTAAAAGGAGACAGTTTAAAAAAACTCAAAATTTATTATTTCCATGCAAGATGGGTAAATGCTGAGCATACTAGAAAAAAAAATGTGTGTTGATTCCAACTTGAAATACCACAAAGATGCCTTTTTAAACGGGTTAACAACTAGCCTAAGACTAAATCGTAGCCTATGTAAGAAGTGACTCATAAGTGAAACAAACTCATACTATTGAATGCGATCCCTTGATCTATCAATACAATTTAAAATTTCTTCGTCCAAGAAACCGTTTTTTAAAAATATCATTTATATGATCTGCTTGTATTACATTGTATGGTAGGGCTGGGTAAGTACCATGATGGTACTCGTTAACGTAAACGGATTAAATCTATAGTTCCTTTTTTTTCCAAAAACAAATTGTACTGAAATTTCCAGTAGATATACTGTTGTAATTTCGCAATACAATTAATTTGTTTCATCAATACCACCATCAGGTGTAACAAATGCTAGTGTAATAAACATAATTATCCCCTGAATAAATACGTGTTTTAAAAACCATGCGTAATTACATCTATTTTTCTAACACAGTTGGCAGACTTGTATGATTATATACAGGACACTAGTTTAATTTAATTACCAGATATTTATTGTCAAACCTGAGACACAGAATGAACTACACAATTGTTCCCATTGCCAATTTATATTTATAATTTACTGAACTCTTGCAGTTCGTTTAGGCAGTATTTATATAAAGTCAAATATTAATTTTGTTAACAGGTAACTCCTGTAAACAAGGAAAGGAAAGTGTTAAAGGAAAATATGCATAATAGTACTGTGTTGCAAAATAAAATCATTTTGAAATTAGCTTCTGCTTGTTGTGTTCTAGTGTAGATACTTCTCAAAACTAAGTCACATTTAGCGTATATGAAACTTTTTCTTCAGAAAATGGACACTTTCTCTCAAGATTCATTTCAGATTACGATTATCTGTGTTTTCATCTTCATAGAAGGCTGAATTAATCTTGTGAAAATAAAAATCAACTACCCATACTTCAGAAAATTAATTAAATAATTATTGATCACAAAAACCAATGAAATGGGTACTATTTGAGGATTTTAAAATAATTATATTGTTACATATAAAAAATGTTAATGGGCCATCATGGTACATACCCAGCAACACGGTACAATGTAATATAAGCAGATCCTCTAGTTGAAATGCCCAATTGTTAGTTCCTTTGGGATTTTAAGAAATGTTAAATGGTATTTGTAGATCTAAGGGTATTAGAAAGTAGGTAAGTTTGTTTAAAACAGTTGTTACATAGGTTTACGGAATTTCGTAATTGTGTATATCACTACTTCTTGACATTGGCTGGCCCGTCGAGCCTCGTAGATGTGTGTATATTAAAAAGTCTCCATTTGCTTCATTCCTAACTAGGCCTTGCCATATATCGTAACTAACACAAGGATATGTGCTAGTTATGTCTAAAATATAATTGGGGGGGGGGGAATCAGAGATATAAATTCTATTTTTGACAATAATTTCGGTATTTGTGATCACAGAGGGTAATTTGGTTTGTTATAATTTAAATAACACAAGAGATATGAATAGTAGCTTTTTTTTGAATTGTTACCTTTTTGACATTTTAAATCCGTTTTTCTTAATTTCTGTAGGGTTCTATATTAGCGCCCTTATATATCTTCTATTGCTGTTTGAATTGTTACCTTTTTGACATTTTAAATCCGTTTTTCTTAATTTCTGTAGGGTTCTATATTAGCGCCCTTATATATCTTCTATTGCTGTTTGAATTGTTACCTTTTTGACATTTTAAATCCGTTTTTCTTAATTTCTGTAGGGTTCTATATTAGCGCCCTTATATAACTTCTATTGCTGTAGAAGTTCCTTCCTTAAATTTTGTGTCATCTATCGAGCTTGCGTACAAACGACAACAACAATGGCAACGAACATATTTCGGTTTCCTGAGACGTGAAACTTGAACATAAGTGAAAAAACAGAGGTCAAAATTACTTAAGATAACTAAACCTACCCTATACTTTGGATATAGGTAAATAAAATGGTTGAAACAAAATATATTTTGTTAAATTTTAGACGCAGTTTCTTCACACTCTGTAAATCTAGTCCGGAACTATCCATGACCGGTCAAACCCCTTTTGGTAAAAAACAAACAAAAAATGTTCTAGGCGTTTGCCCAACCATGTGTTTACATATTTAATCACTTTTGATTCATAAAATAATCCCAATAATTTATATACTTTTTTATCATCAAACGTGAAGTTTACTACAGTATTTAAACGATTGATTATTAAAATGTCAAAACTGGATGTACAATTAAAACCACAAATATAAAACCAATCATTGAAGCTTTAAACTAGCCCTTTCATTGACCTGGTATGATTGGCTTGTACCGGATTGCCTATTGGCTTACACTAATAGACTGTACAGCCCTTTGAACTGAGTCCTCTTAATGGGAAATAACTATTAGTGGTGCAGATCCGTTCAGTCCAGAGCAAGGACTATGCAATTTGCATCCATCCTGAACCTACATTTTTGAAGGTTCCTTTATTTTCATAGATATTGATTCTGATAGTGGCTTAATTCTTAACAGTTTGACTTATAGTTAAGTATGCAGTAAACTAAATCACGTATGAAGAATTTTCTTTAAGAAATTAAGTTAAAATTTTCGATTCAGATTGTTCCAAAATCATTTTGTCAAGGTTCGATTCTCAAATGTAAACATAAATCAAATGATGTTTTTATGTAAAGCACTTATAAAACTAAATAATAAACAAAAAAGTATTTCAATATTTATTGACATTTTAAAAGGGCGAAGTGTCTGCAAAAGAAATTTTACAGCTTGATTAATCTAATCACGATACAAAAGTAAAATATTCAAAAAGAGTCAATATCTAAAGACCTTTAAAACAGGGTAAAAATTGAAAACTTTTCATAAAAATTATCTTTATTGTACCAAACTCCAGATATGGTAATATTGAAATATCTCTATCTCACAATGTAGAGGATCTTTAGCGGTGATTACTGAGAGATTTTTGTCTTTAAACAACAAGAAAAAAAACAAAATAATTAAAAATTGTACTTACACCTTCTAGACTAGATGACTTCATTCTTACTTTGATCCCACAAAGGGAAGTATGGAAATTTGCCTTACAAAAATGCACCAAACTTCAAATTTTGAAAGTACAAGTCCCTTTAACTCCTAAACGACTGGGTTTATAAAATTACCCAAGAATAAATCACCTTAACATGTAGTGTAAAATCCGAAAACACAATTAAAATAGGGGTTTAGATAAGTAATTTTAAATTTAGATGTAATATTGGAAAATGGTGGCCATATTCAAAGTTTTTTAAAACAGATTTTTAATTCAATAAAAAAGTAACGGAATTACCATCTTATAAAGTTTTTCGTGGATCAATATTATACGAGTTACAGAGAGTAATTAAATTAAATTAAATTAATTAATTAATTAATTAAGTACAAAATTAAACAGGTTGCCTTACCTGATAATATTTGAAATTTAGATACAATTGAGAATGACAGTACCACAATGAAATCTTGCGACAAGGATTTATTAATTTTTTTGAATATGTGTGAGAAATTTAGTGCAATATTTGTGTACAATTTATTTTGAACGCCGGAAGACCTAAATATTCAAGAAGAAAAACTAGAATTCCGATGAAGAAAATAATACGCCTCCATTGGATTATTCATTTGTGAACGTAATCCATCTAAATTATAACAACTAGGTCACGAAAGTAAGACTTGAGTTCTGAAGCTTTGGTTGAGAACAGCTGTTAACTGACACGTTTAGTTGCAATCTAGAGTCAGCTGTTGCACCAAGTTCAGTTAAACTTATTTTCAATAAGTTTGTTAAAGTTTATTAAAGAAATTTAGGTACAGAGTAATCCAAAAGTTTGTGTTTACCTGATGCGTACAGTACAGAAAACAAAATAACTGCAACCATCATGGTACTTACTCAGTACTACTATACAATGTAATACAAGCAGTTCCACTAAAACTAATGTTCAAAAGTTGGTATCTTAGGCCTTCTAAGAAATGTTAAATCGAGGTGGGTTGTTTTACTGTTGTTATACAAGTTTTGTGAATCTTGTACATATGTATATCACTACTTTCTAGGTCCAAATAGCTTCGTATGTGTGCATATAATAAAAAGTCTCCACTCGCTTCGTTCGTGTCAGAGTCGCGGTCTTGGCGGGACTCTAATATGTACATATATGAAAGCGTTTCTAGTCGCTACGCTCGTGTCGATAAGTATAACTTCACTATTAGTCTTCGCGTACATGTTACGTTGAAACGATTAGCTGCAGAATTGAAATGTGCAAATTTTTATTTAATTTAGTTCGTTATAAATTAAATAATACACGAGATATAATACAAATATTAATGGCCGCCATTTTGATTTTTATTAATTCGAATTTTCAATTGATTTTCGTATTATCCACATTTCACGATAACCACAACGACGACGGATTGATGGCTTGTCGATAATTACTGTTTAGGTTTCCTGAGCCAATGAAAAGTAAAGGCCAATCAAACAAATTGGGGGGTCAACACTTTTTTACCAAATTTACCCTATACTTTGTATACTGGGTAAGTAAAAGATAGTGCAATATAAAATAAAGTACTAGTTTCAGACAAATACTGCCAACTAATAGTTTCAATCTGCTTACACATAAAGTGTTATTTTATTAAACAGATGGTGTTAGTGCTCTCCTAATTAATTGTAGTGATCGGCTGTCAAGCAATAATATGAACCCAAGTTACTGAGGCAATAAAGACTGTTTTGTGATTATAATTGTAGGCGACCAGTCTTGTTGTGAAATGGTCCTTGTTTTAATTTTTGGTTTTATTATTTAGATTTCCAAATTAACTCTTGGGTGGTTAATTAATTGGGGTCATGGCGTTTGGGGGTTTTCCGGATAGTCAATACCTAATTCGGAGGCGTTAATTTTTTATTTAAATCAAGACGAGTTTGAGAATCGGTTACGCCCAAGGCCAGTTCTGTTCTTATTTTGTCTTATTGTTGTGTTACTCTTCAATTAGTAATTGGATTTAATTGGGTAATATATTATAAATTAAAATAATCTCTTCAACGCTGGGTATCTTAATGGTGCATTGGCGGATCAGAGGTGAGTGAATGACCTCAAATGGACTTGGGTAAAGGCAGTACTTTATCCAAAAGATAAAGATTAGACTAAATGTAACGTTGCCGATTATATTATTTGGTTAGCAATTGTTACAATCCAAATTACATTTTAGGTGACGATTAGGATTATTTGGTTTTGAGAATGAGTGAGTGAGAAAGTTTATCCAGATTTTGGAAATTTATCTATCTTTGGGGCTGTGACAATATTCTGCATTATTTCATTGTGTAGGTAACTGAAGATGAAATTGACAATGCTTCATTTTAGCAGAATGAAGAAACGGGCCAACAATTCATACGTTCATGGTACACTTGCAACGATCCTTCTTGGAATCATTTCAAAAACCATTTGGGCTTCAAGAATTTTCAGCTTCTTCCGACCAAAATATTTTCTGGAATGCGATTAAAAACGATGTGATTCAACAATATCCACAATTATTTGACTATCGTCATCACAGAATGTGTATACTTAACATAGTATTTGAGAACACTGTTCGAAATGTAAAGAAATGTCTACAGACTGACAAGGAACTCATTAAGAATTCATTGAAGTTCGTGATTGAGTCACTACTGTTTAAATTATTTTTGTGTTTATAGGTTATAATTATCAGATGTACAAAGAATTCTTGAACACTCTTTAGTTGTCTTATCATCTCCATCGTAGTACTCACCCAGCCCCATCATATAATTTATTGCAAATAGATCCTCTAATTGTAATGCCAATAGTTAGTTGCTTGTGCAACATTTATAGGAAATGATAAATTGTATTGGTAGCCTATATCAAGAGGTCTTATTTTAATTATTATAATTTCTTTTGTTTAAGAGTTGGGGGTCAATAATTTAGTTGTTTAAATAATTTAGTAAGTTGATGGGTTAAAGAAAAAACACTACAAACCAAACTGAATTGCATATGATTAGGTCATGAAACGGGAAGATATACTTATCTTATACTAGATGTACTGAGTAAATAAGAAGAGTTGGATTTTTTTTTACAATTTAGTGTAAATCTTGGCTCTTGCCTTTTTTACTTACTTTGAATCGGGTAAATTTGTAGAGTTGTTACACAGATTTTCTGAAACTCAATGTCTTCACTTGTATTACTCGAGTCAGTGCCTCGTCCTTAAAGGGCCTGAAAGCTGTACAATATGAAGAAACCTCCACTTGCTACTCTCGGGTTGGTGACTCGGACCAGCGTGATCTCGTAAGTATATAAATCATATTATCTTGAAATCTCAATGAAAATCACGTTTTAAAAATTAACTTAGTTACGTATTACCGTAGAAGTATGGTGTTGGTATTTTATTCATTTTTATCTATTTTAAAATGTCGTTATTTAAATAAACGACTCCCTATACAACTGCTTAATAACTTAATGACAAAATTACTATACATAAACGTAATGTGAGGTCTTTTATTTACTCATAGAAAATATATCATGACATGCAACTTGGTGTTGACGGGGTAAATTTTACACCTAAATATCATTTTCAGAAATCTCTAGTGGAATAATTTGTAATTTAAAGTGCACCCTACGAGTGATTTAATTTCATTAGGGAGGGGGGGTGTTAAGACAATTTGCGTTTCATTCCGTAGTGCAGGACATATCCGCAAAATTATGTGCATATTAATTATAGTAACAAAATGGAGGTTTTTATTAGTTTATGTTAGTATCGCAGGACCTAAGGACGGATTTTAAAACTGGTGTAAAAAAAACGTTACAAGCTTAAGGATAAAACTGAATGATTTTGATGAATGTAAACCAATTGATATATTTATTTATATAAAATTTCTCTATTTGTTTTTTCAAAATATTTTCACTCTCTACCACAATACAATTTCTTTTCCTGAATTTTTTCTCTTTCTTTTTTCATTACAATTTAGTTTTACAAATTTTGCTCTTTTTTTTACAATGACATCATTTTTTTGAAAACTTTCTTTCCCTTTACCATTACATTTTTTTTTCAATATGTTCTTTATCTCTCACAGTTAAATTCTTATTTCTCGAAAATATCTCTCTCTTTACAATTGTTTTGCTAAATGTTTTCTCTTCCTAATTCCAATTTTTTACTCAAAATTTTCTCTAGATTTTTCTGTTAAATTTTTTCTCTTTACATAAAGAATGAGAAAGTATGACTAGAGATAAAAAGAAGTAAACGAGTAGGAGAAAAGTATGACGTGCAATCAAGAGGAAATACATTTTCATTTCTTTGCTGTACGTCATTATAATGCAGTAAAACGAGCATAATTAGGTCATGAAAGGAGGTTTTACGTTTCAATTTAATTGACAATTAATTAGTAAAATCACATAGTAATATATTTCCAGAGCTTCAGAGATAATGCTACCAATTACGTTAATGAGATCAGGACACTAGCCGCATAGTTTAATGACTTTAACGGTTTATTTCCATGTACGAAGATTTAATGACACATTCAAACTAATATATTATTGGTTACTTTTAGTAACTATCGGCATAGAAGAAATGGTCCATTATGAATTAACACTGCACTTAATTGTAACCGGAATAAAATAAAATTCACAATCATTGAAGTAACTTATTCAATAAGCCACGCCATAAAAAAGTCTAAGTAACAAAAATGTGTTCATCGCAATTTTGAAGACATGTCGACCAATAAATACTGTGAAAAAGTTTTGTACTGTAAAAAAGATTAATTGGTTTTTTTTTTTTACAACGGCTGTCCACAAATTTTGAGTTTCACAGCTATCCTGACCTTCGTAATTGTGTATATTATTCCTTTTTTTTGACGCCTGCTATACTCTATCGAGCCTTGTTCATTTGTAAAATATATTTAACAGTCTTCATTCGCTTCGCTTGTATCGATATCCCGGTTCTACCTTGCCTCGTAGGTGTACATATGTAAAGGAACTTCCACTCTCTACGCTAGTGTCTCTAACTCGTACTGATCGATTATCACGTTTTCTTGGGAGGTCGGGTTTCGAAATTACGTTTTTGACAATAAGTTTATTTTTTATAATCGTAGAAAGGTGAGGTTGGTACCATTGTATGCAGAATTAAATTGCATAAAATTTATCTAATTTTGTGTTGTACGTTCAATAACAGTAGAGTGTGCGATACTTTAGATCAAGATTGGAGTGGAGGGTAGGTTTGATTAGCTAACCTAACCTAACCTCTGGTTGTGTTGGATGTGGTAACCCTTCCCCTTACTCCTCCCCTTACCCCCACCCCTTGACACATCCCCTTGCCCCTCCCCATTGCCCTTCCCCATTGCCCCTCCCCATGTTCCTTCGCCCCTCTTGTCCAGCTCCTTGGCCCCTGCCTCTGCCCCCATCCCTTTGCCCCTTCCTAACCGCCATTGTCGTTTTGAGTTATCAATTATACGATAAACGTTGACGTCAAGCTCGGTGAAGATCGTAGGTGAGTACATTTATAAAATGTAAATATATAAAGTTAAAGTCACAACTGTGATTGCACAATGACTGGATGTAGGGTACGAACCCGTACCGTAAGGCGAAGCGATTTTTCGCGCGGAGCGCAAAAAACTTGGTACGCCTTACGGTACGGGTCTAGCTGGTACCTATATGCCGTAGCGAACGTGTGGCAGAGTTTTTTGCGCGAAGCTACGGGTTCGACTCCTTGGTTTGACCTTACAATTGGACTATATCTAAGGTTTTTAATGAAAACACATCAGACCTTTTAGATGTTAAAAATAATTTATTTTAAGTCAAAAATTTAGTTCTTGTTATACATCGTATGTACCTCTACTATGTATATTATAACACCTTCTGAATAAATAAGTCTAAATTTAGAGATTGCGTCATGTATTCTTGGGTTAGATCACTTTATTGTGATTAGATCAGTTTCTACTCTCTTTCTCTCTCCCTCCCTCCCTCCCTCTCAAATGATCAACTTTTGATCATTCAAAGCTTTTTTGTAAAATTATTGGGGTAGATCACTTCATTTTTCCTCTTTTGACCAACTTTTGATCATTCAGGAATTTTAAAAATTATATCAAGTATTGGGTTACATCGTCACCAAAATGGCGGATGGTTTGGGCATGGGGAGGGAGTATGGGAATGTTTGCAGTAGCGGAGTGGGAGTCCTTTTACTGTAAAAATAGCTTCAATTAAAAATTGTTTCATTAAATATTGAGTCAATGGATTATTTGAAACACCTGTATCAGTGTAATTTGCACACAAATTATTTTCGAATTAGAATATTTATAAAATATTTGGATAGAGTGTGTGTGTGTGTGTGTGTGTGTGTGTGTGTTTGTGTGTGTGTCTTTTAACCTTACACCAATGTATAGCTTAATGCTACAATATTAATAGTAGTGTTAAGTCCTAAAAGTAGTTCTCACTAATAAATCTGATTAAAGTACAGTTTGTAGTATTAAGTTATAAGCACACACTACTTTAATCAATTTTGTTAATACTAACTACTACTACTACTACTACTATTAATTTAAAAATTTTACTAATGTATTCATTCATGCAAGACCTCCTTCTGCTCGCCCGAACGCAGAGGGTTGTATTTTTTTCGATACTTACACTAGACTAAATAATATACAAATTACAATATATTACATATGCGTATGTCTTCATTCATGCAGTATTAAGTTATAAGCACACACTATTTAATCAATTTTGTTAATACTAACTACTACTACTAATACTATTAATTTAAAAGTTTTACGTATGTCTTCATTCATGCAAGATCTCCTTCTGCTCGCCCGAACGCAGAGGGTTGTATTTTTTCGATACTTACACTAGACTAAATAATATACATATTACAATATATTACATATGCGTATGTCTTCATTCATGCAAGACCTCCTTCTGCTCGCCCGAACGCAGAGGGCTGTATTTTTTTCGATACTTACACTAGACTAAATAATATACTACATATGCGTATGTCTTCATTCATGCAGTATTAAGTTATAAGCACACACTACTATAATCAATTTTGTGAATACTAACTACTACCACTACTACTATTAATTTAAAAAATTTACGTATGTCTTCATTCATGCAAGACCTCCTTCTGCTCGCCCGAACGCAGAGGGCTGTATTTTTTTTCGATACTTACACCAGACTAATTATACTATTAACTATACTTTAAACAATTATATTAGTACTCTCTATAAGCACACACTACTTTAATCAATTTAGTTAATACTAACTACTACCACTACTACTATTAATTTAAAAATTTTACGTATGTCTTCATTCATGCAAGACCTCCTTCTGCTCGCCCGAACGCAGAGGGCTGTATTTTTTTCGATAATTACACCAGTCTAATTATACTATTAACTATACTTTAAACAATTATATTAGTACTCTCTATAAGCACACACTACTTTAATCAATTTTGTTAATACTAACTACTACCACTACTACTATTAATTAAAAAACTTTACGTATGTCTTCATTCATGCAAGACCTCCTTCTGCTCGCCCGAACGCAGAGGGCTGTATTTTTTTCGATACTTACACCAGACTAATTTTACTATTAACTGTACTTTAAACAATTATATTAGTACTCTCTACTTTTTAGGATAACTTCACTGTACTTTAAACAATTATATTAGTACTCTCTATAAGCACACACTACTTTAATCAATTTTGTTAATACTAACTACTACCACTACTACTATTAATTAAAAAACTTTACGTATGTCTTCATTCATGCAAGACCTCCTTCTGCTCGCCCGAACGCAGAGGGCTGTATTTTTTTCGATACTTACACCAGACTAATTTTACTATTAACTGTACTTTAAACAATTATATTAGTACTCTCTACTTTTTAGGATAACTTCACTGTACTTTAAACAATTATATTAGTACTCTCTATAAGCACACACTACTTTAATCAATTTTGTTAATACTAACTACTACCACTACTACTATTAATTAAAAAACTTTACGTATGTCTTCATTCATGCAAGACCTCCTTCTGCTCGCCCGAACGCAGAGGGCTGTATTTTTTTCGATACTTACACCAGACTAATTTTACTATTAACTGTACTTTAAACAATTATATTAGTACTCTCTACTTTTTAGGATAACTTCACTGTACTTTAAACAATTATATTAGTACTCTCTATAAGCACACACTACTTTAATCAATTTTGTTAATACTAACTACTACCACTACTACTATTAATTAAAAAACTTTACGTATGTCTTCATTCATGCAAGACCTCCTTCTGCTCGCCCGAACGCAGAGGGCTGTATTTTTTTCGATACTTACACCAGACTAATTTTACTATTAACTGTACTTTAAACAATTATATTAGTACTCTCTACTTTTTAGGATAACTTCACTGTACTTTAAACAATTATATTAGTACTCTCTATAAGCACACACTACTTTAATCAATTTTGTTAATACTAACTACTACCACTACTACTATTAATTAAAAAACTTTACGTATGTCTTCATTCATGCAAGACCTCCTTCTGCTCGCCCGAACGCAGAGGGCTGTATTTTTTTCGATACTTACACCAGACTAATTTTACTATTAACTGTACTTTAAACAATTATATTAGTACTCTCTACTTTTTAGGATAACTTCACTGTACTTTAAACAATTATATTAGTACTCTCTATAAGCACACACTACTTTAATCAATTTTGTTAATACTAACTACTACCACTACTACTATTAATTAAAAAACTTTACGTATGTCTTCATTCATGCAAGACCTCCTTCTGCTCGCCCGAACGCAGAGGGCTGTATTTTTTTCGATACTTACACCAGACTAATTTTACTATTAACTGTACTTTAAACAATTATATTAGTACTCTCTACTTTTTAGGATAACTTCACTGTACTTTAAACAATTATATTAGTACTCTCTATAAGCACACACTACTTTAATCAATTTTGTTAATACTAACTACTACCACTACTACTATTAATTAAAAAACTTTACGTATGTCTTCATTCATGCAAGACCTCCTTCTGCTCGCCCGAACGCAGAGGGCTGTATTTTTTTCGATACTTACACCAGACTAATTTTACTATTAACTGTACTTTAAACAATTATATTAGTACTCTCTACTTTTTAGGATAACTTCACTGTACTTTAAACAATTATATTAGTACTCTCTATAAGCACACACTACTTTAATCAATTTTGTTAATACTAACTACTACCACTACTACTATTAATTAAAAAACTTTACGTATGTCTTCATTCATGCAAGACCTCCTTCTGCTCGCCCGAACGCAGAGGGCTGTATTTTTTTCGATACTTACACCAGACTAATTTTACTATTAACTATACTTTAAACAATTATATTAGTACTCTCTACTTTTTAGGATAACTTCACTGTACTTTAAACAATTATATTAGTACTCTCTATAAGCACACACTACTTTAATCAATTTTGTTAATACTAACTACTACCACTACTACTATTAATTAAAAAACTTTACGTATGTCTTCATTCATGCAAGACCTCCTTCTGCTCGCCCGAACGCAGAGGGCTGTATTTTTTTCGATACTTACACCAGACTAATTTTACTATTAACTGTACTTTAAACAATTATATTAGTACTCTCTACTTTTTAGGATAACTTCACTGTACTTTAATTAATTATATTAGTACTCTCTATAAGCACACACTACTTTAATCAATTTTGTTAATACTAACTACTACCACTACTACTATTAATTAAAAAACTTTACGTATGTCTTCATTCATGCAAGACCTCCTTCTGCTCGCCCGAACGCAGAGGGCTGTATTTTTTTCGATACTTACACCAGACTAATTTTACTATTAACTATACTTTAAACAATTATATTAGTACTCTCTACTTTTTAGGATAAATTCACTGTACTTTAAACAGTGAGTAAAAACTATAACTGTACTTTTAATAGTTAGTAATAAACAACTTTAAGGTTAACTTAATACTACTACTCACCAGAATACAAAGTGAAACTGACAGTGTAGAAGCCTTGCAAATACCTATATATATTCCTAATAGAGAAGAAGGGGAGAGGAGTGGTTTGAGAGCCGCTGACTCCAATCCATTTTAGCCGAGGCCAACGAGTTCTGTCGCTTTATGACATGGCATTCAATAGTTGTGAAAGTTGCTCGGGTGCTGGTGGGATAATGAGCTTGAGTAACCATGATTTTCTATAATCAAAGACTTCTTTTGATTAATCTAATACGAGTATTTAATACAACTCACTCATCACCTTTCAATTCTATTTATATTACAGACAACCTTCTTGTGTAAAATACAAACAATTGTTAAAACAAACACTCAGTTTTTATTTACAAATATTTTTGTAAGTACATTTTTATAAAATGTAAATATATAAAGTTAAAGACAAAGAGTATGTTTCATTGTTACATGTGACACTCACAGTAGAAGAGAGTGAGAGAGAGAGAGAGAGAGAGAGAGAGAGAGAGAGAGAGAGAGAGAGAGAGAGAGAGAGAGAGAGAGAGAGAGAGAGAGAGAGAGTAGAAACTGATTTAATCACAATAAAGTGATCTAACCCAAGAATACAACTGATTTTAACCTTTTTAACAAATTGAGATGAACTAATACAATTTTGTCATTTGAAAATTATTTACAAATTAACACAAAATACATACAACTAGTTCTTTTTATCGTATACTACGTCAATACACAATGACACAAATAAGATATTGTCATAGATTATACTACTTCAATACACCTACCTCTTAACCTGAGCCTGGATTCGTCGTATTGTTGAATTTAAATACTGACGACCGTCTCGTGTGTCTATTCTTTGTATGTGGATAACACTCTCGTTCGACATCTCGGAAGACATTTGCTGCAGAGCTGGATGAATTATGACTCTAATAGATTCAAAGTTGGTGGATTTATACAGTGGGGATTTACCTAACGATACAGATCAACCAAAATGATACCGTTACTGTGATGTAAGAACTGTAATGGAAGCATCAAGAATTTATTGATTTACACAATTTTAAAAGGTTCAGAAAACCTATGTAACAACTGATTTAAATAAACTTTCCCTATCGGGCAGCACTTAACTGGTGACTTAAGTTTAGTATAATTCCTAGTTGACAGGTTGTCAGTTTGATCACTATAAATATTTTTAAATTAGTGTATATCATTATCTCAATGTAGTGTTGGCTATAGCTGTGGTTATCCTTGACCAATAAGTATCCTGTTCTCATTCTGTTTCAGATGACGCAATCTCTAAATTTAGACTTATTTATTCAGAAGGTGTTATAATATACATAGTAGAGGTACATACGATGTATAACAAGAACTAAATTTTTGACTTAAAATAAATTATTTTTAACATCTAAATGGTCTGATGTGTTTTCATTAAAAACCTTAGATATAGTCCAATTGTCAAGGTCAAACCAAGGAGTCGAACCCGTAGCTTCGCGCAAAAAACTCTGCTACACGTTCGCTACGGCATATAGGTACCAGCTAGACCCGTACCGTAAGGCTTACCGTCTGTCGCCTTACGGTACGGGTTCGTACCCGACATCCAGTCATTGTGCAATCATACTTGTGACTTTAACTTTATATATTTACATTTTATAAATGTACTCACCTACGATCTTCACCGAGCATGACGTCAACGTTTATCGTATAATTGATAACTCAAAACGACAATGGCGGTTGGGAAGGGGCAAAGGGGTGGGGGCAGAGGCAGGGGCCAAGGGGCTGGGCAAGAGGGGCGAAGAAACATGGGGAGGGGCAATGGGGAAGGGCAATGGGGGGCAAGTGGAGGTGTCAAGGGGTGGGGGTAAGGGGAGGAGTAAGGGGAAGGGTTACCACATCCAACACAACCAGAGGTTAGGTTAGATTAGTTAATCAAACCTACCCCCACTCTAATCTTGATCTAAAGTATCGCACACTCTACTAATAACATACGACATAGGAACAAAAAATGATTAAAATGGCTGCCATTTTGACATTTTTTAATACGATTCTTAAACATTTTAATTTGACCACAAAGCAACAAATATCATATTTCATACTTAGTTTGTGCTGCCTTATCGTAGTTACGTATAGACGACAACGACGACAACAACAAAGGAAGGATTTCATGCTGAAAATAACTTTTTTGGTTTCCTGAGGTCATAAAACTTGAAGATCAATCAAAAATGGAAGTCAAAATTTTTGACGAGTACCAAACCTAAAGTAAGACAAGGACATAAAACGAAGACTCTTAGCCTTGGAACACTCTAATAGCGTCAATTTCGGATGAGGCCTGACAGAATAGCAGAAAGAGACGCATCTATCCCAAGATTACATTAAAAAATGTGTATATTTAGCTGGGCCCCCCTCGGTATTGCAAGCCCATTCTGACAAAAGTAAGTGATATGGGGTAAAAGTGTATACATACAAGTGTATTACAAGTGTAATATATTTTTTCACAGACTAAATTAAAATAAACTTTAAATTGATTCACATAAATGTTTGTTTTAAATTGTTTAAGATGAAATACAAAAGTCAGAGAATGACTTTATTTACAAATACAAGTCTAGGAATGAGGCAGTATTTCGCTTCCACAAGTTAAAAGTTTTGTGGGCTATAAACCGACTGGTTAAAAATGTAGCCCCCCCCCCCGAACTTTTTCAATAGTTTTGCCACAACGGTTGGGGACCAAATGAAGTTGAATCGTACTGTTTTATGATGTTTACAATATTTGGAAGACATCTCGCATTCAAGTGATTTTTTAAAGGATAACAAGTACATTTTGTTGTTGACAATTTAAACACCATGATTCAAAAATTTAACAAAGTGTTAATCCGGTCTTTTCCCCCTTCAGAATCTGAATTGATTTTATGTATACTGGATGATTTCAAAGACACTTTACAGCTTTGAAAACATCTAGAAATTTATGCAGCTATCTTACATAATCGATTGAGGCAAATTATGTTTTTCAATGAACAATAATTTTGGTGTGACTACGGTTTGTGATAAAGTTGACAACTCACTTGAAATCTGTTTCTGATCATACTCAAACCGGGTCGGCAGGTGTCACTTCTACAGCTGAGCAGTAAATTCCAATTCTCAAATCAGGTAAGTCGGCGGGTACATACACTCGATCATAAATGCAATCTCGTAATAAAAATCGGAAGGACTCAAAATCTGGTGAGGGAGACGACATATCCACCGACTTGGGAATCGCTTGTTACGAAAGTAAGGTGGACCCATGTCTTGCTGTTTGTGGAGGAGTACATTTCGGTCACCTGTCAAATGAGAACATTTTCGTGCTTATAAAATGTTTTTATGAAAAATAACTGATCGTACACTTTAGTTTACCGAATGTAACAAAATATTAACTTTTGGACAATTGCGAACACACTCCAAAGATCCACATGAATATTCGCTCCCACAGATTCTTCAGTTATGGTAATTAACCTTGTTACTGATGTGAATATTTTTGCTAAAAATGACGTTGTCAAGAAAAGTATTTTCGTTTCTTAGTTACTAAAAAGTAGTGTGTGGTGTGATAGTATCACAAGATACACGACAACTTGATATCCAAGGGCTACGGACATAATCCTACCTGACTTGTTCCGTTAGAAGAAGTTATAAGAAGGCACGGTCTCCCTGCTGATTTGTCATCTCGTACAAAACAACCCGTTCCAACACCATTTTGTTATCAAGAGTAAACTGTATCCTTACTTGGAGTATCCTTACCACAGTAGGTACAAAAATTGCGTTGAACTGTAGTCGCGGAGTTTGTTTCGTGAAGCCAAAATATACAGAGAGAACCGGTTTTTTTTAGAGAGATGGTGAGTAATTTATGCTGTGTTTCGGTCCTTAGAGGCTTTACTCAAGAAAAAGTTGATCAAAGTCGTTGGAGTTGATTTTTATACATTCGTAATTTTTTGTTTACAAATCTTACGTTACATACCCTCAAAATTTGAGTTATGGATTTTTTTTAATATGTGCATAATTGTTTAAATATTTTCACATAACAAAATTTTACTAAAATCGGTCCAAGTGTTTGGGGTGTAGACACATGCGATCAATTCCCGATAAACAGACAACATTCCAAAAACCACGTTTTTTTTGGACTCAAGGAAACCCCAAATAAAATTTATCCGCAAACAACCAGACATGCACTTTTTGACCCATCATAGAACTTCCCTTATATATATAGGCTATATATATAAGCTATATATATAATTGAGAAAGCAAAATACAAAATATAGTACTGTACAATTTTACTCTTAATTACAACGTAAAAAAAATTGTAACGGTGCAAAACGTTTTATTCCGCATCACTATGGTTCTGGACACATTCACAATATTTTCCGTCTTTTGTTGTTTTTTTTATCCCATTTATATTACGATAGGGGATTTGAACTTTCCAGTTTAGGATGAATAGTCTACACCGAACCTAGCACACTAACTCTAGTACTATGAACTCTAAGACCAATTGAGAAATCTGTTACCTGGTGTTTTGTATTTTTTGAACCAAATTTGGTCATAGGAAGTCCATAATTTGAAAATGACAGAGAGTTATTTCGTCTGTTTGGTTAATTTGTTATTGCGGCCATACGCGTTTCCCAATTATTATTAAATTTAGAACTAAAGTTCTTGCAAACTAAGATGTATGAAGAAGGTTATTTATTATATTTTTCGTTTTAAAATCGCGGGTAATGAAAATAGGGAATGAGGGAAATGTGTGGAAAAGGAAATACAACGAATATTATTCCAGACATGTCAATAATTCAAAAGTTCAATTAGAACGTGGTTGATGGGCGGGTTGTAGGTTAAGAACCTTCACACTCTGTGACATTCTTCTTTCTGTATGACTATATGGCAAAATAATAGTAAGATAACCAACCCTGAGGTGGCAAGAGGGTGTGGAGTGAGATGCGAGAAGAACTGAAATCCGTAACAAAAGGACGGCTGCAACAGAAAAATAACTTTGGTGAGACCTCTTTCAACAGGATAGGGGACACGATCATATTTGTAGATCCCAAGATGATAGTCATAAAAAACACAGTCCAGGTTATTTTTTTCCAATTTATTTGTGTATTTTAAAAAACTGTCACTCACGCGGCTGGCGCATCTTTCTAAAAATTACATTAATCTTTATTCCAGGGAAATAAAAATTGTTTTATTGACTGAGCACAAATCTTTGCTGTTTATTTGTGAGAAAATAAAAATAAATTGCATCTCATACACAGACTATAAATTAAAACTGTTTGAAATGTATAATTTAGTAAAACATAATAATATTTTTAAATAATCGTTACTAAATAAAGACATTGTGCCAACACATAATTTCAACAGGTTTACCGCCTGGGTATAGGGGTAAACTGTTAAGCTTTTAAAGTAATGAGATATTGGGGTAGGGAGGTATTTTAGGCTTTATGGCATTTAGTGAGTGTGCCCTGCATTTTAATTACAATATACTACTTTCATATAATTATTATTTGTTATTAAATATTCTAAGTTGAATTACAGAATTAGATGGCCCGGGGGGGGAGGGGTTAAAAGAACAGTTATGTGGGTCATTCATTTTAGAAAAAAGTTAAGAATTGTGTGTTTTTTACATAGTTATTGTAATAATAATCTGCCGGTTTAAAAAAAGAGAAAAGATTTTACCAATACATCGTCATTTTGTTTGTGTGTAAGTAAAACCTAGGAAAATAGCATAGCTATAGAAATTAAAGCAAAAATGTTCCTAATATTCTTAAAAAGGAGATTTCTACCAAGAAGTACAAAATGAATCACCTGCAAGACAGCTGTAAGAACTATATTGACTTACGCTTCAGAAAACGAGATAATGTCATAAAAGGACGAGAATCTCCTAAACACATTATAGAAAGATTTTAAAAAATATTTCTATTAGCTGTCTGTGAGAATAGTCTTTAGGGAAAATGTTTCATGGTCTACAAATGTAGACAAGACTACCAGTAACTGGACTGATAAAATCAATTAAGCGTAATTGCAGTTAAATGTACCAACGAAAAGAATTACCATGGCGTTTCGGAGGACACAGAAGAAGAGGTAGACCCTATATTAAGATGGATTAATAAGATTGAGAAGAAATAACAAAAACTGGGCATCATAACATAAAACTGGGACCAATGATAACGTTTAAAAAGGCTCAAAAGCGGAAAATGAGAGTAAAAGAGAGGGCATTTCTTAAACCTTCCTTAAAATTTGGGACGTTGTGTAGACATTCAGTAAATACTGTCTAGTGTCTAGTTGAACAATCGCTAATGTACTGGATATATATTACATGTAAATCGAAGTCAGTTACATTTTTTTATTAAGGTTAAAATATTCTTTAAAAAAGTTACATAAATAAATGAGTCGATTGATCTGTTAGTGTATTTTTAAATACCTATAATTTTAAAGTATTGTTTTGAAATTAAAAAAATTAAATAGCCACCATTTTGTAAATGTAGTTATGTAATACTGTAATGTTTGATAACCTGACTTTTGACTAATATTTGTATTGCGTCACGAGGATTATAAAAATTAATTTTAATCATCCAGTCCGCTGACATCTATACGACAACACAATAGCTGATCTACAAAATGAAAATAAAATTTGAAATATGGGACTACAGATTCTCGTCAGCCCTAATGCACATAGTACTGTTAGTATCAAGGATGTCTCTAAACTTCGATATATAAAAACATGGGGGGGGGGGAGAGTATATGTTTAAAATTGGCGCCCATGCCAAATTTTAGTAAAATACTATAACATTCAGAACATCTCTCGCAACATTTAAACCATGGAGAACAATGGAGAATAGGATGATACTGAAGCGCCTGGTGGTGGGTGGCAGTTAAAGATCCAATGGATCCACAGTCGCATCAACATCAACAGTAAAGAAGCAGTCGACTTTCGTGCAAAGCTGGGAACTCTACCCTATCCGGGTTGTTTCTCCTCACTGTATATTCGTCTAAAACTCAGATAAACTCCACAATCAAAAGGCGGTATATATAGCACCTGTTTGAAGTGCTAGCGGAGAGCCTCATCAACGGAGTCCCATCTTCCTCCATGTAGTTACTGTGGTCGCCTTTCGTATAAAGATCGGGCTAACTTCCACAACAACCCAGTATTCCTATCCACTAAATAACAACTATGCTGGCACAATACTATGGACGTGGGTGACTTTAAACACGGCACAGACTTGGACCACACACATGCACAGATGCGTGGCAATCCCGAAGGAACTTAGCTGGATCTACATCTTTTCCCGTAGTCTTGATAACACTCATATAATATATATATATATATATATATATATATATATATATATAGTCTAACGATTTCCTCTTCTTTCATCTTTCCTAGTAGATCTCTTTTACTAATGGTTTTCATTTTCCTACCTTGACGCTAGTAGGTTAGTGGTCATTATTTTATCGTCTTTCCTTTTTTTATAAGGCGATGATGGCATTTACTAAACGCCAAGAGAAAAAATCAACTAACAGGAAGACTAGAATCAATTAATTGTTCGCTGAAGCAGGTCTATATAGGCCAGTGTGTCACCAAATGGCTTAAAAACTAAAGATCGAAAATCACTTTTTTCTGAAGATATGAAACATTAAAATCAGTCAAAAAACTGATGCTTAAATTTTTGATGAATAATAAAGTTATCCTATACTTCGTATACTAAAATTTCTATTCTTATAAAAGATAAAATCGTTTAAAATTTATATGTAACAATTTTTATGTAAATCGAGGAGTACACTTATTTGTTATACACTTTGGTTCTTAAAGAATCATTGATCAGACCTACCTTAAATTATTATTTCTACATTAACTTTCTACATACAACGCAAAAATAAATCTAATTAAAAAAAAACATAGCCAACATATTACATTTTGTTATTACTAGAACTAGGTTGAATGTAGAGTTTTAAATAGAGAAATTTCATCAAACACGTTTGAAATTTCCCAGTTTAATGTGTTTCAAAGGCAAGTGCATCAGTTTAATTGCTAGTCAAATAAATAACACTTCGAATAATTACGTACTTCCTGTTTTTAGAAAACCATTTATAATTGCATCTATTTTTTAAATACATTATCGTTGGCAGACCTGTGTAGTTTTTGATTTTGTGATGATTTAGGTGGTAGATTTTATATAATATATAAAGAGTGATAATTTTGTCATGGAACCTATCTGTATCTAGTACAGTATTGATCCTATGAAAAAAAAAATGGATTAAGTTATTTTTTAATGAAACTTTAAAACCAGTGGCAAACATTGAAATTTAGCCGCCATTTTCCAACATGGCAGCTAAATTTAAAATCCCTTATAGAAACCCCTTTCTTACAGTGGTTTGGGATTTCACGCCGGATGTTAATACTATTTATTCTTGAGTGTTTTTGATAAAACCACTGGTTTAGATGTTAAAGGTTTTTGAACTTTCACAAATTTAAAGTTTGGTGAATTTTTGAGTAGTAATTTTCCGTATTTGGTGGATCTAAAAATAAAGTTAACCATAGTTTACGAATTCTAATACCAATATTCGGTCATTAGATATTTTTCATTATATTTCGTTTTTTCCTCTTGTTATTTAAAGGCGATGATCTCTCGGTCATCAAAGCTTTTATAAAAATGTAGTAAAGAGCATTAATAAAGATCCATAATTTTTGTGATAGAATATTGCAATTTACCAGATTTGGAGTTGGTGCATTAAAAATAAATTTTATAAAAAAAGTTGTCATATATTATCTTGTTTTAAATTTGTTTAATTGTTGACTCTTTATTTAATTATTTAATTTTGGTATCATTATGAGCATAGTGAATCCAAAACAATTTTTTCACTGTAGACACTTTAAAAATGTCAAGTTTGACGTTGAACAAATATTTCTCTTATATGTTTTATAAGTCTTTTGATCCATTTATACATTTGAGAATTTCTAGAATCAAAACTTGACACTGATTTAGGGACAATCTGATTTCAGAAAATAAACATATAATTAATGGAGATTTTCCCTACGTGATTTAGTAATAGCGCATTTTACCGTACATTTTAAAGTTAAGATTTTAGTATAATTAGAATTAAGGCTCTGTCAGCATCAGTATGATGAAAATTAAGGAACTTTAATAACTTTTTTGTGGGTTTAAGATGCGGCGAATTGCATAGTCCTCGCTCTGTCAGTATCACTAATAGTTATATCCCACAAAGAGGACTCGGATCAAAGGGCTCTACAGTCTATTAAGTATAAGCCAATAGCCAATCCTACTATAAAGCAATCACACCATCAGGTTAATGAAGATTCTAGTTTATAGCTTCAATGATTGCTTTCATTTGTAATTGTACACTCAGTCCTGAAAGCATTTTAAACATCAATAGTTTAAATAGTAAATTTTATTGATAAAAAAATACTATAACTACAGCGATTATTTACATTATTTTATCCATGAAAAGTGAACAAATTTAGTATTTTCCCACTGGGCAAACAGCTAGAATATTTCGGCTCAAATAGAAAGGTATTTGGCCTGGTCATAGGTAACTCTGGACTAGAGTTATGTACAGAGTGTGGAGATGTTTTCTTTTTAGATTTCGTGTGTTATACAACTTAAAATACACTAAATTAGATAATAACTTGTTGATTTAAATTCTGCATGCATTGGTGGGCTCTCTACGATTACTAATAGGGAAGTAATAGCGAAACCTGATATCCTATAAAAACGTAGTCACCATAGATCCGTACGGTCCAGTCACAGACACGAGGAAGGCGACTGCAGGCTTTCAATACACACGTACGAGATTATTTGTCGCCTAGCCGATGTCCATAGGTAACATATTAGAGTCTATCAACTTGTTTTAAATGTAAGAACATAATTATTTTTACATCGTCAAATAATTATGTATAATTATGTCAAATAATGTATATAAATACATCGTCATTGCAAAATTTATTTGTGACTTTTGCAACCCTTAGTCTATTTTAAATATCAACTATTATCTGATAAGTTCAATAAAAAGTCATGTTTGTATGTACTTTTTTAATTTTTAATTAATAAAATATATTCTAAACCTCTTCCGAGTTGTCATTTGCCCGATAGATTGGTATTCCAAGGTACATGAGTTAGCGTTCCAAGGTACATGAGGTAGTGTTCCAAGGTACATAATCATGTTGTACCTAGGAACACGTGTAAACATTTAGAAATCGCTACCCTATCACTTTTATTTTAAAGAAAAAAAATCAAACAGGTATGCTACTTGATAGAGGATATATTGTAGTTTTTTAAAATCATAGTGACCGCTGCTAAATATTCCCAATTTTTACATACAAAATAAATGTTTGAAACATGTTCCAAGGTACAACACTCTCCCCTACTCATGGCGTTGATTTTTGTGATGGAAAATTATTTAAACATTTTTTTTAACAAACTGAGATAAGGGAAGTGTATAGGCTTTATTAACTCAGCCTTGTTTGTACATAAAAACCTCAAATAATCATTATATGAAAAGCTGTTTCACTATTTTCGAAAGTTGATTACAATAACTTAGTTCCTGTGCAATTGCACGCAACAAGTTTGTATTTTCGTAAAAAAATAAAAATACATACTGAGTTCCCTAGATCTTACATAGTTTTAAAGTCGATCTACAGACTTCCGTTCAACTAGCGGAAACCATATTTAATATGAATTTATTTAACAACACAGGGTTAATACACAGATTTTCCTCTATCAGTTTTCTTGTTTACAGAAGTTACCTTGAACATAAATTAATGTTTGACCATAAATAAGTTAATTTAGGAAATAAATTAGCAATGGGATCATGTTTGGTCAATCTGTGTCTGAGGTTTGAAAATAAATGTTTGGTAGTTAAATTAAACTCATGTCCTATATACAATCAAACAGTTCTGCCAACTGTGTGTTTGAAAAATAGATGTAATTAAACACAATGTTTTTCAAAAACATTGAGAACGTCATTTATTCATGGGATAATTTTGTTCATTTCACTAGCATTTGCTACACCTGATATCAACGATACATCAACTAGCATTTGCTTACAACAATACATCAACTGAATATTTCAGTACAATTTGTATTTGGAAAAAATTATAATGTTATTCATTATATATAGTACAATAAAAATATAATTTATACGTTAAAAAATGGGCTTCATTTTGACTTAAGTTCTCTGAAGTGTCGTTATTTAAAAAAAAAAGGGGGTAAAATGATATATTTTTACCCGTTCACTGAAACTAAGCATATTATAAAAAAAAAATGTTTCAGGCACCTTTCAAAGAACAAAACATTCCCTGTAATGTGCTTATTTACTCATTTAGGTGTATTTAAAAGTTACCGAGTTACGGCCTTATAATGATGGCTTTGATGTTTGGCCTCACATGGTATTCAAGATTTTTATGCAATGTAACTGTTAAAAAGTAAAGACATAGGATGAATTTCTGGTACAAACAAAGCAAGTGTGGGCTCTATTTCAATATATGAATAATATTACTATAATTTTAATCTAAAACAACTTATCTGCTATAACAAGTAGACGTGTGGGGGGGGGGGTTGTAAAGAAAATTACACTCTTTTCTCCCTCATGTATTAGTAGTATAATGACATTCTTGGGGAAATAAGTGACCAATATAAGGCACCGGTAACGCAAAGGGAACATATTACGGACAACGAGTAATTGGAATCATAATAATATATATTATATGTCTGTTTTAAGAAGTAAGATTTTATTTTATTTATTATTTAATTGTTATAAATTGTCTTTTTTTAAACAATAATATATTAGTTAATAATAATTGCCTAGCAACATAAAACGATCACAACACATCAATCAATTCAACTTATGAGTTTCCTTCTATAACTCGCAATTACGAATTTTCACTAAGCATTTATTTATTAACACTGACTTGCATACGTTCTCTTGCTTAAATAAAGTATTGTATAAAATTGAACTGTAATATAATTTATACTTATTTAAAGCTACACAGGGTTGAAAGCAATGAAAGGCAATTTAGCCAATACAAAACCTGCCTACGTTGAAATGCATGAAGACTTCCTAATGGGGTTTAAACTATTCTTCATGACCTTATTCTGTTGCATGAAAAGTGTATTCTATTACGCTGCTGTTATGATCTTTGCAATTTTGAACACTATATCAATCTGCTTGTTTGTTACTGCTATATACTACATTTTCGTTCAAGTGGAGATGACATACTCTGGAAAGTATATTGAATATAGACCTGTTTGAATTCAACTTGATATGTTTTACATTATTTTTACATCTGTCTACACTATTGTTAAATATTGTATATTTAATGCAATTATTTATTTAATTCACAAATTAAACTAATGCTTTGTCAATGTGTAATATTTTGTTGTTCTTATTGAATTTATGTTATTATGATTATATAAAAGTTATTTTAATCTCTGTTAGGAGTATATTATTTAATGTATTATTACATTAAGCGTGCAATACGATGAAGATAAAATAGCTGAATGATGATATTTTCTGTGTTATAGTGCCTAGAGAATCACTTGTAAATACTTAAGATCATATATATATATATATGAAATGTTTCATTTAATTATAGGTGTATTTAATGGAAAATTTTGAAAATACACAATCCCATAATTTTTAGTTATTAAAAAATCATGAATAATGTCTGGGTTCATGTTCATAAAGAAATATAATTCATACTGAAAATGTTAATATTTTTTACAGGAAGAGGGTCGGTCATTTACAGAAGTTTTTATATATATATTTTTTAATCTGAGGTCATTGGTGAAATCCGATTTCTTATATCTCATTTACATAAAAAGGTATCAACTAATACAACTACAGAATAATTAAAACCATAAATTACAGGTGGACAAATGTGTTGTGGATGTGGTACTCACATTATATATTTTATATGAGAAACCAAAGTGGTGGCTTAAGGTCTCTCTTTGTGTGCAATTGGTTCCGAGTTTTATTACTTTGAGGCTCATAAATGTATGGCGTTGACACAGTATCATGGTTTAAAGTAGTGAGATTCAATTGGAAGCGATTCCTGGTTAAGATAGCTAGAAATAGATCAACAGAAATTCGATGTGCTGAACATCAAGTAAAGCCGTCTAGCAAACATAGGCCCAAAATAAATTCTTGCGTTAAGGATTCATTTATTTTTGTGAATAAATGTGTGGGAAAGTTAGTGAAATGTTTTTTTTGCAAATTTTATGTTGAAAACAGTAGGAGCCAACATGAATATATTAACGAAAACAAAAACTGAGCATTTTGTTACAATCTAAAGTTAACTTTATTGAGTACGGGGTTGGAAATTTCGAAGGATCCTACATGTATCTACACCTTTTTTTAAATTTAGTGTTATGTTAGATAGTTCTCTTCTATCTTATATTTCAGGTCTTTCTTGATCAACACTTGTTCTCTTCCGACCCTGACGCTATTAGATTATTCGCGGGATAGAGTTCTTTATTTTTATCTTCTTTATTTTCTTTACTTACAGGCGGTGATGACTAGAAAATATTTCGTATATGAACAACAATTGAAATAACATTACTTTCTTTGTGAACAAAATGCAGCTAAACTATCACAGTAATATTACAAAAATAAGTTCTATGTTATGAGGCTTTCGTTGTGAACTACTGGTATGCTGGATGAATAAAAATAATTGAATATTTTATCAATTAGTTTAAATCATGGCTCTTGTTTTTTTTTGCTTACCTTATATCGGGTAAGTTTGTAATAGTTGTTACGTCGAAGCTGTATATATTTTAAAAGAAATCTCTAATTTTTACTCTTGGATCGGTGGCTTGGTTGAGCCTGATCTCTTAAGTATACAGATCATAATTTCTCAGTGTTATAAATTACATTCTTGACAATGTGATCGCTATTTATTGTCAACATAGAGAAACGGGGTTGTTAATATTACATGCAAATTAGCATTAGTATAAGTTAAATAAAACGCGTGGTACGAAAAAAAAACTATTTAAATAGATGATATTTTAAAAATATTCGTTCTATTTCTGAATTTCAATAGGGTTCTATATGAGCAGACTAAGTCCCCTGTACGAAATTTCTTGTACCTATCTTAATTTTTATTGCCGCTATCGTGCTTACGTAAAATTAACAACGACAACAGATAGACGGGCATGTCAAACATAATTTTATCGGTTTTTTGATACCATGAATTGTAAAGATCAGACACAAAACACTTGTAGTTTTATTTTTAAATTATCCAATCTACACTATACTAAGCAGAAAAGATCGAAAATAAATACCCCCACCCCATTAGGGGTATTTACTATAATGGAGTTAAGGTCGAAAGATAACAGGAGTTGATCAAAAGAGACCTGAAAGAAAACATAAAACATATGTCGATAGTATTTTCAAAGAAATTATTTTTGTAAGATCCTTTGAGTGCAAAAATGTGGTTTGGAGAATGACGACCGTAGTCAATCCCACCCATAAATTGATATTTTGTTTTCCACAAATTGAAGAACCATTTTAGAATACAAAATATTACGACCAAATGAAAGAATATACACAATTTCCACAACAAACATTTTATTTTAAACAAGAAAATGTTTCGGTGACTAAGTCATCACCTTCCGGCAAAAAAAAAAAATATAAAAGTTTTGTATTATTAGTGAGTAGCAGCGGAAGTGTTTATGTAGGTTGACTGCTGAAATTAATAGTCCTATGTTTTCTCTTCAAATGGTTATGAAACAATTAAATGTTACAGATGGTATTGTTACAGATGGAAATCCTAACGAAAGTGGGTCTCTTTTATGTAGACTAAAACTGTCGGTTGTGCGGTCAGGGATATGCGTAACTAGAATAGAGGAGAAAAAGACTCTGTGGACACTTGTAACTGGAGTTTGAAAAAGATACTAGTTTATGCAACACAATTCTTGAACAAGTCAAGCTACAGGAATCTGTCGGCCTGACTATTCCTAAGAGAACCATAAAAAAACTTCAGGTTGGCTTGCACGAGGCCTTCATCTTCCAAATCGCTAAGTACCATTCAAATTTTATCCAACATACAGTAAACCAAATTACTCTAATTTATACAGTCAGTGCACATTTCATAAAACGTTTCCATGAGGGAGATGAGAATAATTAACATTTTTACATTAAATATCCGTTAATAATTAAAACAATTCTAGTATTTGAACCGGGTTGTTTATTAGTATAAATTAATTTCACAAAATATTCTAAAACTAAACAGTCCTAAAAACAGAAACAATATATTTAAACAATGCTACAAAATTACGTTAAATAATGCTGTAGAACAACACACTTAGCCATGAACATAAATTTAAAAGACAAAATGGTTAGCGGTCATGATGGCACACGGAATGAGTTGTGATTTATTTCCTTGATTTTCAATCTGTCATGTTGGTAATAAACTAGACAATGTTGTAAAGAGGTCAGCATTCCGGAGCGTGAAAATATAACGCTTCCTGGCTTTTGTAATTTGCTATAATGTTATACAAATCATGAACATAACACAACTTGATTTGTTACTTAGACGTAAATGTTCCGTCAACATTAGATATTTATTTACAATTTTTAGAGAAGTTAGTCCTAAATTTGTGGAAGTTAATTTTTTTGAGGAAATATAAATTAATTTAAAACACACACAATTGATTCAGAAGTTTTTTATTAAAGTTTTTGGAGAGAAATCGTCTTTAAATATATATATATATATATATATATATATATATATATATATATATATATATATATTAACATACCACGTTTTTAAAACGGACTAAAAAGTATAAAATAATTTTTATGACCCTTCTATAATTTTGAGGGAGTTAATGGCTATTGATATATTTGGAGATAAAAAAGTGGGGCGCAGGCAATCTATGATAGTTAAGAAGGAGTAAATAATTAAATCGGAAATGAGATTCACTGAAATTAGCTGTAAATTCATCCGAATTGTCTACTTGTATTATTTACTGGCTGTATTATATTTACAGTTATAATCAACTGTAACTGATTTATGTCGCTTAATTATCACTGAAGTTGGCGACATTGTTGTTAAATCACGTTTCAATTAATAAACGTATTATTTGCGAGAAATTGTGTTCACTTTTTATTTTAACTCAATGAGCAGTGTGAAAATAAAAATAAAAAATGTATTAAAAAAAACTAATACCTACCCTGACATGAATAGTGTCAGATATTTGTATAACTTTTAGGAACATTGAGAAAATAAAGTGAGTAAACCGTAGCTAATAACTCTGAGCATTTTCTCTCTCTCTCTCTCTCTCTCTCTCTCTCTCTCTCTCTCTCTCTCTCTCTCTCTCTCTCTCTCTCTCTCTCTCTCTCTCTTTCTCTCTCTCTCTCTCTCTCTCTGCACTCCATCTCAGTGTCACACGAGTAATGAGAAGCTATTTCAAAGATACAATTTCAAGCCCATTGACTTTCTTGCATACATGTAATATATGTCATGTGATGGGATAAAACATTTGTCGATAGTATTTTCAAAGAAGTGATTTTTGTAAGATCCTTTGAGCGCAAAAAATGTGGTTTGGAGAATGACGACCATAGGCAATCTCACCCATAAATTGATATTTTGTTTTCCACAAATTGAAGAACTATTTTAGAATACAAAATATTACGACCAAATGAAAGAATATATACAATTTGCACAACAAACATTTTATTTTAAACAAGAAAATGTTTCGGTGACTAAGTCATCACCTTCCACCAAAAAACAAATATAAAAGTTTTGTATTATTAGTGAGTAGCAGCGGAAGTGTTTATGTAGGTTGACTGCTGAAATTAATAGTCCTATGTTTTCTCTTCAAATGGTTATGAAACAATTAAATGTTACAGATGGTATTGTTAAATAAGGGTTGATCATAATATTAAGCTTATTTACAACTTATAGTTAGTTCCAGGCTTCTTTAATAGAAGGAAATCAATGTTTTGAGAAAAAAGAGGATGCTGAAGAAATACTAGAAGTGTGATAACGCTGAAATTGTTTATGGAACAGGAAAGATCATCCAAGATCCGGATTTCCAATTTAAAAACTGTGAAATTAGTTTGAAAGGACACAATTCAACGAAATTATTAACCAGGCCAGTTACTATTACATCTGATGATAATGCACTGTTTTTACTGAAGTTTTTCCGAAAAACTTTAAGGAATCACAAGTAAGAGCTGTTATTGAGCTTGAATCTTAAGATAATCTTTAAGAGATCTACAAAGTTGTTGGGGATTTAAGTTATACCTCCAAAGACTTGTTCTTGGTTTGTTAGAAAAACGGCGTCTCCTGTTTTGTTAAACGAACAGCGAAGAAAAGAAAATCTTGTTAAATGGATTGTGGTCTAACGAAGCTTTTTCCAAGTTGAATGGAGCTATAAACCTTCACAACTGCTTTCATTATTCATAAGATAATCCTTATGAAACCATTGAAAAGCAGGTTTACCAACCTGTGGTCAAAGTTTAAGATGTACTTACCTGCAACAGTGTTTTTGAGCCAGTATGTTTTAATGACACACAGTCAACGGAAATCGTATAAAAAATTTGATTAAATTGCGAAACAACAAGACTCCGAAACACCCCACTATAGCACTTCTGTCCGAGAATTACTGGATAGGGAAGTTCCTGATAAATTTATTAGTCTTCGTGGTCTCGTCGATTGGCCTGCACTGTCACTGTTTTGGACTAACCGGTAGTTTCTTTATTCTGAATTTTTGTTCAAAGAAAAATTATTTTTTTTGGAATCCACATACTCTAAACAACATGAAACAATTTTGCCTCTGACGCGTTTTATGAAATCGAAAATATTTACTGCCATGTGTGTTCATCTGTTCAAGAAAATCTCCAATGCGTTATAAAGATTAATTTGAACTCTATCAATGTTTCTCCATTGTATCATGTTAAAATGTTTCTCCAATCAGGTTTTAATAACTACACAATGTTATAAAATAAGAAAAATGAACTGTTATCCTACATATAATTATGTATATTCATAACAACTGCCACGGAATGGATTACGAAATTATTACGTATTAAATTTAAATTCATTAAAAATTAAAATCAAAATTTTAGTTTTACCATTAATTAGTATTCAGTAAGATTATCCGAGAAATCAGGATCATTTACGTCGAAACAGTTTTGACAAATAAGAATACACAAACTAAACAAAACACAATCTTATGTACAGTTCTTAGAAACAACTTTACCACTTTTCCTCCAAACATGTATGCTATCCTATTAAGGCGATACTTACTTTAGACGTGTATCTAGGTCTACAGAGTCCATTAAAGTAATATATAAAAAGTAACTGTGTCTACCCTAACTGTAGACCATATAACAATCTGCAGCCCAGACGTAACTGATTATAATTAAATAACTCTCGATCCATTTAACCAAATATCTTTTAAATCTTCAGATAAATTGTTTTAAAATCTAATTTAAATTATGTACTCAAATAGCGTAAATCCAACTCCGTCATATGTTGTAAGTAATATAATGATTATTGAGTATCTCTGAATGCAAAACACATGTAGACAGAAAGCTGCACGTTTAACTAATGACTATAAATTTTACTTCAATTTATGCATCCACTATAACAGTATCCCAAATCTGAACACCGCCTGTTTGGAATATTATCTGGGATGTTATTTGTAATAAATATTAATTGTATATTGGCTGATGACGTCACAGTCGTTGTCACGTTAGGAACAAGTAACGTGTATTTATTGTCAACAAGTGATGTGAGTAGTGCAGCTACAATATCTCATTTCATGGAAACACTTTATTTTATAGCGAAGAGAATGTTTAGGTTAATTTAGAGGTAAAAATATTCTATTTAATTAGCTAATTTGCTGAGATGTAAAACGAAAGTTGCTGGTTTTTTGTTGTCATAGCGATTGCCAAATTCGATAAAATCAACATACATGTAGATCCGTTGGGTATTAATGACTAGTTACCTCCTAAATGTACACCCTTTGTCCTGATAGGGTAGTACTGTTTAATGTATCCAGTCCTCTTCTTAATACACTTTTAACCATAAGTCCGAGTATAGCGTGAGACAGCGTGTATACACGTTTGACAGAACGCCAAGTATAGATCAAGATCTCGTATTAATTCTTTATTAATACGTAGTATGTCTATTCTCGGGTTTCGTCTGTTTGCAATAATTCTGTAAGTATATTATGGTTCAATTACGTATCTAGAATATTACAGCTGAAACATGGAATATTGGAACAGATGCTTGTGGTTATGGTTGGCTTACTAGACGTTGTGTTTATGTGAATGTATATTATTTGTTTTTGTACAGTTCTTTTGAAAGATCTATAACTATTTATCTGTTGTAGATTATTTTAGTTATAAATTACGATTAATATCTGTTATTTGTGGTTTTCTCGCTAAAATGAAATCTCAAAATTATTTTCCACCTGCTCATTGTGTCTATTTCTAATTCGATTATCCTCTACCATATGAAGAGACCCTAAAATTTGTGAAAAAAAAAACTTTATTGTCAGTTTATTGGTAATGGGATAAACTATTTGAATTATTTGGAAGGTCTTTAGAAAAAAGGAAGGAAATTTAGTTCAAGAAAACAACCAAAATACAGACTCACTGGTCATCGTTTTACAGAAAAAATGTCTCCAAAAAACAAAAAAAAACAAAAAAAACCGCAGTCAACAAGAATACTCAAAGTTTGCTAAGAAAAAAACACAACCATCAACTGGAAAAGGGGCGGGAAAGAAAGATGGTGGTGTACTGAATGTTTTAGGTTTTATTACACTCTAGCTAACTTTTT
Organism: Aphrophora alni; assembly: GCA_963513935.1. NCBI lineage: Eukaryota > Metazoa > Arthropoda > Insecta > Hemiptera > Aphrophoridae > Aphrophora > Aphrophora alni. The sequence continues at coordinate 31,827,343 of OY740774.1, read as the reverse complement.
TTAAAAGAATGTTACAATTTTTATATTCTACAATATTTACTCCATTTTAATAAAAATTGTAATATTTTTGTATGTGCAATAATTATTTATTATTTATATCGTATTAAATTGTATTTTTTGCTTTTTAAATGATATATAGGTTTATAGATAACACAAAATATCCACAACACTACACAGTTTTACAAATAATGTTAAAATCCCCGATTGACGATGACAACGTAGGTCACAAGGTATTTAGCTATGAAGTGTGAAAATTCCATCCACTAAGTTCGGTAGAGAATGTTTTTATATTTTCTACAACTATTTTCTACTTACTCCCCGCCCCCCCCCCTAATCTTTCTCCTTTGCTCATCTGCAAAGTGATTTTTCAAACATCTATTTTAGATTTATTATTTTAGGTTCTTTTTCCTTCTTTTGTGACAAATGTAGGCGTAGTCGTTTCGGAAGCATTTTACTGGTATTCTCTCTAACACACTACCTCACATGCATTTACTCTGTAATAAACACAACAATTACTACAAATAATACGCTAAACTGTTTGTTTTTAGAGGGACTGTAATGTCAAACAAACAGTTTTGTGGGTAACACAAGTTCTGAAGAAACATCAACCAAGCTACTTTGTTTTATCTGTATGTTAGAAATTAAGAGATGTTTTACTGTTGAACACCTTGAGTTTTGTAGAGTACTAACGAGTATTTAAAAAAAAGTATATTATATGGATAATGAGGAATCGTGTCCAAGTAGGGAAGTCTAAATAAAGTGTAATCAAATATATTAGATTGAGAAAAGAGTAGTTTTTTCTTGTAATAAAACGTACCAGCAAATCTCGAATTACACTCCTGTCCTGAGAGTAAAATCTAAATTAAAATAACAAATATTATTTACAAAATTCAGTCATTGGAGAGTTTTAACTAATGAATTTTATAGCTTTGTTGATACCATGTTCTCTATTTAACATGTAAATAATAACGTATGTCCTTTTCTCGTTGATATGACAGTAAAATATGGTTTCTTTCATAAAGTGAAACTAATTACTGTGTTTGGAAATGACAATGTGTATTGTTAAGAAATGACAGCTGTGTGTTTCTGTCGCAGATGTTGGTACACAAAAAACGAGTGAGGGGAGGAATGATGTATTCCAAACAGACTCATCTAAAGTAATGAACTACATATGCAAGGTATAAATATTTGAAGTTCAGTGTATGTTTTGCAAAAGAATGGTAATATAAATAACCTGGTTGAGGAAATAAAATGAAAACGGTTTCATGTACAAATTAGATGCCTGTTATGACGATTTTAAAATTTCATGAAATTAATTGAGGAATCAAGTTAAAAACCAATTAGTTAAGTAGATTAAGAATAATTTATTCTTAGTAGTTTATGTGTTAATCTTAGTGATGTAACCTTAGTGTAATCTAGTAAGAAGTATTTCAATGTTGGTACTAGTTATTACTAGTACATAGATTACCAGAGTAAGGTTAGGAACTTCTCATAAAGTTATTGCTTTGCCTCGCCGTCTGTTAGTGTGAGGAAAGAGAATAATGGATGAACTCTCTAGAGTAAACTCAAAGACACTGGAATATTCTAGTGTTTTGTTTTGAAAACATTTCCAACACTTTATTATATCTTGACCTTACGATACTTTCTCATATACGTAGAGACCGGTCAATAATTCGATGACAAGTTATATGAAAACTACCAGTTTGATGTCCCAGGAACCCGAAAAATGTTCAAATTAGTCAACAAATACCTAAGGATTTTATTTATAATGAATCTACCGTATTCGTATGCGTGAAAGTGTTTATTGCTAGGTATCGTTTTCCCGAAAATACGTTTCGTTGGTTGAAAAAATAATTTAGAAAATAGTAATATATAAATTAACCTATGTTTAACCACATCAAGCACACCAATTAATGCTATAATTTTAAATGCTAGGGCAAATACCGAGCGTAATACTTTAAGTAAGTATCTGATATCACAGAAAAGTGTAATGATTTGACAAAAATTGGTTTTATTATTCCAATTGTAGTTTTTTTGACGCGTTTCAATTCGCAGAACTCCATATGACGATATGGATAGAGAGGATTTGATTCTTAATTCATCTTTCGAACATTTTTATGTGTAATAAAATAATAATTTTTTAAAGTTTTTCATTAAAACTGTGACATCTTAGGGCAGTATTAAGTTATATCTTGTTATTATTATATTTTATTTTCAAATTGTCGTCTCAAAAGTCTTACTACAATAAAAATGAAATTTTATTATTTCCATGTTGTAAGAATAAGCAAAATACGACCTAACGTAACCTAACCGTAAGCCTTTCTTTATCACAGAACGTTCATTCTTCCCATACTTTTATAAATATACAAATTATTGAGGTTTGGAAAATGTATCTATTTATTATTTTTATAATAGTGGCGAATTGAAATTAATTTTGGGAAAAAAGTTTACTTAACTAGATTTTACTATTCATAGAATATAAGTATTACTCAAATGAAAGGAAAAAATCAGGACGTTTAAATATTTATTCCCTTAGTTCCATTTGCTTGAGGTCCTACACAAATCTACAATAGGTATTTTGTATTAGCTTTAGATTTTTATTTAATACTACCAAGTTAGTAAAAGAAAACGAAAATCATTAAGGACGTGTGCAAATTTTATTTCATAGTTTAATTTACCTGTAAGTCCTACAAAAGTCTAAAATATGTAGACATAAATATTTAGTTTAAAATGTTTAACTTAGTTTTTCATTATTAAAATTAAAAAACAAAAAAAAACGAATAAAAAACAATAAATAATAATTTAGTAACGTAAATTTATTTTGGTACATAACGAAAGTTTCTTCACTATCAACATTGGATTTATTTTTCACTAATCTCGAACACATTATAAGAAAATATTTATCTTAACCAGTTTATGAAAACAGCGCAAAAACAATGTTTTGTATAATATATAAACATTTAATATATATATATATATATGCATCTACTGCAACATTATACCAAATGAATTGATGCTCTGCACCGCCTGTCGGGATCATTATCTGCGATGCAGTTGTAATAAATATTAATTGTTTAATAGCTGATGACGTTACTGTGAGTTTAGGGACAAGTGATGTATATTTATATGATGTAAGTGACATGGATATAGTAGTACAGCTGTAATATAACACTTTATTGTGTGCAGTGAGATGGGTTAGGTTAGTTTGAAGGAAGTATAAGCTATAACACTTGATAGAGAGCCGATACGTATGTCCAATACTAATTGAAATTATTTGTTTGTAGGCTGAAAAAATTATGAAAAAAATTTCCATTTTTTACGACTGTATAGCAGTTTTAGCAATTAATCTTTAAAATAATATTGAATGAACTATTTACCGTGTACTCGAATTTTTACCCTTTACACGACGGTACTAAAGCTAGTTTTATTTAAAAATAGGCTCCGTAAATCTGTAATCCATTTTACAATAAAATTAGAACACTTTTTTGGTAAACTAGATTTATTATTTTTTCGCTCCTTGCTTATAGAAAAATATCTCAGTCATCAACGCTTTATAAAAAGGAAGAAATTGACATTAAACAATTTATCTAATTCTCGAATAATCTAATAGCGTCAAAGTCGGAGGAGAACAAGCATTAAAGACCTGATAGTAAAGATGAAAGTGGGGCTTAAACATTGTATCTTGTTTCCCGTTTTCAAAATATACTCAAAGTTTGTAATATCTGCAACCATTTCGTTTAACAACATTACTTTTTCCTTAGTTTTTTAAAAAAGAAACAACATAACTAACAATACTTATTAAGAAATAATTAACGTAACGTCAAAAGGAAGAAGTAGGATATTATTCTAAGACAGAGTGAGATAAGCAACACCAAGTCTGTCATTGGCAAACATAACATATGCCCATTGTTTGACCGAGTTTGGTTTTATGTTTTTCCTGGTCTGAAACCGATTGTATAAAATATAGAAATTGTTTTGTTAAAGGCTAATAGTTTGTGGATATTTAATTTATTTGATAAATACAAACCAAACAAGCATTGCACTTTCAAAATAGCTGGCATAATCTGAAAACTCAATATCAAAAATTAAAAATTTAAAAGTGATCATGCACACGACCAACGTCCTAAACGATATGAGCCAAGGACACAAATGAAACGTAACAATCATATCGATGTATAAATTATTAATAAAAAAGTGAGTATGAACTGCCTTAAGGTGAACTAACCTAAAGATGTACCAAGCAGCTTCGATCACATTTTTGCAAAATGTAAAGGTTTAGTACCAAATAAATGTATAAGACTATTAAAATTTTTATATATATTAAGTTAAAATAAATGTAAATAAACTCGATGACAGCCAATATTATAATTTCCCGAATGTTTTCTTTATATGGGAGAGAGTTAGTGCAATTTTGTGTCCTGTAATATATTCTAAAATATCCATTAAGTAAGATATAGTCATCAGTTAATAATAAGTAGTTGCATCAGAAAATCCTGAATCGATTACTGTCCCTAGTTTTAAATCCACTAAATATTTATTCGGTCTTTTTAGGTTTTAACACTAGAAGACAGTGACAGAATTACAGTAATGGGTTCTATAACTTCAGAAAATGTTGTTCTTAACCTATAAAATGATCTCTTCTTAACAAAAAATAAAGGTGTGTTCTTTTCTAGTTTTCATGAAAATTAAGGTTTCACAAAGTAAATGTAATTATTGTGTTTGAAAATTACGGGATTTTGTTTCTGTTATAGATATCGGCAACACGAAGGGGGGGGGTACCAGATGTATAAAACAGTCCGAATAACGTTTTGAACTACATCTGACAAAGTATGACCTATATTTAGATAGAATCTTAATACGTATCACTCTACACAACTTGGAAATTATTGTAGACTCAATAGAGAAAATGTTGTGAAGAGATAAGGTGACCTGTATCTCACACTACTTCATCTACCCATTGTACCAGATTGAATTTATATGCGGAGTAATTGCACCTTAACATAGAATTTATGGTGGGGTGAAACCCAAGTACTGGTCATGCGGAACCAAGTAATGTTGCCTTGGCTTATCATTAAAAATAATGAAAGAGGTTTTTTGTCCAAGATTAGGTTTCAGTCTTAAAATAATATATTACAAAATCTTTAAAACATTTTTTTTCTAGAGAAACGATATCTGGTGTTTTAATTTTACTCAAATTACTTTTTGTAGGTTACAGTTTTATACTTATGTACCCGCTCTAATTAACGGTAGAGAAAAAGTACTTTTTATTTCTAAATCTATTTATTTTCATAAAAGTAGCTTATAACCTTTTGTGTAGTATCTACAAAAAAACTAAATAAATAAATGGTGGAATTACAAATAATAGTAATAAGCTTACATTTAAAAATACCGTTAATAATGTTTTCGATAAGTTTAGAAAGGAAATTTAATAATTGTAAGACCAATATTTTAAGTTACGTATTTTCTTCAAAATGTAAGATATCAATATGATTCAATATATTTTCTACATTACAATGTGGAATCCGAATACAACCAAACTAGAATAAATTGTTTGATGTATACGGTTTAAGGTAAAATACTCTTTCTTTAGAATTTAAAAGAGGAATGTATCGATAAATAGAATAGAATTGTCAAAGGGGTGGTGAGGGGTTTGTCAGTTTGTGGAACAGGGATATATAAAAACAAGAAGACTGTTTTGGACAAACAAAACCTATACACATTGCTTTTACCTACTTTGGTTTTTATATTTTGTCAACGTCTGAAACCGATAGTGTTAAAAAAGGAAAATGTTTTCTTGAAGGCTAATAGCATTCCGCACGGTTGAAGATAAGCGGATGTTGATAATAAAAATAAACGGCGTACAAAAACATTGCACTTACTCTCAAAACTATACACCGAAGCAAAGCCTATCCAAGCAAAAATTAGTAAACACAATACTGTATTTCGTCTGTAATACAGCCTCGTCAATGCCTTACCAGGCAAAACCATTGGTCGGCTAGACCAATAAAAAGTGGAAGTTACAAAATAAAAAAAATTGTGTTTTATTATCTTTAAACATGGAATTACACCAAGAACCTTCGGTCTCAACAGTAATAAAAAAAAGAAAGAAATATCAAAGTTTAGATGTAATCAACCCTATCAACTGAAGCAAAATGAACGTATCTCGGAATGGTGAAAATATTTTTTTCAGTTTCCTATGGCCATGAAATGTGATGATCCTTTACTTCGTATATTGGGTAAATAAAAAGGAATCAATCTCAAAAATTCGTAAAAGATGTAATACAAAAAAAGTTTATGAATTTATTCCAATCACTAAATATTTATTATGTAAATGTACTTCACAAATGAAATTCCTGTTGTGTAACTAATTTATGACTACTCGACAAGATTTGAATTCATAAATTGATAAAAATCAAAATTAATATATTATGAGGGTGCATACAATTTTAAATCCTGGAGGTGTTGCTTAATACAATTAGAAAGATGGTTTACGTACAACATACTTTATTTTTATTCTCTTATAAATATGTTTTACCGCAAAACGTGCATGTTTTACAATCAAGAAAATTAAACTTTGTTATTTTTATATTCTTTAAAACAAACAACATTAGCAATCTATTTTAAATGGTTTAACAAAATAATAATTGTATCTATAATGTATATTATGCAATTTTGATGGAATGTTATTTTACAACCCCAAGGCCTTAATGATAACATGTTATATTTATACATGATATCAGTTACCTTCTTTTCTGTTATGTGAGTCATCCCAATTGTTTATATTGTTTAAAAACATTCTCTGAAAGCAATGTAATTCAATATCATCTAGTGGTTTAGAAATATAAACTAACAAAAAATGATGTGATACAACATCTGTTTAGATACGTTTTTAGATATCTCAGGAATTCTTTTACATACACCAAAAATAAAGACTTTATCTTGTTCAACATTTAAAATATTTTTAGCTAAATATTTCTTTATCTTGAAATAGTTTGTAAAATCAACGGTTTCAAAGATATTTGGCTTCAGAAAAATAAAACGTAATTTCGAAAAGTTTAAGAGACCATTATTAGATTGGTTGGTACACTACAAAGTAGTATAAAACACTTTGCAAAATTTAGAGTTGTTAGAGTTTTAACTTGGAGTTAAGAAAATCAAGCCGACAGATATTTGGAAAAACAAATAATTTTTGGCCTTAGGTTTTTAGGAACATTTTAAATTATTTTGATGTTCAACAAAACTTCCCAAAGTTTGGCAAACTCACCACGAGATATCTTCTATAAACTTAAAGATTTACAGAAAATAAGGTTCCCCCAGGGGTTCATTTATAGTGAGAACAGGTTTAGCAATCCCGAGGTCCTAGCTGGATCTAAATCTTTTTCGTGTAGTGTTGTATAAGATCTCTTACTTTCAAGTGAGATCTGTCTTGACTTTCTTTTGTTTTCTTCTAACACTGACGCTATTAAAGTATTCTAGAGCTAATTGTCTTTATTTGATGCCTTTTTATTATCTTTTATATAAAGCAATAACAGCCGAGAGGTTTTATGCCTTTAAAAACATATAAGAAAAAAATGTCGAAAACAACTAATAGTTATGGAATTAAACAATTTTAATATTTGGTCTTCAGCTGTTTCTAAAATATTTTAAATATTTCAATTATTATTTCCATCTTTAAGAACCTTTTTTTTACACTTAGTTAAATTCGACTATATCCACTTATAAACGAAGGAATCTCTAGTTATTTGTATTGTCTTTATTTGGAACAATATGTAGGAAATAATGAAACAAAACTCTCAAAAATGTATATTCTACAATGAGAATATTACCTCCCAATGAATTTTAAATATGACCCAAATTTTAATTTCGAACACTGACTCCAAACGTTAATACCGGAAATTTAAATATTACAAACTAAATATTTGTTTTTAAAATGCAACAAGATTGATGGTAATAATCACCACTATATCGTAATTAATCGGGTGAGTATATACGTTGCCAGAAAAACATTAATGATTCCTAAATACATGCCTAGAATTTTGTAATTATTGATGTTATGTGTAGTATGTTGAATTTATTTACACAATTGAATAGGTAATTAGATTTATGGAAACGTCTTGCTAAATAAAGAAAGAAGAAATAAAAGAAACAGACTGAAAGTAGTCTACTTTGTACTGACCCTTTGTCTACTTATAGAACCTTATAAGACTTTCTCAAATATATTGAGGAAAACGTTGGGTGAAAACTCATAATTCATATTGAAAGAAACATTCCAATTTCTTTCCAATATAACAACACAAAGCTGTTTTTTTAACAAATAACAACTTTCGAAATAAATTTTTAAAAACATTTATTCGGATAAGGAAAAGACTCATCAATGCTAACTTAACATCTCTCTCATTCACATCAATATCATCCTGCTATCTATTCTTTGACGGCCTTTTTTTCGTTTTACACATTTCCTACATGGAGTTCTTATAGTTTTTTGTTGTCCATTCACACAATATAGGCAGCCCAATGCGACTTCCTGCTATACATTCTTACTACCGTCAGTTTTTTTTAAAATTAGTGTATATTTTAATGTTATACCGTATCATCCACTCCTATGTGTGGGGTATAGGCTCCGCCTTTAAAGTGTCATTTCTAATGTCTTTGTGTTAACTTTCAAGTTTAAAAATGGGTTACACTGTATATTTTATATGCAATTGTTGTCTGCATGTAGATATCCATTGAATTAATTTCGTTAATTGGCGTAATTTAAAAAAAAAATCTTTTTGATACAACAAATATTGAATAATCGTAATAGGTTATTATCTAAGTCAAACAATCCAAATTTGTTCCTAAAGGATTACCGGTTTCGACTGTTATACCGCCATCTTCAGACCCATATCAAAATTAATGTTGTTCAGCCTGTTAATTAAATGCACGTCGTCTTATTTTATTGGCACAATTAAACACTTAGTAGAAAAGTCAAAATAGTTAAAAAAGAGATTTCAAAATAAGTTAGATTGATAAACACCGACACATATTAACACATATACATTTTATAATTCCACAAATTGTCTGTACTTAGTGAGTTGTGAGAAACGATATTGACGTCGGTGCAAAAGAGCCAAACATGTATAGCAGGCGGTTGTTGATATTGTACTCAATAAATAAATAAATCAAAAATGGCTGCAAGAAATGCATAATTAATTACAAATATTACCACGTAATTCATTTAGACATAAAAATAATTTTACCATTAAGTTTACACCTCTCAATATTATTCATAAGGAGGAAAACAAAATTTAAATTGAAAATAAAAATGTTTCCTTTATTGAACGTTAGCTTCCACTGAGCAACCCTTCATTTATTAGTCTAAATCAGTTGCATAAATATGTAAGTTAAATAGCACAAAACTAATCGAAATAAGACTCACAATTAAATCATATTGAAAAGATTTAACACTAATAGACAAATTATTATCTAAGTGTTAAAACTTTTAATGTGCTTGAGACATTTGTGGTACCCGAATAATAATTTATACACCTCGTAAACAATATAAATACATAATATCTAAGATACATTAAGTATGCAACAGCGTACATGTACATTAACTATATTAAAGAAACATTACTGTGCAGACGGAGGGTAGATAAAAAAGCGAGAAAGGAAATGTACGCAAGCAACTCACATCTTCTAGCTTACATTAACATGTTTACGACGTACATAACTTTAGGTTATGTTTACGTATTTATGACGTCATCATTACGTCGTAAAGTTAGGTTATGTAGGCGACGCTGCTTGAGTAAATCGTATTCTTTTCGCCAATACTACCCCAAGTTTGTGTTACTGTTGTACGCAAAAATTAAGATGGGAATATAAAATTTGTTATAAGAGTTCATACAAAATTAAAATGAAAAAAAAAATCGATATAAAAAAAATGCTTTGGCATTTCGTATACTCTGTATCGGATACCCGAAATGGTGTAATAATTGTTACGAAATATAGAATTATATTTGCAATAACACCAAATGTTGTATGTACAAGACTTTTACATTATTTTTTCCATTTTAAAACGGCGGCTACTGAAAATAATAACTACAATCGTTATGTATACAAAAAAATTATTATACTTATAAATTTAGAATTTATGTTAAGTTTGAATTAATTTAGTTAATTTTAAAATTCAGTTTATAATACAGTTGCTTAATCTATTTGTATGGAGCTGATATTAAGTCGCAAAGTTATTTTCACAGAAGATTTTTCCAACTTTTATAGTGATCTTTGTTATTTTGAACGTTTCTCCTTTTCTGGACTTCAGTTGGAAAAGAAGAAGAAAATTATTGACAAATATCATTTTAACATGTATCAATGTTAATCTCCAATAATAATTGTTAACTATTATGTTTTAGGATAGTTAGAATACTTTATGTGCATACGTCAATACACACTGGTATAATAATTTAATTCTTCACTATTTCAATTCAAAAAACTTTCAGAACAATACATGGCGATCATTTCTGGATAAATAATAAATTCATTTTCCTTTTCGATGTGTATATTTTTTTTCAAACACATCAGGAAGGTTTTTAAACATGTTTTGACAAAGATTAAAATGGACGCTTCGAATTATTATATATAATAGTATGAGCGATGCATGGCAAGCTGTCATAAAATAATACAAAATACACAAGATAAATTATAATTACACTGTTCTCTAAAACTCTTCAACGTTATGTTTAACCTAACTGAAAAATAAAAGAACGTCATTACTCACTTCTATTTCGATGTTTTATTTATATCAATTAAAATGTTTTTAAGTCTTATAGGGTTACAAACATTTAAAATAAATTATTATTCAATGACATTTACACTATAAATAAATATTTACCTTGACTTGTGGGATAATATTAGATAGAATAAAACTCGAACACAAGATGTTACAAAAATTACGTGTATTTAATCCAACGCGTTTCAACGACAAAGTCGCCATCCTCAGTGATACACCAGCTAAACTATAACTTTTACAATTTAGTTATTTGTAGCTCGTGTATCACTGAGGATGGCGACTTTGTCGTTGAAACGCGTTGGATTAAGTAAACGTAATTTTTGTGAGATCTTGTGTTCCAGTTTTATACTATTTAATAGTTACACTGTGTTCGTACTTAAGATTTTCTTTAAAACTGATACCTTTTTCATTTAACTCTGATACAGAGTGGTTCACGAAAAACCGGCTAAATAAAAAGTTGCTGTTTAAACTTGTCTTAACTTTAATATAATGCTATATTTTCTTAAGGGATTTTCTCAATAGATAATGTTCTTATAGTTGAGTAGATAACACCGAATGTTTAAACAAATCTCCACATTACATTACTTTAAACTAATTGATCTTTCAGAAATAAATTAAAAGCCTGTGTTTAAAATGTTCTCCACCCTCATCCAATCAGAGTTGTGAACGTCGAAAAATGTTATTAAAAAGTGAGGGATGTTAGCAATCTTAACAATCTGCTAGTTTTCAAACCTTCAAGCGTTCTTTAATTGTTATGGTAAATCACAGAATTACTTCTTCCTTTAGAAATCCCCACTGGAAGTAGTCACAAGTTAACAAGTCGAGAGAGCGGGAAACCCTCAATCCCTTGCTAATGGTCCTGTCTTGTGTAAAATCTGTACTTATCCAAGCTAGTGATCGATTCGTCGTATGGAAAGGAAGTCCAACGCAGTTCCTGTGAAGTCAATTGAACAGAAAATTTATTATACACTTGCGAGTAAAAATTGGAGTTAACAATTTTATTGCATAATATGGTACTGATTATTCTGTTACCAATAAAAACACACATTACTCCAATTTTCAAACTGGAACTCGTTTGTATTATCTACAGCCCCGTGTAATGTGTTTTAGGAATTTAGATATCCCAACATATGGAACCAAGCTTTGTTCGTCGAAAAGAAGAGAAATAAATCGAAATGTTCTTCAAAAAAACATTTCTACTGACCAACTACTGTAATTTAAACGTTTAACCTTATATCCAGTTATTTTATTTGGTGAAGAACTCAAACAGTAGGTTACATACCTAATCCATAAAGGACTCGTTGATACGACTTGTAACAAATTCGACATTGCTAAGATAAACGTCGTGATAACTTGTTGGGGCTTCTTTCAAGACGTGTCGCTATGTCTGCCACAACTTACGGTGTTCGTACAGTCGGGTTTCTATTTTTCTTTACATCAATACAGGACCAGTTAAACACTACTTTTTAAATAAATCCACATTGGTGATTTTTCTGGAACATCACTTTCCTGAAAGTTAACATAAAACTATCTCGAATCACTTTAATTAATTGTGATCGAAGGATACTGTAACACCCTTTGGTCAATGGAATAAGGTATGACTAAGAACAAAACTCACACTGTGTGCTACAACAATACTTGGCAACTAATGTAAGAGATTCCGGCTACTCTGTAATATATTTGGTCAGGTTTTACGTGCGCCACTCCGACCTCATTATATCAATGTGAATTAAAGTATAATATAAACATTAATTAGATTATTTCTGCTTGTAAAAATGACATTAATGGTCGGAGTAAAAGCTTATTTTACAGTTAATTACGACAGTCAGCATTCAATGGTTTATTTACACCGATGAATACACGCATTATTTACTAACACCGTGATCACAAGGAATGCAACCATGTTGCACTAGATAAGTCTATCATAAAGCATTTAACTAAAAAATTTCTTTCATGTGAGTTGTGTTTTGTTCAAGTGTACAGTAGTTGTGTAATTAGTTACTACTTAATCTTGGTCAATGAATATTTTAGTTGGTTACGTCGAGCGCTAAACATTATGTGTACAAGAACGGTTTATTGAAAATATTAAAAATTCCAAGATGTTATTCATGGAATCATTGGTTGTAGTCCATTGTTAGAAGCCTATTTATATACCTCAATTACGATTTTAGGATGGTGCTAAAATGTGTTTTAGTGGTTTTGATATTTCTTAAGATTTAACCCCTTAGGTAATTTAGATGGTTTTGTATTGATTATATTGCTGCTTGACTAATATATATCTGACTTTAATCCGTGTGAAGTGGTCCGATCCACTAAGTATCTTAAATGGGTCAACATTACTTAAGAGTTTAATGTCCTTATTAAAAAAATATTTATGCAAATCCTATGTTTCTATGAAGCACAGAATATTTATCACTTATATTAAGAACAAATTGAAAAAATTATAAATAATTATAAACTCTCATTTCCATATCAAGATTACCTCAAAAATACTACGTTTCAATCGATTATGTCATTCTCAGTTGTAAAAGAGTTACCTGAATAACACCAAAGATAAGTTAAACAAAAATATTGTAGAGAGCGATGGACAATTGAAAGGACTAGTACAATAATAATTAAATTCGTTATCATAATATTTATGTATTTTTCTGGTCTGAGTACACTAACAGTTTATATAATCATCACAATGCAAACATTTCTTATTTCGATTGATGAAGGTAAAATATAGAACAGTTCACTAAATTGGATTTATCGGGCGATACGTGTACTGCCATCATTATATGTTCACAAGCCTAGGTTATAATTATTACCTCGCAGAGGCTACATACATAGTTTAACCAACTAGAAATAGGACTCGTCAAGGCCGGACACTCAGCCAGCTATGATGAGTTTAAAACTAAGTAAAGTAAATTTACCTACCAGAAATTTGTCTCGGGTTGCAAGAATCTGGGAAACTAAGTTCAAATTTCGAATTAATTAAGCGCTCGAAAATAATGGCTCATATCATCAGTTGAGTTTGGGGTGTTACCACCCACCATCTATAAACACTTTATTCTATAATTCATCTGTATCGTGTAGATAATTATATAATGTATTGATAAGTCTTCAGTCAGATATAAGAGGCAAGGCTCAAACATTTGACTGTTGTAATCTGCTATTTTGACTCTCATAATTAAATTATAATTGAAATTTAGTCTCCTATAATCTCACAGTCGGAGATAATATATTACATTAACATTTCCTCATGTTTATAACTTTTAACTCATAATAGCTGACAGTGTCAGGAATTGAATATATGGCGTATTTTTCCAGTCTCAAAAATAATCATTAATCGCGGTGACCTAGGGTCTACATCAGATTAAATTCGCAGGTTAGACTTGTTAACTTAAGTTTAATCAATAATCCCCAGTTATTAAGCCAGCCAAATTACGACCAATTCTAACGCCATAGAACACAACGAAATTTGTTGAAATCTAAACCTTTAATAATTGTTTTAAAAAAACATGTAAAAGGTGTAAGTAAAATAAATTAATTACCGCTTCAAAATGTGTTATAAGTGCAAACACCCATAACATTGTTTTTAACGAGGAAACTAAACTGTTTTATTAAATCGTTAACTTTATTTAATGTAACAAAAGAGGAAGTTTTTAAATATCATAAAACAAACAGAAAAATAAAGTTTAATTGTTTTTAACCACAACTACTTAACTATTTACTTTACAGAACACTCTACTGTTATGATATAAACATTAGAATGCTTTTAAAATTCTGTTGTATTATGTAATAAATAAGCATTCATTTTTGGTTTAAGTGGCTTTAAAAATCTTTTTATTATTAAAATTTGTAAGAATAAGTTGAGTTGTAAATGATAACGAAGATTATACCTAATTTGACAAACAACAAAATTTTATTCCGCCACTGTGACTGTATCTTAGGAAGTTTTGGGCTTATAAGTATTTTGTAAAGTGATAGATGTAATAGAATACAAGATAAAGTTTAATCCTGGAACTCACATTGATTTTCCTAAATTCAATGCAGTTCAAGGTGTCTTAAAAACTAATTTTGTAATGCTGTGTTCACCACGTTGTGTGCAAATATGTTTTATATCCCTTGTGCATACTGTACCAATGTATGTGTGGCTATGTACTTAAGGAAGGCAGCGGTTGAACATGTTGCCTAAACTGATTTATGTATATAATTTTCCTTTACTTTATTTACCTGAATATAAAGTATAAATATATATTGTAGCAAACTATAAATGTACAGCGTTGTCCGAAAGTGTCGGTACAAACAGTTTATTTACCCCAAATTATACAATATGTATTGTAATCATTATACAAGAATTTCCTCTCAAGATCTGAGTTATATTGAGTAATGGTTTGGTTTAGAGGTACACAAGATAAATCTATATAATATTTCTTCTAGTCTTGTGTTAGATCCCTTTCTTCATTATAATTGATATATTCTTGACAAACTCTTGTTTCCCATCCTGACGTTATTAGTTAGAGAAATAATTTGATTTAATAGTATGTTCTTTTTTTGCCTTTAAACAAGAAGTAGGAACAATGTATAAATAATTTTAATGTTAATATGACACCTCCGAAGTCATGTCATATCGACCGACAATTTGTTAACCCAATCAATCAATGTATCCAATATGTGAATATATGAATATCATATAAATAAAAAATCAATATGATGCCTCATATTTCGGAGGCTGAGCCATCTGTATTAAAGATGGAGGAATTCCGAAACTCATCAACAATCGATGCAATTTTGTATCTTATGTATTAGAGTGTATCAAGAATTTGTCACCTATGTAAAGTACAACATTTTATGGTCTTGGATTGTTTTAAAGTATGTGAAAATACATCGTAACTAATTTTAAACGCGATTTCTGAGAAACAGAATTTATTCTTACAAATTTTCTTTTTCTCATGAACCATAAAAGATATATATTACTTAGCGAAACATTTGGTATGTAGGGTTATTTATTATATCTTATAGATTTTTTACATTATGGTTTATGTGAAAAAGGTACATGAATTTGTGTAATTTAACATTATTAAGATAGGGTCATACGATTCAAAAACTGTAAAGGATAGGGGCTTGAAATTTGCACAGTATATATTTTGTGTTTAAATAAATAAATTTATAAAATATAATATAAATAAATTTTATAAATTTAAATAAATATAAATGAATGTGTTACGAGTTTGACTATACAACACCTAGTATATACACAGAAAAATTAAAGTATTGAACTGTTGTGGTTACTGAGGAAATGGTACATTAAATTAGTTAATTTAACATTGTTGAAGTAAGGTATTATGATGTCACCTTAAGTTGAGTTTAAATCTGTAGTCACCTTACAAATATTAGAGGGAAATAACATCAATACGATCCTGTTTAGTTGATGGCATCTTGTTATCTAGTGGTACAGAAGTAATTATAACTAAACAATGAAGTAGATTACAATAACAACAACTTTAAAATTAAGTAATTAACAGACACTGACATGATGATTTAAATTTATTACTGTAAATAAAATATTTGTGTGTTTATATGGATATTTTTAGTCCAATCCGTAGAAGTCATCTAATTTCAACTAAATAAGTATGATTTTGATTTTGATCTAACATAAATTTCGACCTAACTCTTCCAGTTAATTTGATCAAACTCTAATCTTTCACCATACCAAACTAAAAACATTTATTGATTTGGGTAACCTTGACCTACCTTTCATCCCTAAATTCTACACAATTTAACCTGACGTACCCCCAACTAATATAACCTACTTTTTTGATCCAGTATTTTCAGTTATTTTAAACAAACTCTAATTTTTCACCAAACCAAATTTCGAAACATTTTTGATTTGGACTACCTTCACCGATCTTTCATTCGTAAATCTTACAAAAATCCATCGTGTCACTATTTTATGTGTAATTTAATACAACATTTCAAAATGGTCACATAATTAATTCTTAAGTTACACTGTTTTATTACCCACCTTGACACTTGACAGCTCGTCTTCCACGATAATTGTCTTCCAGTTTAGTTGAAGTTCTTGTTTCTCAGTTTGACAAGTTGTAGTGCCATTAGAAGTTTCTTAGCAGAATATCATTATGGAACTGTGAACATGGCTACATAAAATACATACACATCCAAGGATAAAATAAAGCAAAAGCTTAAAGTTTCAAATATA